>CAJVGC010000001.1:13870574-13924477 GCA_910822075.1 Senecio squalidus
TTTTTAAGGGGAAGATAGAAAACCCTAAATCGATTCAACAATCAATTTTAGGGGAAGATAGAAAACCCTAGCTAAATCGATTCAACAATCAATTTTATTTGATGTGAGATCGATTAGGTTATAGTAATGAGAGTCGAAGCTCTAATACCATGTAAAGTGGTATAATGATTGCAAACACAAAATGATTCAAAGTTTATTAGGGCACTAATAGCCAACGATTACAATACTCAAATGATTATAGAAATAAGAACAATCCGTGATAATCAAATGATTGAATTGACTTTGAGACAATTCAACTACAAGAACACCCTTTTAGGTTATGTGAACAAAGCAGATTCAGAGAGAATGAATTTGAGATGATGATGCTTTGATAATCCAAAATGATCTAGATCCCGTCTTGTTTATACACTTTCAAGATGTCCAGATGTCCCCCTCCAACTGTCTAACTATGACAACTTTCACCCTTTGGCCGTAGAATGGTTGTCATACATAAACAGTCCTTGTATTTTAGGAAACTAATAAAGACACACAATTAAGCAAATCAAGTTAAATTAGGAAAAGCAATAAGTACAGATTGGTTAATTTAACAATGTGCTATGGAATTATTTTCGTTTTCTGTTTTGCATATTCGGAGGGTGATAGTTGCTGTTCATCGGTTTGCAAAATGTGTTATTTGCATGCTTGGAGTTAGAGGTCTAATGACAGGTTGAAAGTGTGAAAGATGTAGAAGAGAAAGAAATGCATGGTTGTTATGGCACAAAGATGGGTTTATAAGGATTAGTGAAGAGAATGGGTTGGTTATTTTCATCAATTAGGGAACTTACCATCTCGAGAAACAAAACAAAAAACAAATTAAAACTTGCAATTGCTTAAAGATTGAGATGAAACATATAACGATGAAAGATGGATGGAAACTTTTGAAACATCCAGAGCCTAAAATGTAGACAACAAAGTTCATTAGATCACCGGTTTTGACACAATAATAAAGTACATTATTGACATATGAACCGAAATTTTTTTAAAAACAGTGATTTGAATTAGAAAGGAGGGAGCATCTAAGTTTATTCACGATAATTTAAGCTTACATATAGTCAAGTAAACTTCATTAGTCATATACATTTCATAGGCCATGGCGAAGAGTAATCTACATAGAAGAATAATTAAGGTACTGATGATGCTTTTACACTTTACTTCATATATATAAGTCTTGAATTTCTTATTGAACTGAATTATAGTTAATGGGTCTGAAGTAGTGTTTGTTTATGGTTTTCGTTTCTTGATTATATTGTCCATGTTTCTATATTTATAAATGTTGTGCCTCTTAAGTGATTACATATATGCTCTTTAATGCAACTACATATGCTTACAAGTGCAATGGGTCATATGGATGTGAAACATATAACATATATAACGTATATGAAAGCTACCGACTTCTTTCATTCTTGTACTAAAACGTATAACATATATAATGTATTAGAGAATAAGTTAGCTCGAGCCAACTTATTCTGTAATAAAATGCGGGATTGACATTGTTGGATTTTCAGGAAAGAGTTTCTCGATAAGTTGAACATCATTCAGATGAGCACCGTCTTGAATCCTTGAGGTAGTCTTGACTCTTGTTTAAGTGTTGAATTCCCTATTCTTTCTCATATCTATCATTTTATTGTACTGATTTCTTTTCAAAGGCGAGGGACAAGTTGCTATGTAAACGTACCACTTTGTGTACTTATGTAATACCAATAGAAGTAAAATCATGGTTGAATGAAAGCAAGTGATTTGCTCATGTAACATAGTGTTTGTTTGGTTAATATTATTTCTAGACATCCTCTGTTTTCTTTTCTATCTGTTAATAATATCTTTAAAATAAAAGTTATTGATTTATTAAACCTAGTAAGTTGATATAAAGTATTGAAATAATTGAATAAGCAATAATAGAGCGGGTTGCACAACCAAGAAGTACAATATATATATACATATATATATATATATATATATATATATATATATAGATATATCTATATCTATATATATATATATATATATATATATATATATAGATATATCTATATATATATATATATATATATATATATATATATATATATATATATATATATATATATATATATATATATATATATATGTATATGTATATATATATATATATATATATGGGAGGGTTCTTGTGAAAAGTCCCAAATTTGTAAAAAGTGTAGGAAGTATTGTGGGATTGACATGTGGCACATTTGGAAAAAAAAAAAAAAAATTTATTTTTTTAATAAAAAAAATAATATAATAAAAAAAATATTTAAAAAAAAAAAAAACGAATTTATTTTTTTTCGCTAACTTTTTTTTTTTTTGCCTCGAAAAAGTTATGCACGAAAAAAATATGATGCATATTTATGATGCACACCTATAATAAACATTGATGTGTGCATCATAGTTGAATATCATAGCTTTTTTGTGTGCATCATTAATGTGTATCATATTTTTTGTACATTATTAATGTGGATCATATGTTTTGCGTGCATCATATGTATGTTTAGTGTGCATCATATGACGTGGCAGGTGAGGTTATCGAAAAAAATTTCAAATTTTTTTTTTCCAAAAATAATTTTTTTTTTTCCAAAAACAAAAAAAAATATATATATATTTTTTTTAATAAATAAATATTATTATTTTTATTAAAAAAAATAAAAATAATTTTTTTTTAAATGCAACCTAAGCATCCAAGTGTCATTCTCACATTCATTTCTACACTTTTTACAAATTTGAAACTTTTTATTTGATAATACTTCTATATATATATATATATATATATATATATATATATATATATATTGGTTCTTGTAAATTAAATCTTAAAATAAAATAAGTAAAAAAATATTAAAAAATTATTTATAAGGTTTCAATTTTTGTACTATCGTTAATTTTAACCATATTTCAAATTTAAAAAAGAAAGTTTTGTTGTAAATAAAAAACATGTGTAGTTTTATTATTGTTAATCAAATTTGAATATTTAGTGTACAAAATAATGAATTTGATTCACAACACTAAACCACATATATTTTGATGCATATCAAAACTTGTTTTTTTAAAGTTTGTTATAACTGAATAAATAAATATAATACAAAATTACACATATCAAAAATTATTTTTTCATTTTTTACTTTAAGTTTTGTTTTATAAAAACCTCTTCATATATATATATATATATATATATATATATATATATATATATATATATATATATATATATATATATATATATATATAGTGAATAGTTCATGCGAAAATCTTTTTTTTGCGACAAATGTAAGAATTTTCACAAAGAGTGTTAAATCACGTTTCACTTTGTTCATTCATATCTAACTCTTTTGGAGATTAATAATTACACCATTAAAACAATTATATACATATATATATATATATATATATATATATATATATAGAGGTTGGTTCATGTAAAACAAACAATAAGGTAAAATAAGTAAAAAAAAAAATAAAAAATAATTTATAACGTTAGATATTTTGGATTATCGTTTATTTTAACCATATCTCAAACTTTAAAAAACGAAGTTTTGTTGTACATCATAAAATGGGTAGTTTTACCTTTGTGCATCAAATTTGAATATTTACTGCACAAAAACAAAGAATTTGATGCACAGCCCCTAAACAACATATATTTTGATGCATATCAAAACTTGTTTTTTTAAAGTTTGTTATAATTGAATAAATAAACATAATACAAAATTACATATATAATAAATTATTTTTTCATATTTTTTTACTTATTTTACTTTAAGTTTTGGTTTATAAGAACCTCTCCCTATATATATATATATATATATATATATATTTTTGAAAAGGCAACTTAGATTATAAGAGACTCCAAAGCAAGGAGCAATGGAGCTCAGAAAAGGCTCAGCGAGCTACACAAACGCATTACAAAGAAACAATGGCTAGTCTAGGTGATGTCAACCACCGACTCCTATCTAAATCAACTTTTGTCGCCCTACTATCTATCCAAGTATACACCTCTCTTTGGATATGCGCCACTACATCCTCCACTTTTCTATGGATGCTCTGAAAAATCAAATCATTTCTATTACACCATATAGCATTGAAAAGGGCAAATCCCACTATAAGAAGCACTCTTTTTTCCACCTTGTTTTGACCATATTGTTTAAGCCAATCCAAAAGATCAGAGGGTTTATGAATCTGCGGGAATTGGATACCCCACCAGGAACTAATTTTTGAGAAAATTTCCTTGGTAAAGTTACAGTTTAAGAAGACATGGTCAATGGTTTCGTTTTCGCTTTTGCAAATTTCGCAAACACTAGATGATTGCTGAATCCCCATTTTCGACAAATTATCTTTGACTGCCACTCTGGCTCGACAAAGCTTCCATACGAAGATATTGGATTTTTTTGGAGCCCACTTATGCCACCTGTTCTTGCCAATTATGTCCTGCTTTTGTTCCTCCAGTTTACCCCTGAACCATGAGACAGTGAATTTGTTTTTTGGGCCTCCATTGCAAATCCAACTATCTTTTTTATCTTGAAGAGTAATACTCCCCACCATGTTTTTAATTTTTTCGA
Organism: Senecio squalidus; assembly: GCA_910822075.1. Lineage (NCBI taxonomy): Eukaryota > Viridiplantae > Streptophyta > Magnoliopsida > Asterales > Asteraceae > Senecio > Senecio squalidus. Next base: position 13,875,176 of record CAJVGC010000001.1, read on the forward strand.
GTTCCTCTCCAGTTCTGCCTCCTCTAATTTCTCTTGTCCAGCTCAAAACTCCATCCCTATTACTCACCCTCTCCTCCACTGTGCACTGTTTGTTCGTTTCCAGAAGGAAAAGACGAGGGAATTCCTCTTTGAAAATCTTCTCTCCATACCATCTGTCATGCCAAAAGGATGTATTTTTACCGTCTCCTATCTGTTTAACAATATATTTTCGAGGATCCACAGTCTGATTTTTGAAGTTATTCCAAGTTTGCACAATTCTTTTCCAAGTGTGACCCGTTTTTATCTCTTTGTCGTCCTCCTCTCTAGATGTTCCTCCATGTATACTTTTGATGATTTGAGACCATAAAGCCCCTTGTTCCAATTTATAGCGCCAAAGCCATTTTACCAGTAAGGCTTTATTCAGTGTCTCCAGCGAGCCCACTCCAAGGCCACCCCTCTCTTTGTCCGTTTGAACGTACTCCCACTTGACCCATGGCACTTTCCTGTCTATTTTTGAGCCTCCCCAAAAGAAATCCCTTCGAAGGTCTTCAAGCTCTTTGATAACCTTTTTTGGGACTTTAAACAGGGAAAACATATAATTACCTAAGCTTCCCAGAATACTCGTGACTATCGTGTGCCTCCCTCCAATCGACAGGGTTTTAATCTTCCATTTGCTCAACTTCTTTTGAAATTTATCTTTGAGAGCTTTCCAATGCTTCACCGCAGCCATGTTGACACCGATCGGCATTCCAAGGAATGTGGTTGGGAAAGTATCCACCTTGCATCCTATAACCTGAGCCATTGTTTCCACTGGTATGTTGTTCGTCCCCACTCCAATAAGAGCACTTTTTGCTAAGTTAACTTCCAGCCCTGCAGATCTATGAAAACAATGTTGAATTCGAATTAGATTAAGGATGTTCTCCATAGACCATTCTCCGAAAAAGATCGAGTCATCTGCAAAAAACAAATGTGTTAGTAAAATTTTATTGTCCCCTACTTCGATTCCTTTATAGTCACCATTCACAACAGCTTTAGAAATTGCTAGGTTGAGACCCTCCATAACTAACGTAAAAAGAAAAGGAGACAATGGGTCTCCTTGTCTTAACCCTCGGAACATTTGGAATTCAGCCGTAGGACTGGAGTTAACCAGCACAGAAGAGGAACCCGATTTTAAACATTCATTCACCCACCATCTCCACTTATCTCCAAACCCTTTCTGATGGAGCATCGAATCAAGATAACTCCATGAAACACTATCATACGCTTTCGCTATATCGGATTTGAACATCAAAAACGACTTCTTTTTCACTTTTGCCCATTCAACCACTTCATTAACAATAAGCGGACCATCAAGTATTTGTCTTTCTTTAATAAAAGCAGACTGGGTTTTACTTATGATCGAGGGGAGCATACTTTTCAATCTATTAGCCATCATTTTCGTCAAGATCTTGTACATACTCGTCACTAGGCTGATAGGTCTATAATCTGAGACCTTAGAAGGGTTGGCTATCTTCGGAATGAGTGTAATAAAAGCTGCATTCACCCCTTTGGGGATCACCGGTCTTCTCGCAAATTCATTATACGCCTCCAACAACTCAGATTTTATAAGGTCCCAGAAGAATTTAAAGAACTCCGTGGTAAAGCCATCGGGGCCTGGCGATTTGTTGCATCCACACTCCCATATAGCATCCTTCAACTCTTTCTCTTCAAAATTTCTTTCCAGCCCATCTCTTTCCCTATCAGACAATCGAGAAGTATTCCCCAGATCCTGTGTCCAAGAACACTCTTGATTGATTTTGAACAGACTCTCGAAATGATTCCTAAAATGGTCTTTTACTCTCTTTGGCTCCACTTCCCACACCCCTTCAATATCTATCCCTCTTATATTCTTCACATGTTTCTTTCTATTGAGATTTTTATGGAACAATGCAGAGTTCTCGTCCCCTTCAAGGCACCAAATATTTTTGTTTTTCTGGGCCACATCTTCATTTTCTTTTATGTCTTTTGCACTCATCTTTGTGGCCAGCATCAATCTCTCTTCAAGCATCAGCTGGGTAGCGGTCCCTTCTTCAATTTTCTTGTCAATTTTATCTATCCTTTCTATCCACTCTCTTCTTTCCTCTTCTGATTTCTTTCTCTTTTCTTTATCCCACACCTTTATTTTGTTCTTTATCGCTTTCAGTTTTTGCATGACTATAAATAACTTCCTGTGTTGCCCTTCGATTCTGAAATTCTCCCAGGTAGATTTAACCATTTCTTGAACTTCTATATCCTTGACCCATATATATATATATATATATATATATATATATATATATATATATATATATATATATATATATATATATATATATATATATGGGTTCAAATAGGAAACATTGAATATTTATCAATCACAACAACCATTTTTTAACCACTAATTTAAAACCCATTTTAAATTGAAATATCTAGAGTATAACTAGGTTTAAGGAAAAACTAATTACACTATTAAAACAAACATTTAATTCTCTTTCCAACGAGTACCCACTTGATATACTTTTAACGATATTTTTTTTTCGGTATATACACTAGTGTATATACTAAATATACACTGGTGTATATATACTAATTCGTCAAAAACACATTTGAACCATATATTTACTACTAAATACATATGTATACACAAGTGAATACACTTCTATTCACCGGTGTATGAACTAGTTCGTGATATACATTCTAACAATATATTCACCACTGGATACATACGTATACACTAGTGTATAAGATGGTATTCATCAGTGTATATACACAGTTTTTGAAAAATTCAAAATTTGTAGTATATACACCGGTGAATATAAAAATAAAATAAAAAAGTCGTCAAAATTTAAAAAAATTATATTTTTCTTAAAAAGAATTAAATACTCGTTCTAACGGTATATATTTTATTTCGTAAAAGTTTATAATTTAAAAGATATTTACTTTTGAAAATGAAGAGGTTAAAAAGTGGTTCATATAGTTCCTAAATATTTAAGTGGTTTTATTTGAAATCATATCTCTCTCTCTCTATATATATATATATATATATATATATATATATATATATATATAGAGGTTGGTTCTTGTAAAACAAACCTTAAGGTAAAATAAGTAAAAAAAAAATAAAAAATAATTTATAACGTTAGATATTTTGGATTATCGTTCATTTTAGTCATATATCAAACTTCAAAAAACGAAGTTTTGTTGTACATCATAAAATGGGTAGTTTTAGCGTTGTGCATCAAATTTGAATATTTAGTGCACAAAAACAAAGAATTTGATGCACAGTCCATAAACGACATATATTTTGATGCATATCAAAACTTGCTTTTTTAAAGTTTGTTATAATTGAATAAATAAACATAATACAAAATTACACATATAATAAATTATTTTTTCATATTTTTTTACTTATTTTACTTTAAGTTTTGGTTTATAAGAACCTCTCCCTATATATATATATATATATATATATTTGAAACGGTCAAACTAATTATATGCTAATAATATAACTACGACGGGGATCGAACCCATGACCTATATAGGTCACTAAATACACTCCCAAACTCCATCTTACTTTAGTTTATCGAAAAATTTATTTATAAATTTGAAAAACTAAGAATAAAGTCCATATTTTAAATTTCATTCAAACTTGAAAAGTTTAGATTCTTAAACATAATCAAATATGTATTTCGTTATACTTTTCTACACAAACGAGAATAGCAAAATTACATGACCTTGATTTTATGGAGATTAGATTTTCAATTGGTTCAAGTTCCCCAATTCTTAACCCGACACGAAACACAAGCAATTAACATCTAGTTAACATAATATATAGAAAAAGAAATGAAGAAATTGGGCCTGCTTAGCTTGATCGTGCTACTTTAGGACCATGACAAGGACCAGGACCAATTGAGACCAATCTTTTTAGGGACCAAGCTTGAAGTACTTTTTTAGGTTTAGACTTTAAGGCCCAATCATTATACACAATTTTTTTTTTTTTTTTTTTTTTTTTTTTTGATTAATTTATTTATTCTTATCTTATCTTTCTGATTTTTGTATTTTGATGTTCCACTGCTATTGATTTAGTTGCCTAGGACTCTAGGTTGTGGCCAATCACATGGCTTTGGTTGATTACTAGATGGCTAATCTAGTGGTTAACGATAACGATTTGTTAATAATATATATATTAAAGTTTGAGTTTTATGATTATTGGTTTCACCACTCTTTTTTTCTTTTACATTTTATGTTGTTAAAATTTTGAAATCATGTTTGCCTACAAGCGATGTTTTCATGTTTTGGATGAAAGGGATGAGTGAAAACGTAATAGATAAAATTGTTTAAGTTTAGGGGTGTGTTCAACGGTCTAGACACGGGAAGTCGTAGTAACTTGGACCAAGAACCGGTCACACGGCAAATCTCAGGTTTGTAGTCGGTTCAGTTCATGGCAGTCCCCGTTTCCATAATCGAATTAATCTTATTATACTATTTTGCTTTGTATGATACAAGTTGATGTGTATAATTTTTTTAAAATCGAATGAAACAACTTTGTGTAAACATACAATTTACATTGAATTAAACACTTCACCCCTTTATAAACATCCAAATTGCAATTTTTATTATAACCAATAATAACTTCTTTTTTTAAACTGATTATAACCAAATGTCAAACTTTCAATAAAATTTGTATCACAAGCACATTTAAACAAGTTAGGTGATATAAAAGTAACTAATAATATTATCTCAAAAACTAAAAAAGGAAACGAGATAGAAATACTAAAAACATGAAACGTACATCGTTGATTCATTTGTCCATCATTGTATATCAATCATCCAAGTTCTCTACACCTTCCATCGCTTCTGTTTTTTTCACAGTTCACATTAGATAATTTAGCAATTACGTTTTTCTGAATAACCAAAACCAAAAGTTGCAAAACACGCATCCAACTCGGTATTTATCGTGTTAACCAACGGTTCGATCCGGTTCTTTAAGAATATTTCGAAGAGTGGGGACCGGACCGATCTGCACGATTCGCTCCATTTCGGTTCAAAACCGACCCATTTCTTAGGTTCTTGGGTTTTACATACCTAATCTACCAAATTTTTTTGAAATACATCAATAAATTAAAGGGCAAATTATATAGAATAAAAAAATATTTTTATTTTTATTCCTAACTTTATACACGTATCATTAAATTTCCCTATAAGAATAATTAACTTTTAATAATTATATTTAAATAAAGTTTTATTTAGAAATTGAATATATTTTGACGTGTCGGGTTTTTTTTAACTTGCAATTAATGAATTAATTGCTTTGTAAGTCTTAAAAATAAAGAAAAACAAAGATAAATAAATAAGGAAAAAAAAAAACACTTGAGGTTATGCCCGGTTTAGAGGCAAAAACCTTTTTAATTACAAGCATTTGTAAGGTAATTACTATTACGGAAAAAGAAGATTAATAAGAGAAAATCACAAAAATAATCACCTCAGAATTCAAAAATACCAAAAAAATCATGATTCGCGCCATTTTTCTCGCGTCATTTTTTTCGTCGCGAGATTGAAAATAATATAAATGATTTGTCATAAATTGGCCACGTCCTCGCGACTTTTTTGGTCCTCGGGACATTTTTCTCGCGTCAATTTCTGACCAATCATTTATATTATTTTTCAATCTCGCGACGAAAAAAATGGCGCGAGAAAAATAACACGAATCGGATGATTATTTTGGTATTTTTTAATTCTCATGTGATTTTCTCGATTAATAATACAGTTTTAGAATCGGTTTCAATTTTATATACATGGTCAAATGTACCAAGAAAATAGTTGAAATCTTTGGTCGATGTAACGTGAGAGCCCTCAGAATGCATGCTGCCATAGTACTGCTATGTTGATCAATCAATGAATCAGTGAAAAGATTAATTATCTAGCATCCAGCTAGCTAGCTAGCTACCTAGTCTTTTGACAGATCGATGAATTAATGATTTTTGAAAACATGACAAGTAATGCATGCATGCAAGATCAATTAATGAGTTTTTCTAAACTTTAGAAGGAAAATATGCATACCGATGACTTGATGTATACCATCTTAAGACGTAATAGGTTCCCTCTAGATTACGAGTTTTGAATGTCAATCTTAATATATTTGGTCTATTGATGTTGCATCTTGGGTTTCTAAAAAGATAGAGATCATTATATGTCGTCAGTAAAGTTGAATGCGAGTTTTTTATACTAACTTATCCAATCCACTACATTGACAACACGTATAAAAGTTTGTTTGGGCTTTTGACCTTGACACCCCAAAAAATCCACCCACAATGATATTCGACATTAACACTTGAACTGATATTCGACATCAACACTTGAACGAATGGTAGTATGATGATATACTAAATCTTGTCTCATAACGGAAGGTTATTGATATTAACCACCTCACATCATGTATAAAACACTTAATATGTGTTATCAAATTATTATATTGTTGAAATATTTGACCTCGACAACAAACCAAAGAAGAATCTATGCGGAATATTGAAGCTTATTGTGGTACAGAAAACGAAAAAGAAAACGAAGAAACAAAGTATGTCGAATGATTAATTCGATTTAGAAAAAGAAAACGGTACAAAAGTTTAATGTCTCTCCGCCACATTTTATATAGGTGAGGGGGAATTCCCTAGTTTTATAATCGATTGAGAATTCTAGTTTATTACGAATAAAAAAACCTAAATAAAATACTAATCCTAATAATAATCTAATATTTAGTATAATAACCCGAATCACATAACAAGTCGGGTAACAATTTCCACCTTAATCTAAGAATTAGATAACTACGATATTAAGCATCTCCACGTACTCCACTCAATGCTTGAACTTCGGTCCTGGAACCACCTCGTTCTTGAGGTCTTCTCCCAGCTTGATTAGTAAATCTTTAAGCCTTATTCCTTCCTTTACCGCCTCCGTAAGCACCATATACTCCGCTCTTGTAGTAACCATGTGCAGAACCACACATATCTTTACCATGAACACATACCCGGTCCTCCACCTACCCTCGTCAGGGTCCTTGATACCGTAAACATTACCATGTTGACCTTGATCTCCTTCATGCACTAAACCCACTTATGCAGAGCCTTTCACAAAACTCATCACGCGCGCAAAATATGGTCTAGCACAAACCATCAAGTTCCCGACAGCATACGCATGTGTACCCTTACTCATCTCTTCCACATCCCAGTCATTCCCGAGGAAAACCTTCAATGGAACCTTGAAGCATGCTCCCAATGGCATAAATACCGAACATTCATTCCTCATTATGTAATAACCCATAATTCCTTGAACATACCTAGACTGAGACACCCGCAGGGTTCGGCTACCCTTCTTCCTGAAAATCACCATACCAAAAACCTATTTTGTGAGACCCTCCATGTCGAAAAGCTTCTCTAGGACACTCCCGGTATCCTTGATTTCAGCCTTTCTATTCCAAGCAATTACCTTTTTACCGGTGTACTCCCCTGGCGCTATCCCTTGATACCTAAACCACAACAGTTTAGCCATTATCCCCAGATTCTGTAACCGAGTCTCCTCACTTTTCCCCTCATCACTACTCCATTGATCTACATCAGCTTCGCAATGACCTCTGATCAACTCACCTTGATCTCCCGATGATTCCACCTTAAACTCGACATGTTTCCCAGAATCTTTAGCACCAACCTTTGCACACCCATCCAAAGAGTAAACACAACTCTTTGTCCATGTTTCATACAAAACCGTAATGTAACCCTTCTTCACCTTCACCCTACCATCCTGCATCACCACGGTGTATCCCTCTTTCTCCAACGTACCCAAAGAAATCAAGCTCCTTCTCAACTCCGGAATGTAGCGTACACCCTTGAGAACATAACTTGAAGTACTGGGGTTTACAGTTCATGAATTCCTTGTAAGAGCATCCACGTTGGGCGTTCTCGTCCCCTCCAGTTGTTTTGTTGGTTCCTGCCCCACCATTGGTGCTTGCGTGGTTAGCTACATAAGAAGCAATAGCATCTGCTACTCGCTGAGCTAAGATAGCTTCCATGTCATCAGGGTTTGGGTTTCGTGAGTTCCTGGTGGTCCTTGTGTTTCTCTTTGGTGGCATAATTCTTCAAAACAAATAATAACAACCAAACGTAGCATCAACCACACATACACGACATATAAGCAGTAATAAATATCCAATCATACGAAACACAAGTCAAACATCAGTACATAGTAGATTAAAACCAAATTGTATTGTTACATCTTGAGTACATCGTTTTTAGGAAAACAATAAAAATGGGTTTATAAGTACACCCATTGTAGTTCAAGTACAAAATACAACAAAAGATGGGCACAACCCATCCCAGTAGGTTTAAATCCTATACTATATATGTGGATGATCTGGTCGTCCACTAGCAGATGCTCCATGTGAAGTACTGCCTCCACTACACAGCCTACTCTGCAGGTCTGCAATACGGTGTGCAACCTCGATCGAGTGCCTCTCCGCTGCCTCGACACGTAATTGTAGTATAGCGGTGTCGTGTTGTGCCTCGACTAGCTTTGAATATAAAGACCCTAGAGCCTGCTCTGTCAAATGTGCATCCCCTCGGACTGAAACGAAATGCTCCCTGATGGCAGCATTATTTCAAGAGGTATACCTCCCGAAATCCTCCTCGAGCCTCTGCTGATAACGTTCCTGGCACACCACGCGTGCTACCAAGAGCGGAATACTCGAATCCATGGATGGGGAAAAGGATGACTCCCTTATCTCATATGTGACGGGCACATCCTCATGATTTCTCCACGTTTGGAGAGTAGTGTGTAGCCAATCCTGGCGACGGGAGTCAGAGTCTGTATGTGGTGTTGGGGTAGCGGTGGTAATAGGTGTAGTAGTGAGGATGGGAATAATGAAGGTAGTAGTAGTAGTAGTAGGGGTGGAAGTAGTGATGGGTGGAACAAGAGTAGTGGTGTCTACGTAAATGTCGGTGTAGAAAATACGGGTATCATCAATAGGCTTAGTAAGCTCTTGTCGGGGTAGTCTCACGGACTTCCTAGCCGTGGCACGGGTGAGTGGTCTGTTTCCATGCCACCTGTAGAAGAAGGATGGGGACGATGGAGCAGTTGGTAGTGTGACAAAAAGGGTAGGAGTGGTAGTGGTATCGATCTCCTCCTTACTGGGATCCTCATCGCAGGGTTCCTCCTCGCTAGGATCATCCTCTTCCTCCTCCTCGGAGGGGTCGGTCCCCATCCGCTCATCGGCGATCGATGAGGGATGGGTGACGATATCGTCGTCAGGTGTAGGTGAGAAATGTTGAGTGACATGTGATCCTAACATGGATGAGGAAATGTCCATATCTATATCAGAGTCGAAACCTAACATGGAGTCCTAACATGTGATCCTGACATGTGATCCTAACAGGTATAGAGGGTACTCGTCCTCAGAGTCGGAGAGTATGATGTAGTCAGGGGTAGACATGTTGTGACAAGGCCCAAATAGTCATAAATAATCGACGTATAAACGTATAGTAGTGCGGAAGCAATTTGTTGTATAACATAGTTATAGCCTAGGAATATTAATGCAACCTAGTTCGCAATAACCATAGCTCTGATACCAATCTGTCACACCCCCAAATCTCGTGTTCCCGAGACTCAAGGTGTTGACTTCATGGGTCCTAGATAGCAATGATATATAGGCGAACGACCTCTATATGAGTCGTTTTAAAAATAGACATACATTCATTGATATTGAAAATCAGAGTTTTACATGATTAAGGAAAAGTGTTACCAGAGTTCACAAAACAAATATTTACATTACATAACTTAAAAGAAAATAAGTAATGCAAGGGAAATCTCCAAAAAGCGTGAGTTTGAAATATGCGACTCTGTCATATCCCAAAATCCCTCCGTCGAAAGCCCTTTCGACTAAGCACCTGAGACATACATGCTAAAGTCAACAGAAAGTTGGTGAATTCATAGGTTTAGTTTAGTAATAAAGGGGACCACAAGATTTGCTTTTAAGTAAAGTCTTACAGTTGCACCTAAGCTCATGACATCGAAGTGTAACAAAGTTCCTTACCCCATAAGTATTCCTATGTTATAGCCAAATAACATATATAGTTTCAAAAGTAAAGCACCCTACTCGAGTCCACGAGTTAGTTATGGTAGACGTGGGTTACATCGTCTAGCCGTTGGGTGAGGGTTGTCAAACCCTAATAGATCTATCCAATACCATAGTGCTTAAGTCCTTATTAACGATTCATGATAGGGGAATTTCCGTTGGCTTAGTGGTAACTTAGGCAACTAGTAAAGGTTTTAAGTACTTATGTCCATAAGTAAAAGAGAATGTAATCTCACCCCAAGTATGTTATAAAAACAAGTAAAAAGCGGGGCTATGAACTCACCTTAAGTCTGTGAGCGTATATAAAGGTACGTAAGCTAACGTATGTGTAATGCTCGAGCCAATCTAGTATCCGAGTAGGTCTAGCCTTGTCCTAGATTGTTTTGAAATTACGTTTCATAATTCAAGTCCAATACACATGAAAGGGGAAAAGCAAATGTATGCATGACGTAGGTCTTGTTCGGTTTGAGACTTAATAGTAATATAGTAACACCTTTCGGGCCATTATATAACAAAGATCATTCAATAATCGTATGTGGAGCTAGGACACTTTAAATCGTAAATCCAACAACTCGGCACTACGGAATATCGAGATAAATTCATTGTATACAAAGCTCCCTAGTAATGTGTTATTATTATACTATCAAGTTTATTCAAAAGTTAGTTTTTATGAAGAAAAACTCAGCATGTTCTTTAAGGTTTATAGCTACATTAAGAAGTCATAACTTGTTCGTTTCTAGACCGATTTCGATGAATATTATACTGAAACGACCGTGTATGATTTACCTTTCAAATATCCTTGGTCTCACATTTTTACTCAATTCCTAATGTTCGTTATTCAGTAAAAGGTCAGAGTATGTTTTAGGGTTTTTCTCAAAGTGTATGCTAACTTTAAGTTAGCATATCTCGCTCAACTGTTATCCGTTTTTAATGTATCTTATATCGAAACGACCAAGTTTGAGTTATCATTAAGATGGAAGTGGTTTCACCTTCTGTTTCGAAATAGTTTAGTACAGTTTAATAAAAATGTGGTCGGGTGTCCAGAAAGTGTTTTGTTTTGAGTATGTTTTTGTATAGAATACCTTTTAAATACTTAGTCATATCCAAATGTGGTTAAAAAGTGTCAACAAGTCGATGTAGATTTCCGGTTAGCAAAATAACTTAACTTTTCTTTATTTAAACCATGTTTTTGTATAAAAGAATTAGGTTTTATTAAATGTAAGTATGTAAATATGATGCATGAGAAGGCTTTTTAGAACATACCTAAAAGTATATGAATACAGGTCTTGATGTTTCTTCCTTATGATCAAAGTATATAGTTAGGTTTTTGATGGGTTGAATTTAGTGATGATCTTTTCCTTCTTTCTTCTTGCTTTCTTTCTTGGCCGAGCATATAGAGAGAGATAGGGAGGTGATTTTTGTTTACTAGGTGCAAGGAGAAAATGAACCCATAAGTCCCTTATTTATAGTGTGGGATTTGGGTTAGGTTTTAACTTTAGTTAGTCATTGTTTCAACCATGGTTAAGTGTCATGGGTTTGGTGGTGATGTATGTGATTGGTATGGCTTTGTAAGATGTAAGTTGATTGGAATGGGTTGTGTAAGATGTAAGTTGATTGGAATGACCATTGTTTTAGTCAAGCAAGCAAGTATCAAAATCAAAGAGAATCACATGTGGGGATCCCTCTAGGACCGGCCAAGAGATGGGGGGAAGGGGATTTGTTTGTAGTTTTTGCAAAGTCTAGGATGTTTAGGCATGTTTTGATGTCTAGTGGGTAATTTATGCAAGTTTGGTAACTTATAATACATGCATGCAATAATTCATGCAAAGGTGGTGAATGGAAAGTTAGAGTTTTATGCCTTTCATGTTGGACTAGAAATATGGATGTAAAAATATATATTTTTACGAAAAGTAAATCCCGTATACCTAATTCTGGTATCCGTATACGTTTTAGACGTAGGTATTAAGTGTTATTTATGCATGGTGTGACCTACCGGTTGTACATAATTGAAACATATACTAGTTTTGTAGAACGTTTAAAAAGTCGAGTTGGTGTGAACCTGGATTTTTGTGGGTTGTCACACCCTGTAACACCCGGTACCGTTGTTTATCCTTCTTGAAACCGATGACTTGTTCCCGCAAGAACCACACTGTACCTTGATACGCAAGTTGACTCGGGGGGCATGCACTCTCTCCGTTCACCTCCCCTCCCAAGAACCCTAACAACACCTTCCTTTTCCTTCATCTCTTGAAAAACCCGGATCGTAACCAAACACCTCCACGAGACCACGTGGAAAAAGTAAGCAACCAGAAAACCCCCAACTTGAACACCAATTTAGATTTTCAAAACCCTAAATTTTTTGTGGTACACGTTAGACCTACAAAAATTAATAAAATATTTCTTCTTTCTCTTGAAACACCAAAGCAATTTGAATCTTTTGATAACCGACTCACAAAGTTTAAACATCTTCTTCTTTGAACCACGTAACTGTGCACAATCGATTAGGAATTCTAGTTTATTACGAATAAGGAAACCTAAATAAAATACTAATCCCAATAATAATCTAATACTTAGAATAATAAACCGACTCACATAACAAGTCGGGTAACATATATAAATAGGATATGGTATTCTAGAAATATTAATATTTTTTATTAGGTTAGGTTTATGTTTTCTTTTGTTATAATTTATTACTTGGGCTTCAAGTAAAGCTATTGTAATCGGTTTAAGGGTTTCCTAACTAAGTTATAATAGGACTCGTACACCCCCCCACCTATAAATAAAGGTGAGGGGGTGAGGCTAAATTCTTGGACCTAATTTCCTTTTCCTTAATGAGAGTCATCTAAACATTATCATCTTGTCTTGTGGGTGGGAGTCCGGGTAAGTCTTGCATTTCCGATGGAGCGAGTCGATATGTTGCTCGAGCCACTGGTGCGGCTCCCGGAACTAAATCGATGTGAAAATGAACTTGTCTTGTGGGTGGGAGTCCGGGTAAGTCTTCTAGAAAGACTTCGGGAAATTCTCGAACAATCGGTAGGTCGTTTAGTTGTTTCTCCTCCGTTTCCGTCTCCGTCATGTAAGCCAAATTGGCGTCACATCCCTTTTGTAAATACTTCAGCGTTTTTAAGTTGGATATGATGCTTAGCTTTGATCGGCTCCCGTCTCCCTTGATCAAGAGAGTTTTCCCGCCTGAGCGGAGAATACGGACAATCCTCTCGTTACATACGTTTTCGGCGTGATTAAGAGATAACCAATCCATTCCTATTACTATGTCGGAACTTCTGAGCTGAATAGGTATTAGGTCGATATTGAATGGGTGGTCAGCTAGGTTTAAGGTACAACCTCTAATGATACTATTTGTTGTTACTAACTTTCTGTTCTCTAATTCTATTATATACTTAGTTTCTAAGGTAGTTGGGGAAATATCAATCAAAGTTTTAAATTTCGTAGATACAAAGCTCCTATCAGCACCAGTATCAAATAAAACATTTGCGTATTGATTATTGAGGAGAAACGGTACCGGAAGTTACAAGGTTCTTGTGTTCCAAGTTCAATCGGGTTTTCTTGCTTGGTAAGTTACGAGTTTTGTAACTTGGGAGCAAGTAGGAGATTGTGGTGCTTGCATAATCCTCTTTAGGGTTTTCTAAAGAGATACGATTTGCAAGGAGGAGTAAGGAAAGGATACATCTACATGTGTGGTGGTTAGAGTCATTGTATATGACTAACTATTTGGCAACGGGAGTACCAATTGAAAATGGTTCAAGATATGTTCTCAAGGGTGTGTGTTACATTCCGGAGTTGAGTATGTGACAACCGTCAAAAATTCAGGTACTTGTTCAGATACTATATCGGTTCGAAACATTAGTTACTCTTTTATCGTGTTCGCTTTGTTCTAGTTCGTAACTGTTGAGTCTGTACTTGTCGGAACCAGTGTCGGTATAACTTCCGGAATCAATTATATAAGTCCTAATACCAAGAAAACACCTATTGAACTTTCCTAAGTTCATAACAAATCATACGTAAGAGCTTTCAATTAACAAAAAGGTCCAACGAAGCAATAACGTAAAAACGAAAAATCAGAAAATACTGATTTTTGGGCTAGGTGCGCAGCACCTATTGCCTTGGTGCGCAGCACCTAGTGCCAGATTTTCAAAAAAAAATTACACTTTCAGTCCTTGCCTCGTTTTTACACAAACCCACCCAATCAAACTCGAGATTTTACCATCATAACTGCATTGTTGCAGTGTCCCAAGCCTCCCATTATTACACTACTCTTTTCTTTTTTCATTTTCATTTTAGAAAATCAAAAACACACACACACTATCATTTCTCTCTACTCCCCTCAAGAACACAACAAAAACATCTTCATTTCCAGAATATTTGACCATCAAAATCCAGTTTCTATCCATAAAAATCGTTCATATCATCCAAAGAAGCTAAAGGAACCAAAAGATTTCGAAAAAGGACTAGTTTTGTAAAGGTTTTTGGAGCGTAAATCCGACCAAAACTCATCATCCGAGCTTTTCCTTCGGTAGATTTCTTCCCTTTTTCTGTTTTTGTACAAATAATCAATTGCATGTAAAATCTAACGGTTGAAAATGTGTTTTTGTACAAATCTATGACTTTTTATGGTCAAAAACGTTTTTAACCGAAATAACCTTTAGATCCACGGTTTTGTAACCAAAAATGCTTTATAAACTGTTAAAAAGATGTTTTAATAAGTTTAAACTCATATATTTGAAGAATATCGGTTTGCATGTTAGATCTAAACAATAAAAATGAGTTTTTGTAAGGATTGTAACACTTTTATACAAAAACGATTTTTATCAAAATAATACTTAGATCTTTGTTTCTGTGGGTAAAAAGTGTTTAGAAACTGTAAAAACATCATATTATAGAGTATCTACCGGTTGCATGTCGAAATCTATGGGTGACAAAACGTTTTTAGCAAAGAAATCACAAAACGGGGAAGAACAGCAGGGAGGTGCGCAACACCCCCTGACAGGTGCTGCGCACCGGGCTGCTGTCTCCCCGAAAAATCGTCGTTTGGTCGTTAAAAACTTGTGCACACATTCTGGACTTTTGTTAATAATATTATTGGACTGAGATAGGTAAAACTAATAATAATGATGACTTGTATTGGACTCTTTGGACTTATTTGACTTGTTATTAAGTTATTATGTGTATATGCATGTTTTGTGAGCGGAAATGGTTGTAGGTTTTGGACATGAAATTTGGGCGCGGAAGCGCTGCCCAAATTTCGTTAGAAAGCCTAAACCATTTCAGTAACCTAAACATGTCTATCATAATAATAACTTTAACTTTGAACCTTCGAACTAAAAATAAACGTTAACCGCTTCGGACCAATTTTGGGACAATTTTGACTTTAACATTTAATTATAAACAAAAGCTACCTAATCTCTTATATAAAGTAACCTAATAAGAAATTAACTTTTGGACAATCTTGGTATTCCTAGGCATTCCGTGATTCCCGGCTCCTTTCCGACCGATTCCGAGTTCACCTTCTCCGCAAACCGTGAGTTACACCCCTCCTTACTCTTACATTTTTAAGTACTCTTTTTGGGGGAAACATGAGATCAAATTATTTTTGAACTATGTCTTTTGTGTGCAACTGCTTATTGAACTATTTTGACTTTTAGAACTTATTGAACTATTTCGACTTTGGAACTTATTGAACTATCTTGACTTGGAGCTTTTGAACTAATTTGGACAAACTCTTTGAAACTCCTATGCGCAAAAACACTTTATTGCCTTATTGGCTACTTACTATTTGAACTACCTTTCTATTTAGAGAAACCTTGAACTATTTGAACTACCTTTCTATTTTTGGAAACTTTTGAACTAAATGAGCTACTCTTGAACTTGGAACTCTTTGAACTCTTGGAACTTTGAGAACTTTTGAACTACTTTGGAACTATTTTGTACGAACTATTTGAACTAATATGCGTAAACAACATCAATTGTTCGGATTGGCTTACTTTAGACTCCCTAGGTTTGCCTCTTTGGATACTTGATTAGACATTGATAGCTTGGTTGTATTTTGGAACAAAACCCTAGGTGAGAATATAGCGACGTAAGTGCAGACAAAAAGGATTTTGAAAATGGAACGAACTAAATGCCCCGCAACTTTTCTTGGACTAAAATCTACACACTATTAGCACAAGCCGTTAGCATAGATTATGGGTATCGATACTTAGGAGCGGTCACTCCTTACCAATGGGTAGCGACCAAGGTACATATTGCTAAGTTCTCGCGAACTCGGACTCTAGACTGGACTAGTGGGCAGGTACTTGACCAGAATCGGATTAGTGTGTAAAACTAAATCTTACGTATATTAAGCTTAGTGGTTGGTACAACTCGAGGATCATAGGTCTTTATTTACGCATAACTTACTGTCTTACATATGTGGATTAATCCACCGCTAAGGTAATGACTACGAACTTTTTCGCTCTCTACGCTACTTGACTTTTGAACTTAACTTGGAACTTATTTGAACTTATTTTGAACTTATTCGGACTTGAACTTATCTTGAATTTAAATTATTCTGGAATTTTAAGCACTTGAACTTATCGAGAAATTCTTGACTTCGAACAAATCTTGAACTTTCACGACTTTGGACTTGTCTCGAACTTTTATGAACTTTCAAATTGGAACTTTTCTTCAATCATTAAACTGTAACTCACTCACTACGTTTTCGTAGTTGACACTTTATCTCATGTTTCAGGAACTAAGCGTAAGTTATGAAGTGCATTGCTCAGGCGGGTCAAGTCTTTTATGTGAAGTGTACCTTGGGAAGAAGACCTTATTTTGGGAATTTTATTTAAAACACTTTTGTTATGTATTATGGTCTTACTTTGAATCTTGGTTGTAACATTGACTAGTACTATCAGAGCACGGGTTATAGTGAAAACGGTTTTAAAATTTTTTCAAAAAGGGTTTTTGAAACCAAAACTATAACCAAGGCTTTTCAGAAAACTTCATTTTCGGGTTCAAACTTTAGTATATTATTTTCCGCAATTGCATGATTATCTTTTCAACTATGCGTGACTTGATCAACCACCCGTAGTTCAAAATGAATTATGCAAGAACGGAAAGTGAAAGGCTATCGTTAAACGGTTTTGAGTCCATAAATTCCCGGTCTTGTCAATTTCCGACACTCACATAATTGACCCGTGCATGCATTTTACTTACGTTTTTCCTATTCTTAGTTTCCCCGTACTTATGTTACTCTCTATTCGCAGATACGCCATGTCTCAGTCCTCGCACTCCCGATCCTAGACTCGATCACTTCCCCGAGCCGCCTCCCCCTCTCACGGACCCTCCGAGGGCCACACGGCATCCGAAAGTCAGCGTCACCAGACGACTGACCCAACGGAAGACACATCTCAGACCATCAGCAGCAGTAATGGGTCCAGCCCAAGGACGGTACTCCCATCTCCTAGGCTGGTGCCCGTTGCAGCACCACAGCCCCGAGGACCCAGCGCTGGAGCACCTGTGCATCAGCAGTCGGGCCCGTTCCGACCCGCGCCTCCACAGTCTTTCTTGGATCCCTACGATCCCGCCTTTCGTACTCCGATATCGGAGCGTTACGCATGGGATCGTCAGTTTATCGAAGAAAGACGACGTGCTCAGGAGTCCGGACCCTCCCGACCCATGATGCCACCTACTCACCAGCCTCTTCCACCAGACGCATTCCTCAACTTACACCGTCAAGTTCGCGGACTCGCTGAAGAAGCTCAGGAGCAGGGCCTTCTTCTCTTTGAAGTCTCCGATGCTGCGAACGAGTTAGCACAGCAGTCCCGGCGGATCATACTAACGGCTCAGGCCACCGCCCGGACAGTGCAGTGCCTCACCAGAGCCTTCATAGTTATGGGAGCGCTTATCGTAGCCATAGCCGCCATGATGTTCCTTGAAGAGCGTTACTAGGCATATTTATCCTTTCTTTCTTTGTACTGTACCGGCTTAGTCGTAATTTTCCCATTGTACACGACTTAAGCCATTATTTATGATTTCTCTATGTATCGTACTTGTATTTCTTTCAGTAATTTTGTTCTGTGTACTGAAACCTCCTATTATTAATGAAAACTTCTATCTCTTATTTTATTATACTTGTCTTGTCGTGTGAACCTCCTCTCTATTGCCAAACATTATTACAAATTCTTAAATCATCGTCGTGCGTATATTGTTATCTGGCTCGTACACTCTTTTACTACTATCGTTATCGTACTTGTGCTAACTGTTCACCCTCATTACTCTCATGTATTCGATAATCACTAACTTTGAGTTGGATTATAGTAGGAAATTTCCAAATGGCGCATTCTAAACTATTTTCTTCCTTCCCTTGTAGAACTATGCCTTCCAGGAGAAGACGCGGGAATCACATAGCCAAGCAGATTGTCGTGCAATTCCAAGCGCTACTCCCAAGCGTGATCGCCCAGATCGTCGCTGGAATCAACCAAGGGATCTTCGGAATCAACGAACCCCTTCTCCCTCTTGGGCCAACCAGGCAGGACGAGGACGAGGATTTTGGAACCAACCTCCTACCTCCCCCTCCAGTTCTCTTCCAACGAAGTGAGAATAAGAGAAGGAAAATTCACCACCAAACCTCAAGGACTAGCATCAACCAGGAATCCACCGCCGTAACCCGCACCTACTCCAGACCACGCCCCCAGTGCAGCATGTGCCACTTCCACCATGCCCGGAAGTGCCCGGTTTGCAGACTTTGCAACACAGTAGGGCATTACCCCTGGTGCTGTCCAGAAAATGCAAACAGAAAGCTGCTATGCCTCGAATGTGGGAGCAACCAGCACCTCCGTGGGGATTGCCTCCTAGAGCGTACCACAGAGACCCTCAGTGCTCTCGCAATCACGGTCAAGGAAACCCCTCAGGATCCCAATGCAGCTACTGGTACGTTCCCCATCAAATGACCCTTTTCTTCCGTACTATTTGATTCAAGAGCTGAAGGAAACCTTGCCCCTTAGAAATTAGACATCTCATCCGTTTAGGACCTAAAGCCCTGCGGATACCTTTCCATCGAATATGCCAACGGTCCAATAGTCGCAAGCTACGAATGCAAACTTAGAATTTCCAATACTTCGTTTGCCTGAGACTTTTTCCACCAACCCAATTCTTACCGAACCATCAAGCTTTGACGCTATCGTTGGATGGACCGGTCACCCCATTATTGAGTCAAGATCGTTCGTTTCCGACAAACTCACTCGTATCCCTCTCCGCACAGCGAAACTCCCGTTGTTCAGGAGGACAAACCTGAATGGCAACTTCGCAGCGCGTATCCCTCGATGATGCACTAGTATCCCGAGAAGGACTACGACGCACCCTCCGCTCACGACGTCGAGCATAAATCTAAGGAAAGCCGAGTCCAAGACATTTCTGTAGTCAAGGACCATCCAAAGCCTCCCCGAAGATTTGCCCGGACTACCGCCGAATCGACAAGTGAAAATTTCAAATGAACCTCGTTCCTGACACGGCACCAATAGCCAAGGTTCCCTGCCGTCTAGCATCACCTGAGATGCTAAGGCAGCCAAAGCTGCTGTAGGAACTTCCCAACCCTAACTCTACCACCCAAATTCAATTCCACGGGAAGCCCAATTTCCCTAACAAGAGACAGACGGACCCTTCCGTTTGTACACTGAGCGTCATGAACTCAGCAAGCAAACCGTCAAGAACTGGTGACCACTCCCGAGGATCGACAACCTATCCGAGTAGTTGCAGAATACAGCTTACCTCTCAAAAGTCGACCCCGCCCGGGTTATCACCAGGTTCGCGACATTATGACCAACACTACCGAGGACCGCACTTCCCCAAACTCGATGCAAACAACCCAAGCCTTTCCCTCTGTCAGTATGCCTAGACAACACCCGGTCGATATTAATGGACTTAATAGACAAGTGTGTGAGCGTACTAAACGATTAAATACCGCACTCACCGTTAACACTCACACCCACTCAAGGAAGATCCTGTGAACATCCCGAGCTCACCCTAGAGCTCTCCCGAGATCAGGAATTGTACACCCAATACTCAAAGTGCAAATTCCGACCCTGAGCAGAATATTTCCCTGATTTCATAGCCAACCATGCAAGAGCCGAACTCAGGCTAAACGTAACTCGTTGCGCCAAGCCCCAAGCATGAGTTCTGAAATCCGAAGGTATTCGTGAACCCATTCTCGTCAAGGGCCATCAAATTGTTACTCCATCTGTCCGGAATCCGACTTGCTGTACCAGGAGTTCCCGAGAATACTGTTCTGGCCGGACATGTATAAGGACATTACCTTGTATCCAGCCAAGTGCCTCACTCACTCCGAGATCAAGGCGGGACACCGAAACCCATCCCCTCTATTAGTCGATCTGTGTCCCACTCTCTTCGGAATGCCCTCCCGAGAATCGCTAGGAACGCGACTAGACCTCATCACCTATCACTATTCATCTTCCTTTAATCGGGTACACTTATGTCACGGATCCCGTGCCAGCACTAAGTGCGCACCCATCAGTCTATACATGGACGCAAGTTTCGAACACCGCCCTATCGGCTAGAAGCTGACGGTCGACGACTTGCAAGGTCCTACGTCTACCTCTACTCGCGAAAGACTAGAAGCATTTCAGTACCCGGCCAAGGAGCTGCGTGACCATCTAGAAGAAAAGACCTCAATCCCTTAGATGGCAATAGGGTATCCCCTAGGATATCGCCACGGAAGGAGGATAGTCTGCTTCAGGAAACGCGGCAAACTAAGCCGAAGTACACCGGTCCAATCTAAGTCTTGGAGCACACCGATCCGACTTCTCATTGCTTTTAACTTTCCCAACCGTCTCCTAACATTCTTATGTGTCCTTGCTCACACTTGAAAAGCGTTTTTAACCGAAATAACCTTTAGATCCACGGTTTTGTAACCAAAAATGACTTTTTATGGTCAAAAACGTTTTTAACCGAAATAACCTTTAGATGTTTTGTAACCAAAAATGCTTTATAAACTGTTAAAAAGATGTTTTAATAAGTTTAAACTCATATATTTGAAGAATATCGGTTTGCATGTTAGATCTAAACAATAAAAATGAGTTTTTGTAAGGATTGTAACACTTTTATACAAAAACGATTTTTATCAAAATAATACTTAGATCTATGTTTCTGTGGGTAAAAAGTGTTTAGAAACTGTAAATACATCATATTATAGAGTATCTACCGGTTGCATGTCGAAATCTATGGGTGACAAAACGTTTTTAGCAAAGAAATCACAAAACGGGGAAGAACAGCAGGGAGGTGCGCAACACCCCCTGACAGGTGCTGCGCACCGGGCTGCTGTCTCCCGGAAAAATCGTCGTTTGGTCGTTAAAAACTTGTGCACACATTCTGGACTTTTGTTAATAATATTATTGGACTGAGATAGGTAAAACTAATAATAATGATGACTTGTATTGGACTCTTTGGACTTATTTGACTTGTTATTAAGTTATTATGTGTATATGCATGTTTTGTGAGCGGAAATGGTTGTAGGTTTTGGACATGAAATTTGGGCGCGGAAGCGCTGCCCAAATTTCGTTAGAAAGCCTAAACCATTTCAGTAACCTAAACATGTCTATCATAATAATAACTTTAACTTTGAACCTTCGAACTAAAAATAAACGTTAACCGCTTCGGACCAATTTTGGGACAATTTTGACTTTAACATTTAATTATAAACAAAAGCTACCTAATCTCTTATATAAAGTAACCTAATAAGAAATTAACTTTTGGACAATCTTGGTATTCCTAGGCATTCCGTGATTCCCGGCTCCTTTCCGACCGATTTCGAGTTCACCTTCTCCGCAAACCGTGAGTTACACCCCTCCTTACTCTTACATTTTTAAGTACTCTTTTTGGGGGAAACATGAGATCAAATTATTTTTGAACTATGTCTTTTGTGTGCAACTGCTTATTGAACTATTTTGACTTTTAGAACTTATTGAACTATTTCGACTTTGGAACTTATTGAACTATCTTGACTTGGAGCTTTTGAACTATTTTGGACAAACTCTTTGAAACTCCTATGGCAAAAACACTTTATTGCCTTATTGGCTACTTACTATTTGAACTACCTTTCTATTTAGAGAAACCTTGAACTATTTGAACTACCTTTCTATTTTTGGAAACTTTTGAACTAAATGAGCTACTCTTGAACTTGGAACTCTTTGAACTCTTGGAACTTTGAGAACTTTTGAACTACTTTGGAACTATTTTGTACGAACTATTTGAACTAATATGCGTAAACAACATCAATTGTTCGGATTGGCTTACTTTAGACTCCCTAGGTTTGCCTCTTTGGATACTTGATTAGACATTGATAGCTTGGTTGTATTTTGGAACAAAACCCTAGGTGAGAATATAGCGACGTAAGTGCAGACAAAAAGGATTTTGAAAATGGAACGAACTAAATGCCCCGCAACTTTTCTTGGACTAAACTCTACACACTATTAGCACAAGCCGTTAGCATAGATTATGGGTATCGATACTTAAGAGCGGTCACTCCTTACCAATGGGTAGCGACCAAGGTACATATTGCTAAGTTCTCGCGAACTCGGACTCTAGACTGGACTAGTGGGCAGGTACTTGACCAGAATCGGATTAGTGTGTAAAACTAAATCTTACGTATATTAAGCTTAGTGGTTGGTACAACTCGAGGATCATAGGTCTTTATTTACGCATATACTTACTTACTGTCTTACATATGTGGATTAATCCACCGCTAAGGTAATGACTACGAACTTTTTCGCTCGCTACGCTACTTGACTTTTGAACTTAACTTGGAACTTATTTGAACTTATTTTGAACTTATTCGGACTTGAACTTATCTTGAATTTAAATTATTCTGGAATTTTAAGCACTTGAACTTATCGAGAAATTCTTGACTTCGAACAAATCTTGAACTTTCACGACTTTGGACTTGTCTCGAACTTTTATGAACTTTCAAATTGGAACTTTTCTTCAATCATTAAACTGTAACTCACTCACTACGTTTTCGTAGTTGACACTTTATCTCATGTTTCAGGAACTAAGCGTAAGTTATGAAGTGCATTGCTCAGGCGGGTCAAGTCTTTTATGTGACGTGTACCTTGGGAAGAAGACCTTATTTTGGGAATTTTATTTAAAACACTTTTGTTATGTATTATGGTCTTACTTTGAATCTTGGTTGTAACATTGACTAGTACTTTCAATTTAAATCTTAATGACTTGAACCGTTAATTTTAGTGTAACCCGTGAAATGATTCTTCGCTCTTCACATTCCGTGTTTCCGCTTTAGCGGGGTGTGACAGAGTAGGAGTTTGGTATATTTGGGTACGTTGGAGAAAGAGGGATACACTGCGGTGATGCAAGATGCGGGTTCCATTATGGTTTTGTATGGAACAAGGACAAAAGGTTGTGCATACTCTTTGAGCGTCTGTGTTGAGGCTGGTGCTATAGATAATGTGGATCATGTCGAGTTTGAGGTGGAATCACTGGGCGATCAAGGTGACTTGATCGAGGGTCATCACGGAGCTGAGGAATGTCAGGAGAGTAGTGATGAGGAGAAAGGTGAGGAACTTCGGGATCATAACCTAGGGATAGTGGCTAAGCCGGTGTGGTTTAGGTATCAAAGGATAGCACTAGGGAAGCACACAGATAAAAGGATACTTGCTTGGAATAGCAAGGCTGAAATCAAGGATACCAAGGGTTTGCTCGAGAAGGTTTTCGACATGAAGGGTCACACAACAAGGTTATTGGTATGGTGATTTTCAGGAAGAAGGGTAGTCGAACCCTGAGGGTGTCTCAGTCGAGGTATGTGAAAGGAATTATGAGTGATTACAGAATGGGGAATGTCGGTTCGGTATTTATGACATTGGGAGCACGCTTCAAGGTTTCATTGAACGTTTACCTGGAGGATGACTGGGATGTGGAAAAGATGTGTAAGGTTTCACATGCATATGTTGTAAGGTACTTAATGGTATATGCTACACCGAATATTGTGATCGCGGTGAGTTTTGTGAAAGACTCTGCAGAGGTGGGTTTAGTACATGGAGGATATCAAGATGAACACGGGAATGTTGACGGTTTCAGGGACCCTGAGGAGGGTAGGTTGATGATCGGGTGTGTGTTCAAGGTAAAAGCATGTGCGGTTCAGCACACATGGTTACTAAAACGGGGGAGTATGTGGTGCTTACAGGAGGTTTAAAAGAAAAGATGTGGGCTAAGGGATTCCTAATCAAGCTGGGAGAATACCTCAATACGAAGGTGGTTCCAGGACCGAAGTTCAAGCATTGCGTGGATTACGTGGAGATGTTTAGTAACTATGTTATCTAATACTTAGAATAAAGTGGAAATTGTTATCCAATTATTATATAATTAGGATATGGTATTCTAGAAGTATTAGTAATTTGTATTAGGTTAGGTTTATGTTTTCTTTTGTTAGAATTTATTACTTGGGCTTCAAGTAAAGTTATTGTAATCGATTTGAGGGGTTTCCTAACCGAGTTATAGTAGAACTCGCACACCCCCTCACCTATAAATAAAGGTGAGGGGGTGAGGCTAAATCCTTGTACCAAATTTCTTTTTCCTTAATAAGAGTTGTCTAAACATTCTCATCTCTCGGTTTCTTTTCTTGTTTCTTGTTCGATATCCTACACCATATTTTGAAAATTCTTATATTCTACGGTGTTTCCTCTGATTTGTTGACGTAAAAATTCCTACAATATGATTTTGTATGTGATATTAATAGTCATAAGAATCAACAAATCATACTAGGGTTTGATCTACCTCCACTTAATTACATACACATTCAAATATTGGTTATAAAGATTATAACCCTGAAATTAGACCCACCTCTAGTTCGAATTACTTATGATCTCAAATGATCATGGTTCAATTGATTACTTAGCCATATAATCAACCCAATAAACTTGATTACATGCATATTGATCGACGCTTAAACACATGATTATCCAAAAACTTGATTACAAACAATTAAAGAAATATATAAAAAAAAGTGAGATAGAAATATGCATTGTTAATGCATCTTTAGATTTTTGAATATTTCGATAACTATTTTTATATAACTTTTTTAATTATTTTTAATATAGTTTCGTCAAGTTATATTCACTTAATCACTTGTGTTCGTTTATGTTCAATTATTGTTCATTAAGAACATAAGTAAGCTCAAACAAATTTATTTCTTAAATAAATAAACACGAATAATACAATATGTTTATTTAAGTGTTCATCTCCGTTCATTTATTTAGTTAAAGGTAAACGAACCAATATAAACAAACCATGTATGTTCCCTACCCCATCTAGGAGTGATGATACACTTCATTTGTATCTAGAAGTGATAGATGCTAATTTTTAAGTAACAACAAGAATTAAACAACTCAAAATTTAATCGATACCTACAACCACCTTTCGACTTTAGTATATGGAAAAAAGGAAAATGTTAATGCATGTGACGCTCATGGTTTCATAAGACGAAATGCGCTTTTTGTATTGTGCTAAACAACTCTTTGACGTCTATCTCCATCACATCAGCACGACTAGAGGGTTTTGGCATGTGCCCTCACCTTCCATATTGCTAAAGTAAAGAAAACAAAATGATAACAAATATGGTTTTCTAGGTGTGCTTAGAAGTTATCCGGTGGGTGGTTCAGTGGCGGTTTTAGAATTTTTTTTTAAATGAGGGCAAAAATTATGTGTATATCGGGTTGGGTATCCGTTTCCTACAAATGATGTAAAAGAGTTTTAAATAATAAAAATCTTAGGTTATATTTCGCTTATAAACTAGTTATAATAAAAGCAAAGAAGCAAAAATTACACTTACTTTAATAAGTTTATATGAACTTCATTATTGTAACAATGAGAAATAGAAATAAGTAGATTGGTTTAAAAGAGAATAAAAGAAAATCTCAAATCAAATAATTAAACTCACAACCAACAACTTGAAAAACAAACTCTCTAACCACTAAACTATGTTGGATTTTGATGTTAAATTTTAAACTATTTTCTTTTATACATTTTTTTAAATGGGACAAATTTCAAAAATATCAAAGTTTTAAAATTTTTTACGTTAATTAAAAAAATATCGGGACGGCCAGCCGTCTATCCTGCCCACCCCTAAAACCGCCCATGGGTGGTCCAAATAACTTATCAAAGATTTTTTTGTAAAAGTGGAGGTGACCTTGATCACCGATTTTTGAGTTTAATTTTATCACCAACAACGTAACATTGAAAATAAAATCCCGTAACCATTCACAACCGTTCAAATTGCATGTATGACTCGTTCTTATTTTAATCAGTTTTATACTTTTAAATCATTTGAATCATTTGAAAAATGGATTAAAATTGAAGTCTTAAGTTAAATATTGGAGGGTTAGCCATAATCATGGAACGTGATGTGTTAAATAATTGATGGATAAAGCATATTGTTTTCATGGTGTTGTGCGATATAAATGGATAGATTCACTTTTGGTCAATTTCTTGTAAGTTGTTTGCATCTATCTCATGTCTTTGTCACACTTTTTAAGTAGGACATCCTTCTTCCTCTTGTAAACTACGCAATTTCATAAACGAAAAAATGTGATAGATTTGAAACACGAAACTAAAAGTAGACGATAAAGAGTCAGGATGTGAGAAAATCACTGCAAACATCAAAACTATAGTCATCTTTGAAGGCTAGATCGGGGCCTTAGGAAGCAACTTAGATTGTGGTACCAACAAATGAAACAACCACTTAACGTGTGTCCGCACCCCTAAAGTGGACGAGAAAGAAAGGATTTCAGTGATAGGTGCCCGATCGTGTTTTTTGAAAGGGTTGTATCTAGGTTATTCGACATGATTTCAAAAGTTAACATAAGAAACTAGAAATGTTAATATATATCATGTCAAAAAAAAAATTATTAGGAGAACCTTTAAAACATGTGTTTAGATCTATAAATCATTGCTATAGAAATATAAACTGCTTACCGGGGCCATGGAGAAGCAAATCAACATTTGAATTATTCATAAATCAATCACTTTTAATCATTTGATTGATCTCTAATCTTTATTAATTAACATGATTATTTCTTCTTTTGGTGCATTGTTGTTTTCTCAAAGACGGCATTTCCTTGTTTTGTATACTTGGGTCCATTCCTTTATCGACACGTGTCAAACTTGCGACCAATGAGTCGATTTCAATAACCTAACTATCACCAAGTTCAACTTCCGTATACTACACTTAGAATGGTAAGTGGTCCTCATATATCGTTTTCTAGTTTCATTCCATATTAGATACTTAGACAATCAAGGTTCCATGACATTAATCTTACTCATTTGACATATGCGAATAAACAGTTAACACTCAATGGATAATATTATTTTGAGTCAATAATTGAGCTACGAGTTTTGATAATTGAGAATTTTGATTAAACATTTAGTCAGTGAAGGTGGCAAAATGGGCATGCAAATAAAATAAATTAATCAAGTTTGATCACTCCACTTTTCCTTTTAACTATTTTAACCACTCTAATTTTGATATCGTTCTATTCTATCATTGGGAAACTTTTCACCTTTGAGCTACAAAGCCACAGTCACGAAGCGGGAACAGCCTCGGTTTGGTCCCCTAACTTCATTATTAATACAATACAAATCTCTAGTGTGACCTTGATAAAGATGATCATATGGATATGAAGTTTTAGTTCCATTTTCGTTGCGTGTGTTGGTGAGTTTGACGGTTTCAGCTTACAAAATACACGAAACTATAAAGGATACAAATATATTACCATGATTACATAAGATTTCAAAAACCTAATTGCCAACTTGAAGGATGAATTCTACCAAATCATTCAAAGATTTGAATGAAGATCCACCTTTACACAAAGAATATTTAGCCTTTTCTTTCATATTAATTGCTCTTTTCCTCATTTCTTTCCCTTCATTATCCACTAAAAGTCTTCTAATTGCACTCACTATCACCTTTCTTTCCAAATGCTCCAATTCCAAACCCACTCTCCATACATAACTCAAATACCTACAATTTACACTTTGGTCCCCCATAAATGGCCTACATATCATTGGAACCCCCTCTGAAATACTTTCCAAACTTGAGTTCCAACCACAATGACTCCAAAAACCACCAATTGCAAAATGTGCTAACACTTGTTTTTGTGGTACCCATTTTAACACAAGACCTCTTCCTTTTATTTCTTCTGTAAAACCATCTGGCAAAAACTCGATCCACTCCGAACCCTTAACTGAGCCAGGTCGAACCACCCATAGGAATGGTTGTTTACTATTGGCTAACCCCCAAGCTGTCTCGGCTAACTCACTTTCATCCATGGTAGCTAAACTTCCTAAACTTACATAAATAACTGACATTGGTGCTTGCTTATCAAGCCATGAAATGCAATTGGTGTCTTCTTTGAGAAAGCTAGTTGATGGACATCTAGCCATTTCGTTTAGTGGGCCGATGGCGAATATTGGAATTCGGTAGTGTTGACGAAGTTTTGTTAATGGTGAGTTTTCAAGAAACTCCATGGTGTTCCAAATAATGGCTGATGGTGTTTTTACACGATAAGTAAGTGACAACATTTCTTTTGCAAGTTCTGTAGATGTATTATTGAAAGGTAAATCTTTGAACCTTAGGGGATGGAGTTCTGGTACAAACTTCTCCAGCATCGAATCTGTGATATAGAGCGATAAAAGCTGTTAACTATTTAGAATAATCAGTTTGGAACAAGTAACTGCTTATCTAAAACATCTTATTCACTCACAAATAGTCATATATTAATAAGCAGTTTAATTATACGCTGTAAACAAATAAACAGTTTAACGTTTCATGTTTTATCTTGTTTTAACCGTAATATGTCTTAAATTTCCAAAATTTTCAGTGTAATGTAATCCATCTATATAGTTTACTACGTAAAAAGAGTTGGTGAAGCGAGGGTTACAAAAAATGTTGGAACGATACAAAAAAGATTAGCATGGTCCAATACAAGGATGAGATGACATGCACATATCGATAAATGGTGCAAAAATAATTTTGCATCAAAATAAATAAATAAATAAAACCGACCCCTACATCTACATTATTTGTGTTTGATAGAACGTAATCATGGTTGGAATGGAATGATGCATCAAGAATTAATAAGAAAAATTATGTTTGGTTACATTTAGGAATGTAATAAAGCATTAAGGGCCTAATCGCGTTACTTTAATAACCGTCATTTTTATTCTTCGATTACTTTATTTATTACATTCATTTGTTATTCCATTCATTCAAACCAAACATGGCAGTGTTACCTAAAAATAAAATATTTTGAGGTTTTAAAGGTGAAAACAAATATTTTATACGAAAGTTGGTTACATTTTTATAAGAGTATAAAGAAAGTAACCTTGCACAGGAAGTTGGCCGTCTGCATGAAGTCGAGGAAGGGCAAGAAAAGCCGGCAAATACGAGGCGCTACAACTTCGCAAGACGATGCTAGGAAGATTCAAATTGCTAGCAACTTCTTCTGCAAAATACATGATATTATCATGTATGATTGTAATCTTCTGATTCTTGTCATCTTTAATCTTTTGACTCAAGTAATCTTGTAGCTGCAGTTTGCAGTTATTGTTAATAGCTTCAGTAAACTTTGTGAAGTTTGCCGAGGCATCAATAGCTAGAAAGTGGTCAAAAAGCGGAAGAAACACAAACTCGGGATGGTTTAAAGGGTCAGGAGAGTTTAGTTTCGTGTGAGCTATGGTTATGGAAAACCCTTTGGCATGAAGAACACTTCCTAGTTGAAGCATAGGAGTCATATGACCTTGAAATGGACTTGCAACTAGAACCAAAGGTTTGCCTATGTTTCTCTCATCTCCCATATTGCTTGATGTTATGCAAAATAAATTATATGTACCCCTTTGCTTCTTTATATATGTAGAATTAATTATTTTTATTTTTATTTAGTATTAATAGGCTTTTGATCCAACGGTATTGTTGTAACTTGTTAACTTAAAGGTTGTGAGTTTAAATTTTAGTCGAAACAAATTAAAATATTTTTTCGCAACGCATGTAAAATAAGTGAAATATAAAAAAGGTGTATGTCCCAATCAAGTTTTAGATGGGATTAGGTCATTGATTAAATTAGCAAAGGTGGAAAAATGAATGGCCGCACAAACCTACTACTTATAATAATATTAAATAAAAGGTATGTAAAGTTTCTAAAGTTGAAAACCAAATGAATGAAAACAGTGACGACATATTATCATATTAATCGGTGATTCCTATCTAGAAGAAAAAACTTTGGTAGAGGGCTCCAAACCGGGAGGTGATGATCCGTGTTAACATTGGTTTTACCGTGTTAAGTTGTAGTGATGGGTTTCGTTTAGGAGTGTCAATATTCAACACGACACCAAATCCGACATAAAAAATAACGGGTTAGGTTGTATTATTTCGACACGCTAACCTTATTAGATAATAAGCCCAAACCCGATATATGGGTTTGGGTCCATTAGGATTTTATTAGGGTTTATGTATTCCTATATATAGGTTTATCAATAATAATAATGATAAAGAGGTTTCTATCATTCTTATTATTTTCAGCTTATGTTCGGATTGATTATTTGATAAAGAACAATTAATGTTATTCACATCTTGGAAAAAAGTTTTCTTGTCAACTAACATAAACAGTGGAACTGTTGGGACATAGTTAGCTTGATAACTATTGAATAAATATTATATACATAGGTCCATACGTGTAACTACGTAAGTATAAATATATGTGGTATATATCCGTGTATGTAGATATTTTCTTATTTATTTTTAGGTATCTACGTCGATACCTATGCGTACAAAAATCTACTTGCATACATTATTATGTATGTCATCGATCATCCACATTATGGTTATATTCATATAATTCAACTAAAAAAAACGCCTTTACAATGTCAACTAAAAACAAAAAATTATTCATATAGGTGTTATTATGTTTATAAGTGTAGATACTTCAAATTTTGTTATAAATCGGCTAAAATAACGTACACAAATAAAGTGACAAAATTGTTTGATTTTTGACAAAGGCGCCAAATTACTCATGTGATATTCGCGGTCGACAAGTTGATACGTTAAAAATTCGATTCAAGTCAAGCTCAAGTTTAAAATATAGCCCGTTTACTAAACGAGCACAAGCCGATTGAGCTTCA
Organism: Senecio squalidus; assembly: GCA_910822075.1. NCBI lineage: Eukaryota > Viridiplantae > Streptophyta > Magnoliopsida > Asterales > Asteraceae > Senecio > Senecio squalidus. The sequence goes on from CAJVGC010000001.1 coordinate 13,906,488, forward strand.
TATATCCAAAACTTAGGAGTTCAAAAAGCACTTACAAAGGAAAAAAAAACACCATATAATAGTTAGATGTGTTTATAAACCACTTTTGTAATTTATTGTAAGTGTGACATATCTCTATCCTAGGTAGTTGCTCTCATTTTCCACTTTATATATATGGAATAGAAATGGTTGCCTAACTTGTTTCATTGGGCAAATTCTAAAGGATATAATCAAAGTGTAGAAGTTTTGTTTTCAAATGTTTAAATGCTTTAATAATATAAAAGATATGTAGAAACAAATACATATCAATATGAAATAATCTATCGACGGGGCTCAAGCCTAACGATATATATATTTTGGCCAAACAACTTAAAGATTGTAAGATTAAAAGTGTAAATGATATTGTATATGTCTTTCTAAACGAAATATAAAATAGTCTGTCCTAAGTATAAGAAGTCGATGTCTCCTGAACTATCAACAATTCGTTTATCATCTGATAAGATGTTTTAATTAGTTAAATCAAAGATACTAGTAACACATGAACTTAAATTATATTTAAATGCAACAACATTAATTATTATTTTATATCAACAATGCCAGGTGATGTATTTTTTTCGTCATTCTTATGCATAATTTCATACCTTTCCTAAACTACTTTATGGTGAAATCTAAATGAAGTTAGTGTTTTTTGCATTTAATTATTTTTAGGGGTTAAAAACCCCGTATAATTGAGTTCGTACGTTCGATATAAAACTAAAAATTATGATAATTAAATAATCGGAATCCTAAAAAACCTAGTTTACGATATGTTATGCTTAATTTTTCTTTTTCTATAGGTATTCGAACCGGATGATCTATATTTCTAGATATAAGTTTTACCTAAATACTAAATAATTATAAAGACAACCTTTAGATTAACTTTTAGTATAATTTTCCTTTTGTTAAGTTTATGTACATATTTACTAACTTACATTACAAAAAAAATGGTAAATATCAAAAAAAAAAAAAAAAAGTAACATACTATGGAAAATACTAAAGTACTCCGTGTACAATAAAAATGGTTTTTTTGTGTCAATGTGTGTCCTCGGACAAATAGAAAAGTGCGTTGTATTTTCTTAACACTAGCCACAAAAAAACTGTTAATTATACGTACATTTAAAAAAAATGTGTAGTGTTTGCCAATTTCATCTCACTTTTAAATATGTTCAAATAGTATATATTATAAAGAAATTTAAAAGATTTCAAAACTATGTGGGAAAAGAATATTCACACTAAAAAGTGTGTAAAATTATTATTTTGTACCCACTTTACCACTTTTAAATGTAGAGATCAATTTACGTAATTGATTTCTTCGTAGTTTACTTACTTTCCTAATAAAGAAGGTGTGAAGAAATCATTTGCGTAGAATTGCCTATCTACACCTAGAAATACGTACAAAATAAGAACTTTATCAATTTTTAGTATGAACATCTTTTCTTCATATTTTTATGTATAAAATTGTAAATTTGTTCGTATTTATTAATATACACAATTCGTTTACATTTATAAATACGAAAAAATGGACAAATCCTATTCATCTTTTAAAAGGTGTGTAAAAATACTAACAAATAACTATTTATTTGTAGTGTTATGTCATATAATAGGATTATGAATCGTAAAACCAAATCACTTATTTAATCTAATTGTTCTACATAGATATCTTTTTGTGTGCTTGGTGTTGTTGTGCATAATTTAATTTTACTAATGATTATATTTTATGTCTTTATTACGTACATCTGTGGACATTAAATCTTCCATCTTTTACTTATCTCTATTTCTAACTTAGATGTGATCCGAACCGCGGGTAACCAGTATTGTTTAGGGTATATGAGCTTCGGGTACCTGTACAAGCAATCCCGTGAATACGTTTAACATTTCGTAAGATAACATAAAAAAAAATGTTAATATGAAAACATTGGTAACGTGAGAATTCTGATCTGAAATATCTTTGGGCCAAGCATTTGATGATGGCCCATGTAACTTTTTAATTAAGGCCCAGCCCAAGAACAAGCAAGCCCATGTGGAAAGATGACCGATTTGTTAGTAAATCGGGAATTAAATAAGTTAAGAAGTTTGAGCTACAAGGCTTGTTCTATGAGATGTAGTTTTGTAGCGCAGCCGACCCATAAATTTCGATAGGTCGGACAAAATAAGACAGTTCGCGACCCAGAAATGATGTCTCTCGACCCGTTTTAGTTTACTTGGTTTTATGATAGCATTTTTATAAGATCCATTTGTTTTCCTAATATAAAAATAAATTTACCTTTTAAAAAATATCAAAGTAAATAATCTATACATAATAATTCGATATTGCATATTTTTTTATTTCTGTCAATCTTCAATTATTTTTGTCCCTATTAATGAACTAACGTTTCCTAACCTTACATCTCATGATTGATTAACCTCCAATTACGGCCGTTCAACTCATCGCATTATTATGGTTCATCGTTTATTTAGTTGATGCTTAAGAAGTTCATCCAATTTATATAAAAAATCTTTACCTAATTGTTGGGGCACAAAGCTTGTGGGTATGTGCTTTTTATCTTACTTTTCACCCTCTAAAGAGCCGGTAAACACCATTTATCAAAACTTATAAAAAAAAACTTGTCATGTTTAGATAATACAATAAGCTTCCTGGTCGATTAGTCACGTGCATATGAGTGATCGTTTGACACTTTCGATACATTAATTCAACTTTTCTCTACGCTCGTGACTTTGATCCGGTGACGAAAAACAAAGTGAACCAATGATCAAACAAGCCTATAAGATTGGGCTGATTATTTGTGTAATTTTGTAATTAGATCAATTGCGTGAAGATGTGAGCTGAGTTTATTTTGAGTTTGGGCTGATCCTTTATGCAATTGGGTAAAAAGATTGGGCTTAATTATTTTAATGGACAACTTATATATAATATATATATATATATATATATATATATAGGGTGAGTTTCAAATAAGATCCTCAATTTTCTAGAGATCTAAGGATCCACTTTTTAGCCACACAAATTCACTTAGGCTCAAAACCACAAAGGTATCCTAGCCATTCATTTTTCCTTTTATATTTTCTTTTCATTTTTTTTTCATTTTTTTTTTTTTGTTTTTTAATTCGGTTTTTTTTTTTTTTTGCTATGTTTTACTTAACTTTTTTTTTTTTTCAAAATCACATGTGATTTTTTTGTAAAAAATTGAAATCACATGTGATTTTCAAAAACCAAAATTTATAAATTTTAAAATTACACGTGAATTTTTTTTTTTTTTGTCGAAAATCACATGTGATTTTCAAAAACCAAACTTTATAAATTTTAAAGTCAAACTTGAAAAATTTGTTTCTCGAAAATCACATTTGATTTTATAAACAAAATAGTTTGTAAGTTAAAAATCACATGTGATTTTGGTAAAAAATAATCAATAATTTATTAAAATCAAACGTTATTTTACCCATAAAATATTTGTAGATTGATAATCACATGTGATTTTTAAAAAGTAAGGTTGAAAATCAAATGTGATTTTCGGAAAAAAAAAAAAAAAAAAAAAAAAAAAAAAAAAAGTAAATAAAGAGGAAAAGAAAAAAGTAAATTTTTTTTTTAGAAAAATAGTAAAAAAAAAGTTTTAGAAAAAAAAAAAAAAAAAAAAAAGAACAAAGATATAAGAAAAAATGGGTGGTTAGGAAGGAGATCCCTGGATCTCTAGCAAATTAGGGATCCCTTTTGAACCCCAATCTATATATATATATATATATATATATATATATATATATATATATATATATATATATATATAGGGTATGGATATTGAAAAAAGTTTTTAAAATAAAGAATAGGGAGTGTTTATAGCCACACATTTAGTCAACAAAAACGAAATCAAAAAAGGTCAACGCGGTGGTATTTTTGTAATATTTTCGAACTTTCATGCCCTTTTGGTAATATGCAGAAATATTTTATTTTTTTTATAATTTCATTTTCCCAGATTACTTATTTTTTGAATCTTTGTGCATAACTATTATCAATCTTTGTGCATAACTATTATCAATAACGTGTGCATCGATTTTATGTGCATACAAATTTCTATATAAAAATTACGAACATTGTGTATCGGTTTTATATAAAATAACTTGTGCATTAATTTTATGTACGTTTTTTATACAAAAAATTACAAAACATTGTGCATAAAAGTTAAAATATGTTTGTGCATAAAAACCACCAGCCACCATCGTCACCTTCACCTTCATTTTCCGTTCATCAGCCACCATCGTCGCCGGAAACCACCAGCCACAGTCGCCGGAAACCACTAGCCACCATCGTCACCTTCACCTTCATTCGCCGGAAAAACCACCAGCCACCATCGTCACCTTCACATTCGCCGGAAACAAAACAGATATGAAGAAAAAAACAAACAGATCTGGAAAAAAAAAAAAAAAAAGATCGCAGTGGGGGCGATGGCGGCGGTGGCTTAATCGGCGGTGGTGGCGCGGTGGTGGCGCTGCTCCATAGGGTTAGGGTTAATTGATGTAATGAAGATGAAGAAGATGATGAAAAATGAGAGAAATTGGGTATTTAATAATGGGTGTCAAAATGACCATCATACCATTACTGATATAATAATGGGTTTTGTTTTTCTCTATCACGTGTCAACACCTCCTCACTCCCTATTCTTTTTATTTCTAACCCCTCTTTATTAGATCCTAACTATATATATATATATATATATATATATATATATATATATATATATATATATATATATATATATATATATATGAGTAGGATCAAATAAAAAGTCTTATATTTTTAAAAAGTTGAGGAAACATTCTTGTAGTGAAATGTGGCAACTTATGTGAAATTTTTAAAAAAATAGTTTTTAATAAAAAAAATAATATTTTTTTATTTAAAAAAATAAAATAACCAAAAAAAACGATTTTAGAAAAAAAAAATTGAGATTTTTTTTATAACGTAATATGCCACGTCATATGATGCAAATTAATGATTCACAAAAAAAATATGATGCACATTAATGATGCACACAAAAAAAATTGATATTCAACTATGATATACACAAAAAGCTATAATATCCAACTATGATGCACACATAAATGTTCATCATAGGTGTGTATCATAAATGTGTATCATATTTTTTTCGTACATAAACTTCTTCAAAAACTGATGTACGAAAAATATTTTTTAAACAAATTTATGCACCAAAATCACTTTATTTGTAAAATGATGCACTAAAATTGTCATTTTTTAAAAAAATGATCCACAAAAAATCATTTTTTTAGTTGGTGTATCAATTTTTCGTGTACATAAGTTCAAAACTTGTGCACGAAAATGATTACGTTATCGGAAAAAATTTCAAATTTTTTTTTCCGCCGAAATTTTGTTTTTCCCCCGAATTTTTTTTTTTCCCCTGAATTTGTTTTTATTTTTTATTAAAAAAATATTTTTTTTTTATTTAAAAAAAAAAAAAAAATTATTAGAAAAAAAAATTAAATGCCAAATGTCACTCTTAAAATCTTTCCTATCTTTTCTATTTTCAAACTCTTTTTATAATATCCTACTCCTATATATATATATATATATATATATATATATATATATATATATATATATATATATATATATATATATATATATAAAAGAAAAGAAATTTGAGAAATTAGTTTCTATTAACCAATATAAAGCTTTAATTTCTAATAAATTATAAAATCAATTTAATCCTTTATTTTTACCATTTTATTAAATTTAGTCATTTATATTTTCTAAACAAAAATTTCACCATTTAACTAAAATATCTACATATAATTCTAATAACCCCTTATTAATCAATAAATATAATTATAATCCTTTTTCAAATATATATCAAAACTTACTTAAATTAAAAAAATAATCATTTCTCTTCATTTTTTTTTTTCCAAAGATACCTAAATACGTTTTTAAATTTGTAATTTTTAAAACACAATTTAATTATCTCCTATTGTTCAAAATTTCAAAACGCAAATAAATGTCTTGCTATATTCATTGTAAGTTAATTTAATTCTTTACTTTTAATAACTTACTAAATATAATCATTTAATTCACAATTCAACTAAAAATGTTAATAAAATTAATTTTTAATTCATTTCTTTTAGCAACTTACTTAATAATCTTAATTTTTACATATATGGTTCCGATATTTTTTTAGTTTCAACCAAAATTATAATATTTCTCAACGTGAATTAGATTTTTGATAATATCTTAACAATAGTGAAACAAAATATGAATTTTTTTTAACTATTTCTTCTTCTTAAACATTTTATTTTATGTATATTTAAAAAAAAATACATTATAATTGCTTACTATGACACCTTTTGAATAAAATTAAAAGTATTTCATGTAACTTTATAAAGTTCTAATAAATTTATAACCAAAAATATTTAGTATGTGAATAAACAATAAACAAAATTTATAAATTAAATTAATTTAAATTGTTCGTATGTCTACACGAGTATAAATTACCTAGATGATACTATTATTTTATTTTTTATCAATTACATAATATTTCATTTAACATTTCCTTTTTCTTTTCTCGTCGGTCATATTTTTTGTTCACTACGTGACATTATTTAATAAATTACCAAAAAATATAATATATAATATACACGGATCTAAGGACTAGTAAGTAAATAAAGAAAACTTGTAATTATGTTTTGATACAAAACTTAAAAAGTTGTATTGTATATAACTAACATAAAATTTTGCATTGTTTAAAAAATCTTGGCTATAAATTTGTTTCCAAGTTTGTTTTATTTTTCAACAAAAAGGTTATTTTCTACATAGTATTCCCATCCCAACTTCATTCTACTTTTTGGACCAAACATAACCTTCCATCAAAAATTAGACTCTATACAATATTTCATGTTTCATGTCTCGACGTTAATGGTTTAATTTTCTTCTAATGACATTACTCTTAAACAAAATTTGAAAAATATAAAAATATTTAATCTGTTTTTGAAGTCATATTGATTAAATTTTAGGTATGTCTCATTGTAGTTAGAAAATTGATAATATTTATAAATTTTGTACCTTTAGCATTACTACATTTTTCGTTGTCATACATTATATTTATGAGCTATAATATTTAATCAATGTGTTTACGTTTTAGTTACTCACCTAAGAATTATAGTTATCATTACAATTTTTCTTAAACGGCACTGAAAAGTGTTTATTCGCTTTAGAATTGTTTGCTAATTCACCATTATGATCTCCCTATTTAAATGACATTCAACCTAGCGGGTGAAAAGAACAAAATACGTTCGAATTCATAAAGGGGCATTTCTCTTCATGTCTGCCTTTCAAAATCAAAAGGACTTTGTTCAATTCGTATGGATGAGACACTTTCTATCAAACTTTATTGATTGGGAATTAACCAACAAAATAAAAAAGTTAATTATATAATTTTTGTTTCATATAAGAAAACGACAACCTCCAAAATCAATGTTAGATTTCCAAATTAACAACTACAAAAATTTTCGGGCATTATTACTGTGATAAATTAAGAAAACGACTATATAATTACGTTACATATGTTAATTATATTATAAATCATGAGACGAACAACAAGGGTATGACCAAATTGGTAAGACATGGTTATAATCACGGGTTCAAACCTTTGCACTAACACCCTTGTTGTCACTTGCTTTCATTAAGAGCCAAAGCCCATCATGTAAAAAACTTGAACGATAAATGATAAATAAGAAGATTTAAAAATGTTAGAATGAAAAAAAAGGAACTAGTAAAGTTGTTTTTTTTAACCCTTATTGTTGTCGTAAATGTGTTTTAATTATTATTTGTATATAATAAAGTATAATCATAATTCTCGTTAACAACCTTACTAGGTGGTGCATTTAAATTAGTAAAATATAATCACAATTCTCCTTAAAAACTTTACTAGCTGGTGTATCAAACTTAAATTGAGACCCACAACCCTAAAATATGGGGTCCCCTTTTTTCTTTATAGGACAAATTTCACTTTAAAATTTCCATTTTTTTTTTTGAACTTTCAAAATATTTATTAATAACCAAACTAGTTAGATACTAGCTATGAGAGTACATTTGTTGTTACATAGAGGAAAATGAAGTAGAATACTATTCTCAGAGTATGATATCAACTATTTTTGGTGAAAATAAAATTTCTCCATTGCTCCCAATCTATGCATGTTTTGTGGGATCTATTTTTTATCCATTGGAAACTCTCACTCTTAATGATGCTCATAGCCGCATGTATAGAAGGTGTTTTATCTTGGAAGATGCTTGCGTTTCTTACTTTCCATATCGCCCATACATATGCGAGAATGACTACACCGATATATTTCTTATTTGCATGGTGTGTATGCTCTTTATTATGGACTTCCAACAAGTTTTTGATGCTTGTAGGTGATGGACACAATAGTTTACACCACTGTGTTATCAGAATCCATACCGATTTCGAGAATGGGCAATCAATCATGAGGTGTGAGGCTGTTTCGTTGGAGATATTGCATAACGGGCATCGGTCGTCAATCGTTGGGATGTTTCTTGATCGGAGGTTTTCATATGTTGGTATGCGATTCATTTCAAGGCGCCACGCAAAAACATTAACTTTTATTGGAGCCAACTTATTCCAAGGAAAACACCAATGACTCGGGCCAAAAGAAGTATTTTCGATACGTTTCCTCATTGATTTTACGGAGAAGTGACCGGAACTATCATGTGCCCAACTCCATTTATCATCGGAGTCTTTAAGATTTATATTGATAATCTCGGATAAAAGCTCCTGCAATTCCTGAAGTTCGATTGTTGAAGACGGAGGTCGTGTCCAATTCCATTCCCATTGCGTGAATCTTCCGCTGCCGCTGCATCTTTCCTCAACTAGACAATCTTTGTTTTTTTCTAAGACGAATAGCTTCGGATAGGCTGAGCTGAGGGATCGATTACGAGACCAAGTGTCTATCCAAAACCGTATTGCTTTTCCATTTCCAATTTCACCTACAAAAGAATAAGCCAGGGGGACATTTAACAGTTCCAGGTGGGTATTCAGAGAGGCGATAGTTCTCCAAATACCCGAGAAATTACGTATGGATGGCATGATGGCGAGATTTCTACTCGATACATGTATGGAGGTTATCACCTTTCTCCATAGACCATCAGGTTCATTATGAAAACGCCACCACCATTTTGTTAAAAGGGCTAAGTTTTTTGTTTTGAGACTACCCAACCCCAGTCCTCCCATGTCGGTTTTTTCGATAATCCGAGACCAAGAAACCCATGCTATTTTCTTGATATTACCCGTCCCTCCCCAAAAGAAATTCCTACGTATTGATTCGAGTTTTGAAATAACACATACCGGGGCTTTGTACAACGAAAAATAATACAACGGAAGACTGTCCAGCACGGAACGAACTAGCGTAATCCTACCACCAAGAGAGAGGGTTGAGGCTTTCCATTTAGAAAGACGGTTTTTAAAGGTGTTGATTACCGGATACCAATTTTGAACTTTGCTCATGTTTGCGCCTACCACGAGACCTAAATAGGTCATGGGGTAATTTCCAACTTCACATCCAAGGTCCTCTGCCGAAATTTTAATATCCAAATCGGGGATATTAATTCCGAAGAGTTTGGATTTGTGTATATTAATTTTTAGACCGGAAGAGAGGTGAAAACATCTTAATATTCTCGAGATGTTCAGCAAGTTCGCTGGTGACCAAGTTCCGAGAATAAGCGCATCATCGGCATAGAGTAGGTGCGTGATCAATGGTCCATTATGAGGTAATTTTATACCGCTGAAAAGATTAGTATCTGAGGCACGACCAAGAATATTCGAGAATGCTTCCATTACTATAATAAAGAGAAAAGGTGAAAGTGGGTCACCCTGCGGTACACCCCGCTTACAGTTAAATTCCGGTGTTGGGCTCCCGTTCACAAGTATTGAGGATCTTGTGGAGTGAAGGATTCCATTGATCCACGAAATCCATCGTTGCGGGAAATTCATTTGTGCCATGGTGGAGATTAGGAAATTCCAATTAACGGAATCGAAGGCTTTTTCAAAGTCGATTTTGAAGCAAAAAGCTTCATTCTTGGATTTTTTGAGCCACTTCAGTATTTCATTGAGAATAAGAGGACCGTCGAGAATGTTTCGATTACTAATAAAGGCCGTCTGCGTGTGAGAGATGATCTTGTCTATTTTCTGCTTTAATCTATTTGCTAGGACCTTAGAAATCACTTTCCTGATGCAACCAATAAGTGTGATGGGTCGAAAATCATTTAATGTACTAGCCGAGTCCGTTTTTGGAATAAGAATGATGTGTGAAGAACTGCAACCTTTACTGATGTTGCCCGAATGATGAAAATCTAACAAAATATTTAGGAAATCAAGTTTTAACATTTCCCAATATCTTTTGATGAAATCAAAATTTATTCCATCGGGGCCCGGGGCTTTCGATCCTTCGCAAGACCAGACTGCTTCTTTGATTTCTTGTAATGTGAACGGTGCTGTGAGGAAATTCCCGTCTTCCTCGGTTAAGGTTTTCAGTCCTAAACATGTAAGTTTAGGTCGGATGGGTACCGGTTCGTTATATTTTCCAACAAAAAAATTGTAAATTGTTTCCCGGATGGTGGGAGGGTCTATATGCCAATTCCCATTGATATCAAGCCCATTTATTCGGTTCCTAGCAGTGCGACTGTTGATGTACCCATGAAAGAAAGAAGAATTTTCATCCCCATCCTTTATCCACTTTGCCCGGGATTTTTGTTGCAAAAAAGAACAAATTTGCTTTCATAGTAACACTAGACTCTTTATATATTTTAATTAATATTTCATAAACATAAATAATTGACAATTGTTTCCTTAAATTCATGAATCAAGTCTATAATGTGTCCACTTTATTAAATTCTTGGAAACAAACAGCTAATTCTCATAATAAATAAACAGATTCAACTATTTTTCTTCTATCAATAAGAAATTACATCTAAACAATATAATGCTTCAATTTTCTATCATTGTTTCTGCTGAAATTATGATCCAAATTCATAATTTTTAATTATAAATATATGTTATATCATGATACAACTCTAAAGTTATTTCCTAATATAATCAAAAGTTGTTTTCTAATTACAACATTAAGTTGTTTCCTAATACAACTCAAAATTGTTAAATTTGATTTTAAATATAATTTTTGTATGCAAAAAAGCACATATTATTTTTATAAAAAAAACAAAAAAAAAAAACAAAAAATACAAAAAAAAAAAATTAAAATTAAAATTAAAAAATAATTAATTAAAATAAATATATAAAAAAAAATTAAAAATACATTTTTGGTTCTTTCAGTTAGTTCAGTTAACATATAATGATAAAAACTAACTCTAACTTGACGGAAAAACAAAAAAATGAAAAAATAATAAGTTATGGATAAGAATTACGGAAAAGTTAAGGACGAAATCAACAAATTAAAAAATCTTAACAAACCAAATTTATAATTCACTCTTGTTTTTATGATGGTTTAAAATTAAGTTATGAACTTTTTTTCTTTAGCTTTTCTTAAAAGTTATACTAAGGCTGGACGTAATGAGGTGAAATTAACCTAGATGAGTTAGCAAGTCGCGCGCGACTGCTATCCCCTAGGTGAACTCACCATGGCGAGTTGCCAGCATGGAGGTGAGTTTATATCTTGAATTCCGTGCATGTGGTAAGTTACTCACCATAAGGTGAGTTATAATTTGGTGGGGCCTACAACTTTTTTAACCGTTTTCTTTGTGTTTATAAAAAAAAACTTTTTTAAACCCCAAATTTTACCTATAAATACTCACTAACTCACTTATTTTTATACATAAGTATTATCACTTCTAAATTAATATGAGTTGTTTACTTTCACACACCGTCGATGAAATTCACGCTTTGGTTGAAAAACTAATTTACGAAGAAAATGTTCGTCAGAAAGCGACAATCGATTTAGCTGCGGAATTTGACAATGCAAGCGCAGTTAAAAGCGATCTTAGGCGAGCATTGTCACACCCCGCTAAAGCGGAAACACGAGATGTGAAGAGCAAAGAATCATTTCACAGGTTATACTAAAATCAACGGTCCAAGTCATTAGATTAAAGTTGGAAAAGTACTAGAGTTCAAAAGATACAACCAAGATTCAAAGTTTAAGACAATGATACATAGTAAAATGTTTTAATTAAAAATTCCCAAAAGTAAAGGTCTTCTTTCCGAGATACACTTCACATAATTGGCTTGACCCGCCTGAGCAATGCACTTCAGAACTTACGCTTAATTCCTGAAACATGAGATAAAGTGTCAACTACGAAACGTAGTGAGTGAGTTACAGTTTATAAGTTTTGACCAAAGTTTCCAAAAATGTTCGACAAGTATATATAAGTATAGAGTTTTCTAAAAGAAAGGAGGCGGATGATCAATCGCAAAAAAAAAATGTGTTTATATACTGTCGTAGAAATTTAAGTCGAAGTTCAATGTCCGTAAAAGTTCAAGTTGTATGGCAAGTAGTAAGTGTAGGTAGTCATTACCTCAGCGGTGGATTAATCCACATGTGTAAGACAGTAAGTATAAGTAGTCATACCTCAGCGGTTGATTAATCCACATGTGTAAGACAGTAAGTAGGCATATGCGTAAATAATAATGACTAATGATCCTTGAATTGTACCAACCACTAAGCTTAATATAACGTAAGATTTTGCACGCTAATCCGATTTCTGGTCAGAACACGCCCCTAGTTTCAGTCTAAAGATCTAGTTCGTGAGAACTTAGTAGTATGTACTCAGGTTGCGAACCATAAGTAAGGTGTGACCTCTCCTAAGTATCGATACCCATATTTACTAACGGCTATTGTTAATAGTGTGTAGGGAATAGTTTCTAAAAAGCAGCGGGGCACTTTGTACTTCTTTTTCTAAAAATTGGTCGTTTGTACTTACGGCGTTTATATCCTCACCTAGGGTTTGCTCCAAATACAATCAAACTATCATCGTCTAATCAAATATCCAAAGAGGCAAACCTATTTAGTCTAAAGTAAGCCAATCAGAATAAATGATATCGTCTACGCATATTAGTTTCGCAAGGTTTCCAAAATAGTTCCATAGTTCTCAAAGGTTCCAAAAGTTCGTACATTTGCATAGTTTAGTAAAGGTTTCCAAAATAGTTCCATAGTTCTCAAAGGTTAAAAGTTCGTACATTTGCATAGTTTAGTAAAGGTTTCCAAAATAGTTCCACAATAGTTGTACAAGTTCATAATGGTAGCAAAGTCTCATCAAAGTTTCAAAGTCAATTGGATCATAAAACATTGTACGTAAGTTTAAGCGCGTAAAATAGTTTCACATCAAGATATCGTTCACAAAACGTTTTGATCTCATGTTTCCCCCAAAAAGAGTACTTAAAAGCAAGAGTAGAGAGGGGTGTAACTCACGGATTGCGAAGACAAAGAACTCGGAAATCGGTCGGAGCGGGAGCCGGGAATCGCGGGACGCCTAATCATACCAAGGTAGTTCAATTGATTATTATCTCATTATGTTATTATATTGTGAAATAATAGATAAAATTTACTTAAACTTTAAGTGTCAAGGTTAAATTTTGTCCAAAATAGTCCAAAACGGTTTATGTTACGTTTTTGTCCAAAGTCCAACTTTAACGTTTATTATCATTATGTTGCAAGTAATTTTGGTCGCTGAAATGGTTTGAATTTTTCTAATGAAATTTGGGCAGCGCTTCCGCGCCCAAATTTTATATCCAAAAATTCAATCTCCATTTCCGCTCACAAATACCTATAACACGATATTATAAATACACGAGTTCACTTAAGTCCAAAAGGTCCATTACAAGTCACCAATACATTAATTTAGTCAAACTCACTCACAAAAATGAAAGTAACAAAAAGTCAGCGGGTCAAACGGGTTCAAAACGTTCAAAAATCGAGTTTTCGGGAAATCTGGCGGGTCTATGCGCCGCTGTGAGCGCTGGGACGACGCACAGACACGATTTGTGTCCCGCTGCGTCGTCCTGGCCTCTTAGGACGGCGCACATCCCATCTTTTTTTTTCGAGTTTTTCTTGCAAAATGTTCATTTTAGCCACGGGTTTTCGACATACAATTAGTCCAAACTTAATAAAATGTTATTTTAACAGTTTCCAGAGCATTTTCATCCATAAAAACATAGATCTAAAGGTTATTTCGGTTAAAAATCGTTTTTGACCATAAAAAGTCATAAATCTTTGTAAAAAAACTTGATTTAAAGTCTTAGATCTTACATGCAAGAGTTTCAAACAGTAATTAGTGATAAAAGAGAGATTTCTACCGGAGGAAATGGCTCGGATGATGATTTAGAAGAGTTTGAGCTCCAAAAATCTTTACGAAAATGGTCCTTAACCGAAATGTTTTGCTCCTCTTGCTTCCTTTGATGTTTCAAACGATTTGGATGGATGAAAATAGTGTTTTAGGGGCTGTGATTTACTGGAAATGATGAAGGTTTAGAGAGAGTTTGAGAGAAATGTGTGTGTTTTTATGTTTTTAGTTTATGAAAATGAGAAAATGGAAGTAGAATAACAAAAGTGGGTAAGGGGTGTGTTGGTACTGCAAAATAGCAGTAAATGATGGCCTTTTCCCGAGTTCAATTGGTTAAAATTTGTAGGAAATCGAGACATGCAAAAATTTGAAAAATTTTCGGAGTTAGTCCCTCCAGGACGGCGCACAAGGCCTGTGTGCGTCGTCCTGGACCTGTTTTGTAACAATTTTTGAGTTTTTGCCGTTTTTGTTATTTTTGCGTTATTGTTTCGTTGGACCTTTTCGTTAACTAAGAGTTCTTAATTATGTTACATTATGAACTTAGGAAAGTTCATTAGGTGTTTTCTTGGCATTAGGACTTATATAATTTGATTATGGTTGTGATTCCGACGCTAGCGCGTTTCAGATAATTGAACAGTTAAAGACAACGGTAGGCAATAAAAGAGACGTAGGGCATAAAATGCACCCGAAATTGGACGGTTGTCACATTCTCCCCGGGTTGAAAGAAATTTCGTCCCGAAATTTAGTTCGTACCATCATGGAGGAATGTTCTTGAACAGAGGTGGATATTTCTGGCGGACTTGGTCCTCACGTTCCTATGTGAATTTGTGATCGTGCCGAGAATTTCCACCGAAGCTTGATGACAGATGTACGACTCTGCCTGGGTAGTTTGACCTCTCGGTCAACAACCTTAAGCGGTTCATCAATGAGATTGAGTTTGTTATCGGTTTTGACCTTGTCAGGAGGAATGACGATGGTCTCGTCAGGTAGACACTTTCAATTGTGAGGCATGGAATATACATATGAACGTTCGAAGGAAATCTGGGGGTGTTAAAGGCGGTAAGCAATCGGACCGATATGTCCTAAGACTTAGGTTGAACCGGTGTACCTAGGGCTCAGTTTGCCGCGTTTCCAGAAGCAGGCTACCCCCTTCCATGGCGATATCCTGGGAAGTACTCTATCGCCATCCTGGGAGTCGAGGGTTTTTCTTCCGTTTGTTTACGTAGCTCTTCTGTCGGGTGCGGGATGCTTCCAGTTCTTCACGGGTAGAGGGAGACGTCGGACCTTGCAAGTTGTCAATCGTCAGCTTCTAGCTAACCGGGCGGTGATCGACATTTGCGTCCATAGAGAGATTGAAGGGTGCGCACTTAGTGCTGGCATGGAAGCTGTTGTCATAGGTGAACTCGACCAAAAGGGGAGGCGAGTATCTTGACTTCCTACGTAGGCAACTATACACGCTCTCAGCATTTCATTAAACGTTTGGATCGTCTTCTCGTTCTGACCATTGGACGGAGGGTGGTGTGAGGTGATGAGGTCTAGTCGCGTCCCTAGTAATTCTCTGGAGGGCACTCCGAAGAGGGCAGGACGTAGATCGACTATCCTTATCGGAGATGATGGAGAGATGGGTTTCGATATTCTACCTTGACCTTGGAGCAAGTGAGGCACTTGGCTATATACAAGGCAATACCCTTTTTCATGTCCGGCCACGAACAGTATTCTCGGGGATCCTTGTACAACAAGTCGGATTCCGGATGGATGGAATAGCGAAATCGGTGGCCCTTGACGGAAATGAGTTAACGAAGACCTTCGGATTTCAGAACTCATGCTCGGAGCTTGACGTAACGGGTTACGTTTAGCCTGAGTTCGAATTCCTTCATGGTTGACTATAGAACCGGTGAGATGTTCTTCTCGGGGCCAGAATTCGTACTTCGGGAATTTGGCGTACAATTTCTGATCTCAGAGGAGTTCTAGAATGGGCTTGGGGTGTTTCACATGATCTTGGATGAGAACGTTGACCATGAATACGATCACTAATCGTCTAGGTACGACCTACACACTTTGATCATTAAGTCCATGAATACTGCTAGTGTGTCGGTTAGGCCAATTGATAGAGGGGAAACTCGTATTGCCTGCATCGAGTTTGGGATGCGGTTTTAGAAATGTCGGTTATAATGTCACGAATCTGGTGATAACCCGAGCGGGGGTCGGTTTTTGAGAGGTAAGTTGCACCCTACAACTACTCGAATAGGTCGTAGATCCTCGGGGATTGTTATCGGTTCTTGACGGTCAGCTTGATAAGTTCACGACGATCAGTGTACAGACGGAAGGGTTCGTCTTCCTTTTTGATAGGGGAAATTGGGGCTTCCCAGGGAAACGAACTTGAGCGGATAGAATCGGGGTCTAGGAGTTCCTACATCGGCTTTGGCCGCCCTTGCATCTCGGGTGGTGCTAGATGGTAGGGTGTCTTGGCAACTGGTGTTGTGCCAGGAGCGAGGTCTATTCGGAAGTTCCACTTGTCGATTCGGTGGTAGCCTAGGCAATTTCTCAGGAAAGACTCTGGATGGTCCTCGGCTATGGGAATGTCTGGGACTCGACTTTCCTTAGGTTTATGTTCGACGTCGTGGGCGAAGGATGCGTCGTAGTCCCTCTCGAGGTACTTGCGCATCATCAAGGAATACATGTTGCGAAGTTGTCATCCAGGTTTGTCCTCCTGAAAGACGGAAGTTTCACTTTCTGAATAGGAATACGGGTGAGTTTGTCGAAACGGACGGTCTTGGCTCGGAAATGAGGTGACCAGTCCATCCCAACGATAGCGTCAAAGCTTTATGGTTCGATAGGGATTAGATCGATGGAGAGAGGTTTTAGGCCAATGAGGTATCGGATATCCTAAGATTGTATTCGTAGCTTCGACTATTGACCGTTGGCATATTCGATAGAAAGCTATCCGCAATAGCTTTAGGTCCTACGTTGATGAGGGGTCTAATTTCTAAGGATGCAAAGTTTCTTTCAGCTCCTGAATCAAATAGTATGGAAGAAAATGGTCATTGACAGAGAACGTACCGGTAACCACATTGGGGTCCTGATGTGCCTCCTCGGCTGTGATTGCGAGCGCACCGAGAGTTTCTGTGGTATGCTCTAAGAGGCAATCCCCACGGAGGTGTTGGTCGCTTCCACATTCGAGGCATCGCAGTTTTCTGGCTCGGTTGTTTGCTTTTTCTGGACAGCACCAGGGGTAATGCCCTACTTCGTTACAAAATCTCCATACCAGGCAGTTTCGAGCATGATGGAAGTGGCATTTGCTGCACCGGGGGTGCGGCCCAGCGTAGATTTGGGTTACAGTCGTGGGTTCCTTGTTGCTGTAGCTCCAGGAAGGTTGATGGTGAATCTTCCTTCTCTTACGCTCTCTTTGCTGGAAGCGGGTTGGAGGGAAAGGAAGGCAGTTGGTTCCAAAGTCCTCGTCCTCATCCAGCCTGGTTGGTATAGGAGGGAGAAGGGGTTTATTGATTCCGAAAATCCCTTGGTTGACTCCAGCGACGATCTGGGCGATCATGCTTGGAAGTGCCGCTTGGAATTGCACAACAATCTGTTCGGCTAAGCGATCAGCGTGGCTTCTCTTGGGACTTGGGAGGTATGGTTCTGCAATGGAAAGGAGGAACTAGTTTAGAAGGCACGAATT
>CAJVGC010000001.1:13924578-13967446 GCA_910822075.1 Senecio squalidus
CAGTACGCCTCCTGCGTACTGCACGGTAAAGCACTGACTTGGTGGAACAATGTGGTCCGCAATAGGGGACGTAAGACCGCCTATGCTTTCACCTGGGAACAATTCAAGAACCTCTTGATAGAGGAGTACTGCCCCAAAGGGGAAATCAAAAAGCTCGAGGCTGAGCTCTGGGATCACGAGATGGTCGGAAACGACATCGAAGGGTACACTGCCCGATTCCATGAGTTGGCCCGACTGGTCCCAAGGCTAGTGACTCCTGAAGAGAACAAGATTGACCTGTACGTCTCCGGTCTTGTTCCTGAAATCAGGGGAATGGTTCTCACCAAGGAACCCAGACCCTCCAGAGTGCCATCATCCTAGCTCACCGCCTCACCAGCAACCTACTCACCGCTCCTGCATCATCCAAGAAAGAGTCGGGTGAGAAAAGGAAATCTGACCAAACCCCAAGGCGAAGTGATCGGAACAAGAAGAAGAAGACCACCCGCAACCTCGCCATAGCAGCTGTAGCACCACCACCGCCACCACCACCTGCAGGGACTCAATACACGGGGACGAACCCCAAGTGCAATAAGTGCAACTTCCACCACCACGGGAACTGCCCGGTGTGTTTAAAATGCCAGAAGGTAGGGCATTTCGCTAAGTATTGCACGGAAAAGGTGGTAGTTCCAGGTCAGAAGCCGGTGTGCTTCGAGTGCGGAAGTGACCAGCACTTCCGGAACGCTTGTCCAAGACTCCGAAATGCCCAACCAAACCAAGGCGGGCGAGGTCGAGGACGCGCAGTCGCACTCACAGCTGAGGAAGCACGACAGGATCCGAATGCGGTGAACGGTACGTTTCCTGTTAATAACCATTATGCATCAGTTTTGTTCGATTCTGGAGCCGAAAGAAGCTTTGTATCCTTAGAATTTAGACCCCTCATTAACTTAGGATCTAAGATTCTTAAGGATAGCTTCACCATAGAATACGCTAACGGTCAGGAGTTCGAAGTTGAGGATATAATCATAGGATGTTCCATATGCCTGTCCGATAAAACTTTCCCTATTGATTTAATTCCAATCGAGCTGAAAAGCTTTGATTTTATCGTCGGAATGGACTGGCTCTCTCGTTTCCGAGCCGAGATCGTCTGTTTTGACAAACTTATCCGCATACCTCTCTCTGACACCGAAACTTTAGTTGTTCAAGGAGACAAACCCGGACGATCACTCTGTATCGTGTCGTCCCTGAAAATGCGCAAATACCTCGAGAAGGACTGTGACGCGTTTCTTGCTCACGTTGTCGGACGTAAACCCAAGGAGATCCGTATCCAAGATATCCCAGTAGTCAAGGATCACCCTGAAGTCTTTCCCGAAGATTTTCCCGGGCTACCTCCGCATCGACAAGTGGAATTTCGGATATACCTCGTTCCTGGTGCAGCACCGGTCGCTAGGACACCGTATCGTCTAGCCCCACCGGAAATGCAAGAGCTGTCTAAACAGCTTCAGGAACTCTTGGATCATGGTCTTATTCGTCCAAGCTCGTCCCCCTGGGGAGCCCCAATTCTCTTCGTTAAAAAGAAAGACGGATCCTTTCGTATGTGCATCGACTACCGCGAACTGAACAAGCTGACCGTCAAGAACCGATACCCACTCCCGAGGATCGATGACCTTTTCGACCAGTTGCAGGGTGCAACTTATTTCTCGAAAATTGACCTCCGTTCGGGTTACCATCAGGTTCGCGTCAGTGAGACCGACATTCCAAAAACCGCTTTTCGCACTCGTTACGATCATTACGAATTCCTTGTCATGCCATTCGGTTTAACCAACGCACCAGCAGTGTTCATGGACTTGATGAACAGGGTGTGTAGACCTTATTTGGACAAATTCGTGATCGTGTTCATTGACGACATTCTTATCTACTCGAGAAACAAGGAGGACCACGCGAAACACTTGAAACTCATCTTAGAACTCCTCCGAGAACAGAAACTGTACGCCAAATTCTCTAAGTGTGAATTTTGGCTCCGGGAAGTACATTTCCTTGGTCATGTGGTCAACCAAGAAGGGATCCATGTGGATCCGGCTAAGATAGAAGCGATCGAGAAATGGCAAGCCCCGACAACTCCTACGGAAATTCGTCAATTCCTAGGGTTGGCCGGCTATTATCGAAGTTTCAAACAGTAATTAGTGATAAAAGAGAGATTTCTACCGGAGGAAATGGCTCGGATGATGATTTAGAAGAGTTTGAGCTCCAAAAATCTTTACGAAAATGGTCCTTAACCGAAATGTTTTGCTCCTCTTGCTTCCTTTGATGTTTCAAACGATTTGGATGGATGAAAATAGTGTTTTAGGGGCTGTGATTTACTGGAAATGATGAAGGTTTAGAGAGAGTTTGAGAGAAATGTGTGTGTTTTTATGTTTTTAGTTTATGAAAATGAGAAAATGGAAGTAGAATAACAAAAGTGGGTAAGGGGTGTGTTGGTACTGCAAAATAGCAGTAAATGATGGCCTTTTCCCGAGTTCAATTGGTTAAAATTTGTAGGAAATCGAGACATGCAAAAATTTGAAAAATTTTCGGAGTTAGTCCCTCCAGGACGGCGCACAAGGCCTGTGTGCGTCGTCCTGGACCTGTTTTGTAACAATTTTTGAGTTTTTGCCGTTTTTGTTATTTTTGCGTTATTGTTTCGTTGGACCTTTTCGTTAACTAAGAGCTCTTAATTATGTTACATTATGAACTTAGGAAAGTTCATTAGGTGTTTTCTTGGCATTAGGACTTATATAATTTGATTCTGGTTGTGATTCCGACGCTAGCGCGTTTCCGATAATTGAACAGTTAAAGACAACGGTAGGCAATAAAAGAGACGTAGGGCATAAAATGCACCCGAAATTGGACGGTTGTGACAAGCATACGCTAAATGCAACGACATTCCCCTAGAGAGCTGCTATGATACTTAAAAATGTATCCGTTTTTACTCCTAAACCCGGACAAGATTACCTTAACATCACAAAGAGGAATGTGGTTAAGGTTTACCTTAGGGATACGGTTTAAGGAGTGTTTAAGTTTTTAATATGTCAATGTAACGTTTAAGTTTTTAATTTCTCTATGTATCGTTTTAAGTTTTTAACGTTTGAATAAAAGTTTTAAATTCCGTTTACGTTTACGTACATATTTAGGTAAATGTGTATTTTTTTTACGTTTACGTTTACGAAAATATTTATTTCTTTTAGTTTATAAATAATAGTATTTAAATAAAAAATGTAAGGTGAGTTTGAGTTAAAAGTGGCCGCTGTGAATGCGTGATGAGTCTTATTTCCTGAAAAATGTGAGTTTGTTTTCTAGACAGAGAAAACTGACGTAACAGAGTGAGTTGGGGGTGAGTTGCCCTCCTTATTCCGTTTAGCCTGATCAATTTAATTTTAAAAATTACAAATGGTAACTAAAAGTTAAACCCAAAAAAGAATAGACACAATAAACTTTAAAACAAAAAATTTGATTTAACATAAAAAATAAGGCTCAAATCCACATGCACTGTCAAAATAGTCCCTACCTGCTACCTTGATGATTGTTTGAATTTTTAATTGCCCCTACCTCACCTCCTTCCTTTTCCTTTTCCTTTTCCTTATTATGTCATCACATCCACCACCCGCGAATTTCTCTCTCTCTCTCTCTCTCTCTCTCTCTCTCTCTCTCAAACATCTTTCTGTTTCAGTTTCAAGATTTTGATCAACACGAACATCATCAAAAAGGTCTATTCTTTTTCCATGTTTTTATTTGATTTTTATTATACCCACCGACATAATTTATTTCATCTTAAGAAACCCATTAATACATGAATTTTATTCAAAAGAGGTTGTGAGTTCAATCCCCGTATGTAGCAAATGTAAATATTCCTTGTGTTAATGAGTAATTGTTTTTCTTAAAAAATTGTTGGTGACCTGTGTTTTTCTGTTTGCTGGTTTTTTAGTTTACTTTTTCTTTAAATAATTTGTTTTTTTATTAGTTTTGCAAAAAACAGATTAAAAGAAAAACAAATAAATCCCAATATAGTTGTCCAAAATGATGGATGACGTCATCTGGGATAAACTCATTGCTCATAAGTTTTAGAAACAAAACACAGAATTTTACTATTTATGTACTCATTATTTAGGTATTATTTTGAGTGAGCTTATTTAAATACCTTATTTGCATTTTTGTAGAGTAAACAAGCACTTTTTAGTGTTTAAATGTAGCAAAAGTATTGTTTAGTTGTATCATTAAACCCGTTTGGAACAGCTTATTTGAGAATGTGTTTGCTTATTTGAAATAAGTAAATCCAAACACTATCGCTTGCATTTTGTTTCGATGCCGGCTATTATCATAAAAGGGTTGCAATCATATTTTTTTCATTTTTCTAATGACTTTTTTTGTTTTTTAATAGTTATAGCATACCTTGTATCCGGGCATATAATTACCTTAATAACAGGGTAGGCAAAAAAGAAAGGTATTAAATATTATAAGATAATAATGAGACAATGTGCATAATTACCCTTTTCCCCTTTTTTCCACTAGTTATCCCCAAATCTATCAATCACTGCTTAAATGTTTAAGGTAAACATTTTAATTGTGTTCATCTTATCATATTTATTTTCCCGATGGGAATCGAACTTGATACCTCTCACGTTTAGTGAAAGTTTTATCAAATTTTAAATTGCGACCGGACCAACTCGTGATGATATCTTGTGATACTTTGGAATTATGTAAACTAACTTTATTGTGGGGGTATTAATGATTTTTCAAGGACCACATAATTCTTGTTTTTTTTTCAGTTCGTTGTTGTCCTTTTCCATCGACAACATGTTGTCAATATGTTCCACATATACATTTTTGTGATCTAGAATACTCTCTATATCTCAGCTTGGTGAACCACTTTTGCTTGTACACTTGTACTAAATTGTCTATATTTACTTTTCTATATAAAGAAAATAATAATTGTACAAACAAACCGTGTTTCGTTTACGTCGCTCGAACTTATTTCTAGTCCCCAACTTGTGACCCAGTGGTAAAAAGGTGAGAATCTGTCGTGGAGGTCTCAGGTTTGTAGCTGAGCACCACTCAGATGCCCTATGAGATGCAATTTATCTCCTTCATGTTGGCCATAAGACCGGTTAATATTTAGTCAGTATATAGTAATCGACTATTATAAACGTTTCAATTTGTTCACTTAGTTTTGACCAGTAATGCAAATTTTCACAACGATAGAACAATATTAAAATTAGAGTGGTTAAGAAATGTCTACCTATGTATTGGTGTTCATGATATCATAGTCTAATTATTCTTTGTTTTGATCCAGCAGAGTTTGCATCACCGGATTCATTTGAAGTTTTGGAAAACATACGTCATAGTTCGACTTCGATATGAAAGCAACAATGTACTTAAGTTCTATTAGAAGACGAGTGTCCTTTTTATTCTGATATTGTAAAAAGAAACTAGGAAATATGGCATCATCATCATCTTCAAAGGAAAAACACGAACGAAATGTTGGGAACAAATCAACGGAGACGGATGAAATTGTTAGATACATGTCGAATTTGCCAAGTTATTTAGAGAGGGGTAAACCTATACAAGACCGAGCTTTGAATTTTGGTGTAATGGATTGGGGACGTTTAGAGCAATGGCAATATCATCAGCGAAAACAGGGTGTTACGGGAACTAATAATATTTTGCCGTCTGGAAATAAATCTAATAGAGGTCAGAGCTCTAATGTTACTCTACAATCTCATTTAAATATATCTCCTGAAGAAATCTCCGGTAAATCGTCTTTAAGAAATCTTGAAATATCAAAAGAATCTAAAGATGGTATCTTTGATCATCATGTTCAAGAAATCAAGAAAACTACAAACCGGTCACGACCCAAGTCAAAAGATCTCAAAAAGAGTGATTTTTATCGTCAAAATGTTCCCGAATCGAAATCATCGGATGATCTTGAAAGTTTTAAGACAGCATCGTCGTCTTCGTCTTCAAAGGGCAAGATGAAAATTGAAGATGACTTGGTAAATGAAATCGGTAATATTCAACATTCAAACCTCGAGAAAGAGTTTAATGTTACTTCAAAAAGGTCAGATTCGAAAATGAGCACCATTGCGCCTAGCAAACAGAGAAATATATCTCCTAGACGTCGTTTTAGCTTTAGCATGAGCTCTAAATCTGAAACTCCTAAGTCCGCTACAAAAATCGTGGAATCGCCTCCGGTTTCTCAAAATTCAACAAATGATAAGACTTCAGTGTCACATCGGAATAACTCGAGTCCTTTAAAAAGGTTGCTGGAACCACTTTTCACGGCCACTGAAGATTCAAAAGTAAAATCGAAAGTGAAACTGGATTTGAGAGGTTGCAAGGATGTAAAAGTTGATAATTCTTGTAGGAATAAGTCGTCAACAAAGCAAGCTCTTTTTCAGATGGCTGTTAAAAACGGTCGTCCTTTGTTTACATTTGCAGTTGATAATAATAACGACATACTTGCAGCCACAGTAAGACCTTTACACGGTAAAGATGACACCAACTCTTGGATTTATACGTTTTTCACTGTTCAAGAAGTGAAGAAAAAGAAGAGTGGTTGGTTAACTCATAACACGAAAGGCGCAAATCATGGGTTTCTCCCTAATGTAACAGCCCAAATGACGGTTTCAAATCGTTCAATTTCTAATTGTAGGGAGTATGTTTTATCCTCTGTGGAGGACTCGAGTCAAACTGACCACACAGATGCCCAGCTGGAAAATGAGCTTGCAGCTATTGTTGTACGTTTTTTTGAAAAGGAAGGAGAGGAAGAGAATCAAGATTGTTTTAGCACAACGGTTATTTTACCTGGTGGTCATCATAGTGTACCAAGAAAAGGAGAACCTTCACCTCTGATTGAACGGTGGAAATCGGGCGGTGTATGCGACTGTGGTGGTTGGGATGTGGGTTGCCGATTGAGAACCTTTACTAACATTGTGCAATCTGATACGAGACCAAACTTACCTGATGCACATATGGATTCCAGCAAATTTAACCTTTTCTTTGAGGTACGTTTTAAATCTTACAGATTCATATAAGTAAGATCCATACTTGTCTTTGATTTATCGTATACTTAACCAACTAGCATACTAGGATGACCAATAGTTTGAGTCGGTTTTGGATTTGCGTTTAAAAGCTGATTATGCTATGCTTGAGACTTATAGTCGCAATTTTAAACATTTATACAATTTGATTCCGCCGTCAATTATCTGATTATCTTTTGAACAATAATCAGTTTCATACTTTTCTTCTCAACCCACAAAAAGACATATCTCGTTTCTTTTCACTAGAATGTCCTTTATAAGTATTACGAGTAATTTCCTAGATAATCAAAATGTACCTGACACTCAAAAAACCAAGTATCTATAAATACGAAGGACAATATGTACATAGAATACGCAAGTATTTTAAATTTTTGCCTTAAGGCCACCGACACCCAAGTAGCATATGGTTTTCTTAAACCATTCCTGCAAAATCAATGACACAATATCTATTAGATATAAAGCTTTTGTCACATCTTGAATTGTAAAATAACAAAAAGGCCCCGATTATCACCTCCAATGGGCTTTGAAAATAAATCTAATGTTGATTCTTTTGAGCAGATTCAGGGCTGTTTATATCATTTTAGAATTCGGGATGAGAAAAAAGCTTTAAATTGTCAAGCATTATATCATATGACACTTCTAGATGTAATTCACACAATCTCTTCTTTCAGATTGTTTAGAACAAATTATTATCTTATTCTGGTTGTTCACAATCACTTGATTACATCCAAATGCCGCTTAACGTTGTTGTTAATAGAAGGTTTTTCTTGAACATACATTTAAGTCACCTGTTCTTGGAGACAGTTACAAAAGGGTTCTGTAAAATCTCGGAAAAGAAATTTTTTATTATTTTTATTTTAACTTCTATGCTTGTACTTCTAAATGCCGATTTTCTTCCTCTGATTATCTTGCTATTTTTGGATTACAGGGTGATGTCATAAACGAGAGACCCTTCTTCAGTCTTTCTGTGTTAAAAGAAGGAATATTTTCAGTCGAGTACAATTCATCACTATCTCTATTACATGCATTCTCAATCTGTATATCAGTAGTCGAATGCAGAAAATCGTCTCAACATACAGAGCTCAAAACATTCGTTGCGAAACAAGTAGATGACGATGATGACTACAGAGACGAGGAAACTCCCATAGTATATGGATCACTTCCACCTGTTTCCCCTGTTGGAAGAGTTTAGAGCTTAACGGAAACCTCGATAGGAGGCAGTTTCAACAGGTAAGATATTTAGCTGTGTATTATTTATAGTAATAGCAATATCATGTAATGAATGTTTTTTCCTTAGGGCGAAAGTGGTTTACCTAATGTTTTTCCTTCATCTGAGTATATTCATTATGTAATTGTGAATGAAATTAGAGAAAAATTAATTAAAAGCTTGATGTAGTCTAATGGTTAGTTCTCCTTTTACCTCCATTTCCGGGTTGTTTTTGGGTCCGTGGGGGCACTTACGGAACTTGAACGTCCTAAGTGGGAGGAAAGAAACATAATTCTATTAAGTTGGGGGGTCAAAATTGTAATATCTAATATATAAACCTTATAAAATTCAAAAAAAACTTTCAAAAATAAAAAATTACTAGTAAGTATCTCGATGTTCCGAGGGGCGCCGTTACCAAGATCCGCCCAGCTTGGGGTCTTGTAAACCAAATGTTGGAACGTCGGGCTATAAACAAAATAGGCCTAGTTCCTCTAAATATAAGAGCAATTTGTTGAATTGTTGCATACTTGCTTATTTGGTTCAAGGAATGGTGTCTAGAAGAAACTATTTTGTTATTCGATTCTTAGCTTAAGTATACGAATACAACATTTTCTTTTCGTGGGTCGTAAGTGAGGTTTATATAGGGGAACGAGTGTTTCATTTCTACGAGCTCACGTGAGGTGCAATCCAAGGTACATGGAAGAGGAAATGTTGGTGAAGTGAATGTAAATTCACACTACTAATTTTCAGGGGCTAAGCTTATGTCGAAGAGTAGGTCCAACAAAAGTCACGAAGCTATGCCCCGTGAAGGATGCCTTGGGAGCTCGAAACATTTTAGGATGGACTCCGGGTTTGACTTAAGGAAACACTGGGCTTAAGTCCAATGCTCCAATGTATCAGATATGTTATGTACTTATATTATATGACCCTCGGTTTGGGATCATATGATACATTAATTAATCTTCTACTATAAAACTGATCAAGAATGTAATCGGAACCAAAAGATGACCAGCTCATGGGCGGAGCTACATGCCCCGAGAGCGTGGATGACAAAAAAAATTATACTTTTAATGTACTCCGGTATAGATATATTATTACATCAAAGAAGATATAATGTAAAGATCAATGTAAAATGGCGCAACTTAAGTTTTATGGATAACGAGGGGTTGTCTGCGTTTCGCAGCGGGCCCTTCTTTTAAGTGAAGAAGAAAAAAAGAGAAAAAAAAACCTATAAATAAAACTTTAGACAAAGAAAAACATATAACCAGTTTAAGCTACAACATAAATAAACCCTAGCCAATAATTTCACCCACTTTAGAAAAAAAAAACAAAATCAAAAACTTTGAATGAAGAAAACATGTAACTTCTTTAAATATACAACACAAATAAACATTAATAAATAAAACTTACCGATTAGGAAATAAAATTAGCCGAGTCGTGGCTAGAGTCGAGCCGAATCATCTAATTGCCTAATTTAGCTTAGGAATGGCAACAACTAAAGTTGCTAAATGTTGTGATAAACATTAATCGATTAGGAAAAAAAGAAAATGAAGTAAAATTTGTCTAGCCATATCTTGAGGCGAGCCGAGCCGGCTCATTTAATTGGCCAATTTAGCTTAGGAATAGTAGGAACTAAAATGTTAATGCTATAGATAGAATAGAATGTATAAGGAAGCCACAAAAAAATATTTTTTTTGATTAATTTCATCAGTTTATTAAAAATTTCATGTTAGTCATACAAATTTATTTTTTTTTGTTTCATTTATGTCAAATGATTAAAACTCATCTAAGGTTTTTGATAAGGCAACGTTTTTAAAAATGTAATATGTCGTTATTTTATTGAATATGTTTTTGTGGTTCGAAAAAACTAACCTAAGTCCAGGAACGGATCCTTTTGCCTAGAATGACAGAAGTCAAATGACACATTAGGCGCTTCTTGTTTTTTGTTAAAAGCGTGTTAAACTAATTGATTAGGCAGTTTATCTAATAGCTTTGGGTCAATATTTTTGAATAATTTCCATCCAAAAAGTTCATATTGCTTGATTTTTACGTTTACATAAGAAATATTGATTTAGATCACACGTTACCACCAAAAAACAAACTCCAATTATTGTACTATAACATTTATTCACTGTTTCGTATAGTTTATGTATATCCATCTTATTTTGAGGTAAAAAAAGAATATAATCGCTTTGCACTATTAACATAGTATCAATATTCAATTTTCCTTGCTTTATGTAACTAGGATGTCTATTTTTTGGTCCACTAAATTCATATGATTCGAATTTTATAAGATTCGTTTCAAAATTCACACAAGTATCAAATAAAGGTATAAACTAGAATGAAATTCGAAATGAAGGCTTAAGTTCTATATGATGTACTAGTGTGGGTCTTAGGACATGTATTATGGACGATCAAACATGATCCAAAATCTATAAAAGCCTATTTTTTTTTTAAATGTATATGCATAGTCAGTGTAATGCTAGACGAAATTTGAGGTTTATGTATGAATGTAAGCAAAAAATTTTGTTACGGCCATTTTGCTTCTTTAATTTTAATGACATACATCGTAATACAAACTAAATTTGCTTTTATATATAATAAAGAGTTAATTACATAAATCGTTCCCATTGTTTATCAAAAATTATGGATTTCTTCCCTAAATTTAAAAAGTTGCATAAATCGTCCAAGTTTAGAAATTAATTACGTTTTTCGTCCCTAATTTCTAATTTGCACTCATAATTAGGGCAAACCTTAGAAACCACATCCGTAACTGAGGACAAACTTTAGGGACGAAATCCGTAATTGGAGCAAATCTTAGGGACAAAAAAGGTAATTAGTTTTTAAAAGTGGACGATTTATATAACTTTTTAAATTTAGGAACAAAATTTGTAATCTAATATAAACCTTAGTAACAATTTTTATAATTATCTCTATAATAAAATGTGTTTAGGAGGGCTTTTTTTACTTGTTATACACTACATTCAAAATCTCACAAGACTCTGGATATACTTAATGTTCATATGATTATCTAGAGAATATGAACAAATTATTTCATATCATTACCTCTAATACATTTACTAATGGAAAAGTACTTTTATTTGGTTTTATTTGGTTGATACAAATTCGACCAAATGAAATAAGGGTAAATTGTAATTTTAGTCCTTTATAAGTAGTTAATTCGTCGATTTTGTCATTTAACTTTCTTTTTTTTGCAATTTTTGTCCACAACTTGTTATTTTTTCGTTTTTTTTTCCTCCGTCAAGTTACAGTTAGTTTTTACCTTTAAATGTTTACTGAACTAACTGAAACGACAAAAAATGTAATTTTAATTTTCTTTTATTTATTTTAATTAATTAATTGATTAATTTTTTTTGGTACAAATTATTTGCTTTTCCGCATACAAAAATTACATTTAAAATCAATTTTAATTTTTCACATATTTTTTCGACGATCATCCGTGACAGTACAAAATTTAACAGAGGCGGTACAGAATTTATAAAAAATGACATTTATATTTTCATTTATAAAAAATCACATTTATATTTACGTTTTTAAAAAATCACATATATATTTAAATTTTTGAAAAATCACATTATGATTTTCATGGAGGCGGTACAAAAATTAGGTTTTTAAATCACATATAATTAGGTTTTCATGGCAGCGAAGATGATCTACGGTGACAGATGGTCATCGGAAAAAAAAATATGTGAAAGATTAAATGTGATTTTAAATATAATTTTTGTATGCGAAAAGTACATATGGTTTTTACAAAAAAGAAAAAAGAAAAAAAAAAGTTAATCAATTAATTAATTAAAATAAATACAAGAAAAATTAAATTAGATTTTTGGTCCTTTCAGTTAATTCAGTTAACATTTAACGGTAAAAACTAACTGTAACTTGACGGAGGGACAAAAAAGCGGAAAAATAATAAGTTGTGGAAAAAAATGCGAAAAAAAGGTTTAAGGACGAAATCGGCGAATTGGGTAGTAACGAGGGACTAAAATTGCAATTTACTCTCTATTTTTCGAATGTTTCATTTGGATGTCAGTAAATTCCGTTTGGGTCTTTGGTGAATTAGTAGTCATTGAAACCCGAATAATACGAACTGAATGCTCGTTAACCCGAAAACCGACCAAATGAATAGCACTAGTCATTTCTTACTTCTAAGGTTAATTACACCCTAAGTCTCGACCTAGACCCTTAGATCGATGATTTATTTAAAGGGTTAAGTATTTGGACATGTATCAACTTTTAACACAAAATTTATAATGAATCTACTTTAAATTACTCTATTAAATATATCGAATTTTCAAATATTGTTTAAAAAGATCGGCAAACACAGAAAGGGTGATGTTTGGGCTATTCCAATCTTAGATCTTCTCCGAAAGCAGTGCAAACCTAACAAGTTTTTCACGAACCTAAGGGAATCAAGGTTGAGATTTGGAGATATGATCTTGACTGCAAATGACGTGCACAATGGTAAGGTTGAACTGTGTGAATTAGGGCGTCGGAGCGTGTGAGAGTGTTAGCATGTATGATAATAATGTGTGTGTATTAACTTGTAAGGGTGACACAAGTATGTTGGTA
The DNA here is from genome assembly GCA_910822075.1 of Senecio squalidus. Lineage (NCBI taxonomy): Eukaryota > Viridiplantae > Streptophyta > Magnoliopsida > Asterales > Asteraceae > Senecio > Senecio squalidus. Next base: position 13,937,425 of record CAJVGC010000001.1, read on the forward strand.
TTTATAGTCAACGTCTCTTTGAAAGTCTTAACGTGTGGCCATTTAATGATCATTATGTCACAATTGATGATAGACATAATGATCCAACTTTCACCTCATTATGGCGGACATAACGTCTCAACTTCTATATCATTAGGGTGGGTATAATGAGTGTATTAAATGTGTAACGCTTAATAAACCTTAAGACGGTTAGGATGTTGGGTACGAGTAATGGCCTGTGCCCGGTGGGCACCATGACTTGTGCAAGGTGGGCGTCATGGCGCCATGAGGACGTCATGCGCGAGCCGGCATCATGACTTGTTCGAGGCGGGCATCATGGCCTGCGCGAGGGTGTCATTCGCAGGTGGGCGTCATGGCATCAGGCGGGCGTCATTCGCCAGGTGTGCGTCATGGCATCAGAAGACCATCATCCGCCAGGTGGGCGTCAAGTTAGGCAGTCCATTATGCTATGTATTTGTACAAGGGTGTTTGAGGTCTACCAAGCTCATTCCCTACTAACACTATCAAATATCATTGTTGAATATATCCGACCTACTAGATTTTAGCAAACCGATAATGTGATAGTTCAACTTATATTTTATATATATGTCACGTATATTTAGATAAATATATTAAAGATATTTGCAAGTTATATATATATATATATATGTAATAATTATTTAAAATTGAATGGGTACTATAAATTCCAAAGTAACATATATATATTTTCAAACTATCGCTTATTTAAAATAACACAGAGATGATATCTCTACCAGATATTATGGTTAAAATAAATACTAATTGTCATTTTTTATATACCTTATTTTAAACACATCGTAAGAATTCCCTAATGTCGTTTTCAGTCTTCATGGTGGAATCATTAAAAGTAGCATGCTTTTCATCTTCAATATATGTAATGGATTTTTGAGATCTAGATCAATATAAATATCTTTTGCCAAAAAAATAAAAAATGCTAGAGATCTTGACCAAACTTACTAAATCTTTGTTCAAAATAGCAATCAACAAACAACTCATACGGGCACAATTTATAAGAAATTTAAGGACTTTGTCATAGTATTACCTATTTGCCAACACAATTCACTTTGAGATCTTGTTCAAAATAGTTTACTACTTAGCTAAGGGAGTTTACCTCATTAATAGAAATAGGTTGTTTGTTTCTATTTGAGGTCTCAGGTTCGAGTCTATTTTGAAATCTCTTCTTTAGTGAATACTAGTAATATACTCGGGCGATGCCGCGACAATAAGAAATTGTTTAAATTTTGGTGAATAATTTTCTTCGGTGATACATATTCTATTACAAATAATTTTACGAACGATCAAGATTTTCGGTTTATAAACATTAAATTAGTTAGAAATACTAAATATTAATTTCATTTAATTAAAATTTTGCACACCTAAATAATTGTTTTAAATTTATAAAAAAAAAAAAATTAAATTATTTCAAATTTTTAATTATATATGGTAACTGTGTTCTAAAGTTATATTTGTAATTGTTCAATAAATTATTAGTTAAAAAGTTAGTTTAGTAATTTTACAATGCATAAATTTCAACTTTATACTAAATGCTTTAAAATGTACTAATATAATACCCGCTCGATGTAGCTGAAAATAAAAAGTTATTAAATAAATTACGTTGTGATAATAGTTTTTAAGAGTTTCTTATTCGTTTTGTGACATATACATTAATATAATATGTCGGTCCTTCGGGCCAGAATTAGTAATTATAATTTTCAACGTTTTTTAGTTCTATAATTTTTTATACGTTTGAAAATTTATTGTGTTTAGGATTTAATTTGTCTTTTTTTCAAAATTAATAATAAAAAAATTAAAAATAAAAGGCTAGCAAATTAACATAAAATAATTGTTGATAATTAAATGATGGACAATTAAGTCTTTTTCTACTTAAATTTCAACTTTAAGATTTAAGTGTTAAATGCTTTATAGATAGTATAGATTTAGGTTTAGTTTGTCCTTTTTCATAAATGAATAAAAAAATTTAAAAATAAAAAACTAGCAAATTAGCATAAAATAATTGTTGATAATTAAATGATGGACAATTAAGTCTTTTTCTACTTAAATTTCAATTTTAAGATTTAAGTGTCAAATGCGTTATAGATAGTATAGATTTAGGATTTAATTTGTCTTTTTTTCATAAACGAATAATAAAAATTTTTGAAAATAAAAGGCTACCAAATTAACATAAAATAATTGTTGATAATTAAATGATGGGTAATTAAGTTTTTTTTTAACTTAAATTTCAACTTTAAGATTTAAGTGTCAAATTATTATAGATAGTATTGATAGATTTAGGATTTAATTTGTCTTTTTTTTCATAAATGATTTTAATCAAAAAGAAAAAAAATAAAAATAAAGTTTAGCAAATTAACATAAAATAATTGTTGATAATTAAATGATGGGCAATTAAGTATTTTCCTACTTAAATTTCAACTTTAAGATTTAAGTGTCAAATATTTTATAGATAGTATAGATATAGATATAGATGACTCCATTTATTAAAAAAATTGCACACTTAAATAATTTTTTTAAATTTATAAAAAAATAAAATGCAATTATTTTAAATTTATAAGTATATATATGGTAAGTGGGTTATAGAATTATATTTGTAATTATTTAATAATTAATTAATTTAAAAATCTAATTTAATAATTTTATAATGCTTAAATTTTAACCTTATGCCCAAATAACTTATAATGTATATTAATATAGCCGATTAAAATAATAATAATAATAAAATGAGATAATATGATATATCATGAAGAATAATATTCTCATAAAATAAACAATAAATAATAAAAATCACAAAAGGATGATAGAAGGGATGAATCTCTCGTGTCAAACATGTATGGTTTCTTTTCATATCAAACAATCAATGCAACAACTCAGCTCAAGATTCACTTGGTTATTAATCACACAATACATAAAATAGAATCATGTGACACCTAATCATCCAACCCAATTGGATGTTATAATATAGTAAACCATTTCAATAAATAACTACTACCTATTTTGTCCAAACAAGTGTAACATTCTTTTTATATTAGATTGTTTTACAAACCCATCATTCTTAGCATGATTTTTACCATATAGTACTTGTTGATAACATGATGCAAATTAGTTTCTATGATTGTAATGATGTATACCAATTAATATGTTATCATAAAAATAACAAATCTTAATATTTGTTCTTAAAGGGTCTCGAACTCACACTTTTTTAATTAGTTGGTCACTTATATTTTGTTAGAGTAGAAGTCCTTTAGATTGGATATAATCATGCGGTAATTAGACCAAATAAGTGCGTGTGTTTTCTTGTGTAAATTGTTAGTAATTTGTATATTTTGTTAAATAATTTATAACTTCCTAATGAGTTTTAATGATACAATATTGCTAATTGTTTATAGTTTTTACTAAAATACATACATGTCATGATAGTTTGAGTTAGATAAACTCAACAGATTTTAACGAAAGAGCTTGATCTATCAAAGAAGTTTAGCAGCGGATAAACACTTTGATAGTACAAGTTAATCGATTAAACAAATATTGTATAAGAATAACGAATGAACAATAATGTTTGTCGAATATTAAGCCTCAATATATTAATCACAAAAGAAAGATTAACATACGTGTTTTTCCTAGTACAAAGATCTATGTATTTATACACCTTCAGGCTAACCTAACTAATCTAGGAAATGTCTTTACAATTTCAATTGTATTATGAGTACATGTACAATTGCATCATAATTACAATTGATATATTTAAGGAAAAGATAATTACAAATATAATTGATAATTATCTAAAACTATACTAGCAGTAATAGTGAGAGCGGGCAATAGTAATGAGGTCCAACAGTAGTAACCAAAGCTTGTAACAGTTGTTTCTTCAGGATTATTAACTTGAGCAGTAGTAATTGACTTTGTCTTCAAGCAGTACTATCTTGAGCAGTATCATTGAGCAGTATTAACCAACAATACTAATGAACAGTATTAATGGAATTAAACTATAACACTAACAGTTTTAATCCCAACAATCTCCCCCTAACTATTACTTTTATTTCACATTAAAGTATCAAGTTTCAAACAAGTTTAATACATGAATGATGATTACAAAACACTCATTTACTTTCTCTCTTCTTAGCCTCTCTCTCTTCCTTTAACTTGGCTTGTTCTTCATTACGCTGAAGCACCATCCTCCAAAGTAAATCATGTGCCATTTGGGATGTTTTTGCTGCATACCAACTAATTGTGATCATCTCATGAAGAGTTCCAAAATCCATATTATACCTTCTATCAACCAAGTAAAATCTCATGGCACCATGCTTTCTAACAATTGAGTGAAATCCACTTCTTTCATACAGGAACTATCTGATAACTGGATTATGAGCTCCTCCTCTGTGAAATACTTCACTTACCAACTTTGCTTCAGGATGAAACATTCCATTCAACCAGTCAAGGGAAAGATCTGTGCCTGAACAAGTACCTCTATTTTGAGAGTACTTTCTAACACCAATATCATATAACTTTTGCACATCTTGTCTTGAAAACTCCTTGATCAACCTGTAGAAAGCTGACATTACATATTTCTTATGATCTGCTCTTGTCACCAAGTAGATTGTCTTATTAGCACCTCCAATATACTCTCAGACAATGATTTCTGGAAGATCCATAGCCAGAGGTTCAACATGCATTCCCTCTTCATGCACAATCAGAGCATAACAATCATCTTCAGAAATTTCAACATAACCCTTCTTCTCCATAATTGATGAAGTATCAAATGGAATTAATTGAGTTGATGCAGTAGTTGATTCATCAATGTGTACCTCTTCTTGTGTAGATTCAATTGCAAGTGGCTCCTTTTCAGCAATAGTTGAAGCAACAGTTGCTAAAGTTTCTATTCTTGGCTTCTTGCTTAGTACTCAAGAGGCAAAAGATCTCTTCCTCTTCTGCTGTTCAGTTGGACTAACAGTCTTAGTATGAAAAGGGTTAGGTATTAATTCACCTTGAGAAGTAAACATGTTTCTTCCAAGCTCATGAGCTCTCTTGATTAACCTTTCCATTTCATATTTGTCTTGTTCTTCCTTCTTAGTCAACTTAGCAGCCTCATCCTTATCCTTCTTCCTTTCTTTTTCCACCACTCCAAGAAGATTTCCAAAATTCATTGGACCCAATGATTTACCACTATAACCTTTAGACTTCACGTAGTTCATGAATTTTTGCTTATCACTTACCATCTTCTCCTTCTTTACTTGCTTCTTCACCACCAACTGAGACTTCTTTGCTTCATCGACCTTTTGAATCATGGCCAATTCTCTATTATATTCAGCTAGCAAAAGTAGTCTTTCTTTCTCCAATTTTGCAATTCTATCAAGCTCAGCGTGTTGAATTTGAGCATGTACTTCCCTGGCAGTTGCAGGATCTCCTCCAACATCCACAATCTCTGAAGCTAAGTGAAGTGCAGCAAGCTCATCCAATTTTAATTTCTTTGAAGCTTCAGTTGTTTTCTTGTCTTCGACCACTAACAAACCTTTACCCTTATCCTTGATTGTTGAGTCAGATGAACTAATTCTTCTTCCTCCAATATAGTGTGGTCTGGGTATGTTGATCTACCTTGTGTCTGTAGGGATGATAGGAACAACTCCATACCTTGCACGTAGGATCTAGAACATAGTCCTCCCCTTCAACTATTATGGACCCTTGATCTTCAGTTGGAATAGATATTCCCTTTTGTTTAGGTCTTTGATCTTGTTCTATCTTCCTCTTCTGAGTGATTTGACTCTTGATATTAAGTAATTCTGCAGTAAGAGTCTTTTCCTCCACAGATGGCTCAACAAGAGTGATTAGTGTGGGTGTTATAGTTGCAGTTGAAGATGGAATGGTAGTTGTTGTAGTGGCAGTTGTAAACACAGCAGTAGGAATGACAGTAGGAATGGATTCTGAAGTAGGAATGCCAGTTGCAGTAGTAATCAAACCTTCAGCAGAAACAACGGTAGTAACAACTTCAGCAGAAATCACTTCAGTATTAATGCTTTTAGGAACTGCAGTAGAAACCATTTCTTCAAGTAAAATCTTTAAAATCTCCTTGATTTCTTCCTGCTCCCCCTTAACTAAATCATTATCTACTTTCATTCTCTCCTGCTCCCCCTTAACAAAATGCTCATCATCTTTATCTTCAACATTCAGCTCCCCTTCATCTTCAATCTCCATTACTTTCTCCCCCTTGAATGCTTCACTATCATCACCACCTTCTTCTTGATGTTTTTCTTCAATTATTGGTTCTTCTTTAGTGGCAGTGATGTCAGTCTCATCACTCTTTTCTTCTTTCTCTTCTTCCATAATTACTTCAACCTCCTCTTCTATTGAAGCATTAGAAACAGAATCTTTCACCTCCTTCTCCTTCTCCATTTTCTCCCCCTTTTTGTGATCATCATTTGCATCATCTGAAGAGCTAGATGATTTTGAAGGCGTATGAGAGGTTCCAACATCTCTCTTTTCAGTATTTTGATTCTTGAACTGTGTTTCAAGTGTTTTCTGATGTTCTACCAACTCAAGGACCATTTTCTTTAGGGCTGCTAACTCCTCTCCTTGTTGATCAACTTTGAGAATAAACGTTTGGCACAATTCCATCAATTCCAAGTTTGAGTATTCATATCTGTCCCCACCCCTTGCCTGTTGAGTACCAACAGGTGGAAGATCATAGGAAGGAACAAAGGAAACCTTCTGCCTAGCAGAAGCATCTTCCCCTCCCCCCTCCCCCAAGGTTTCTTGGAACCCGGGTCCACTTTCTAAGGCTTCCTCAAACAGACAACTTCGGAAAATGTTTCCATTGGTTCGGTCTTATAGCCTGTCAATCTGGCATGTGCATCACTAGGTGAAGCAACAGTCGTTTGAGCCCTTCCAATATGGCCATCCCTATCCTTAAAGACCACCTCATGGAGCTTGGGAAAGAGTTCATTGTGTTCCCACAAGAAAGCCTCACCTGAAGATTGTTCAGGTAAGGTAGGAGCAATAATGGGTGTAGGGGTAGGCTTAGACATAAGAGTATGAGGACTCCTCTTTGCCCTTCTTGAAAATTGTGCAATAAGTGGAGGTGTTTGAAGAGGTTGTGAAACATATGGGATTAAAGGTTCGGTCACATTAGAAGTGACAGTAGTAACTGGAGGAGTACTTACAGTAGGAACTATAGAGGTACCCTCAGCAGTAACAGGTGGGATTTGTGCAGTATTACTAGCAGTACTAACAAGGACAGGTGTGGGTTGAGACACAGGTTGAGTACCCTGTCTCTCACATGTAGAAGGATTTACACCCACCATTGTAGAGAACAATGGGGTAACATGGCCAGAAAATCCTTTATTCTTTTTCCTCATGTTTGAAAAAACTTTTTTGCCATGAGAGTTGGCAGGGAAAACAGTTTCTGATCTTGAAAGATCCAAAATTTCACAGTTTAAAATGTGTTGTATGAATCTTGGATACATCAAGAATTTTTGATCTTGATGTGCCAGATTCCACAACATTCCAACAAAAATAAGTTTGAAAAAGTTAAAAGCTTGGTTTGTTGCAAGATAGACCATGGCAGTTGCCAAGGAGCTGCCACTTCATTCCATCCAGTTCTTTTCTGAGACATGGACTGTTGCATTGTGTGCATTAAAAACTTCCACTGAGGGGACAAAAGAGATTTTTGAAAAATGGTTGTAGTAAGAGTCCCCTCATAGCCCATTCTTTGAAAATTTTCAAAAAGAGTTTGATTGGGTAAAGTGGATATACCTTCATCATCTTGCAGTTGTAGATGAGTCCTCAATGTTGCCTCTGTAACTGTAATTTTGGTGCCATCAACTATGGCTGAGATGGTGGGTACATGTGATTATGAAGTAACAACAACAGTTCTCCAAAAGCTTCTCAAATGCTCTTCATGAATATCTGGAGAGATGGTCTATGATTAGGTGGAAATCTTGATTTTCTTTTGTTTTTATCAAATTTGCGACCACATTGTGGCCATCAATGAACTTAAGAGATACCATTGTTGTTTTCAGAAAGAAATTTCAGTTGCAACGGTTTTGAGAAAAATTATTGTTCTCTCAATTTGGAAATTTTGAAAATTTGAATTGTTAGAAAGAAACCCTTTTTATAGGCCCATTAATGTAACAAAATGGACATGTTGAACTAGACGCGCGCCAGATTTTAAATAAATAGGTCCAATTGTTAACTGCCACGGGTAAAAAGTTTGTTGCAACTTGAAGTTTGACTTGTCAACGCAGTAGTAACAGAGTAATTTATTTTTTAAAAATTACCCTGCAGTTTTAACCGTTGTAGTAGAAACACATAAGACAATAGTAACCAGGAAAGCAGTAGTAATGACAAAAACGGGCCGTATTAACCAGTCCTGCAGTAGTAATGAAACCACTGGCAATATTAATTAAGCAAGCCGTAGTAATGAGATTACTAGCAGTACTAACCATTCCAGCAGTATTAACAAACCTTTTTGGCAGTATTAACCAGTCCTGCAGTAGTAATGAAACTACTTACAGAACAAATCAATACTAGCAGTAGGAATGAACATATCTTGGCGTACTAATAATACTTATGTCTAAATTTGTTTCTACTGTTAATGTTGCAGTAGTAACATAGTGCAAAACTAAAGAGTAGAGCACTGTTTCAAGTTAAGGTTACTACTGGTTGCTCGAAGGGACATTTATTGAGAAATTAAGGGACCAAATTATACAGTTTATTCCATATTGATCATGCCAATACTAGTAATCAAGAATTTAAATCTTCCCACATCAAAAGCTTTTGTGAGAAGATCAGCAAACTGATTATCAGTATGGACCTTTGCAATATGAATCAATTTCTTTTCATTGCAGTCTCTAATGAAATGGTATCTAATATCAATGTGCTTGGTCTTAGAGTTCTTCATAGGATTGTTGATGATGCTGATTGTACTCTTGTTGTCTATGTAGATTGGAGTATTGATGAATGCATATCCATAGTCCATCATCTGATTTTGTATCCACAGTACTTGTGCACAACAACTTGATGATGCTACATACTCAACTTCTGTTGAAGAAGTGGACATAATTGTTTGCTTCTTGCACTGCCATGACACCAATCTTGATCCAAGAAATTGACATCCACCTGAAGTGGATTTTCTATCCAACCTCTCACCACCATAGTCACTGTCAGTATAAGCAATTAATTTAAAAGGAGAGTCTTTGGGATACCTTAAACCTAAGGAAGGTTTTCCTTTCAAATATCTGAATATTCTCTTGAATGTATGAAGATGTGACATCTTGGGCTTGGTTTGATATCTTGCACATACACAGACTCCAAACATGATGTCAGGTCTTGAAGCTGTGAGATACATTAGAGATCCAATCACTAATCTGTAGTTGTGAATATCTACATCATCCCCCTCAAGATCTGCAGTCAACTGTTTGTGAGTCTCCACATGGGTGCTTGCAGTCTTTGCCTCAAAGAATCCAAATTTGGTTAAAATATCGTTCACATACTTAGACTGGCTGATGAATAGACCATTTGGCTTCTGTTTGACTTGAAGACCAAGAAAGAAGGTCAATTCTCCCATGGAGCTCATCTTGAACATACTGTGCATTAGATGTTCAAACTCCTTGCACAGAGCATCTTTGGTGGATCCAAAGATGATGTCATCCACATATATTTGGACAAGTAGGATGTTTGAGTGAACTTTCTTGATGAAGAGTGTCTTGTCAATAGTGCCTCTTTGGAAGTTTTTCTTTAGAAGATAGTCTGAGAGTGTTTCATACCAAACTCTTGGTTCCTGATGAAGCCCATAGAGAGATTTGTCCAATTTGTACACTAAGTGGGGATGTTGAGGGTCTTTAAAACCTGGAGGCTGTATGACATAGAATTCTTCTTCTATTAGGCCATACATAAAGGCACTATTCACATCCATTGAAACACTTTGAATCCCTTGTATGATGCATAAGCAAGGAATATTCTGATAGCTTCCATCCTTGCTACTGGTGAAAATACATCTTCATAGTCAATCCCTTCCTCCTCTGTGTATCCATGAGAAACCAAACTTGTCTTGTTCTTGATTACTATTCCTCTTTCATCCTTCTTATTCCTGAAGATCCACTTAGTTCCAATGACTTTCTTTCCTCTTGGTAACTGAACCAATTTCCATACATCTTGGATTTTGAATTGAAGCAGTTCTTCTTGCATAGCCTCAATCTAGTTTGGATCTAGAAGAGCTTTATGAATTTTCTTTGGTTCAAGTTGAGATAGAAAGCAGGCATATGAACAAGTGTTTATGTCCTTATTAGCTTCCTTCTGTGTCTTGAGTTGACTCCTTGTTTGCATGGGAATTTCATAGTCACCAAACATTTGTGAGATATGGTGGTTCTTATGAATTCTGGAAGTTGGAACCTTTTCCACTCTAATAAAAGTTTCCAAGTTGGTGTCATTGAGGTCTGGTTGGGCAGTTTCAAAGGATGGAGGACTAGTACTTTTGGGAGTGAAGATTTCCTCATCTTCAGCTTCATCAGCTACCATATGATCAATACCATTGTCATCATCTTCTACCAATTGTGGGACACCATTTGATCTTAGACCAGATCCTGTGACTGAGAGTGGAGTTTCAGAAGTAGGTGAACTGCTTTCCCCATCAGTAAAATTGCTTCCATCATTAGGTACTTTTGGTAAGGCCTCCTCTTCAATCACCTTGTCAATTTTATCATAGATATTGAGAGGATCATTAGTAGAGATGGGAAGATATACATATTCCATCACATCCAGTCTATCAGTACCAATGACTGGCGGTGTAGTTGGAACAGGTGCAGTAATAACAAATGAGGATTGTTGGAAGTCATAGTTGAAGTCCAATGATTTGGTTAAAGCATCAATATCAAACATCCAGTTTGGACCTTGGCCTTGTGTGTTTGGGGTGCTTTCATTGAATGAAACATTGGCACTTTCTTCAATTATGCTTGTCCTATGATTGTAGACTCTATAGGCTTTGCTTTGTGATGAATATCCAACATATTCCTTGCTTTCAAACTTGCCAAGATAGTCCTTTGAGCTTAGGACAGTACAAGGACATCCAAATGCTTTTAAGAAACTTATTAGGGGTTGTCTTTTATGCAGTAGCTCATATGGAGTATTTTTTTTGTTACTTCACCAATAGGACTCTGTTTTGTACATAGCAAGCAGTATTAACTGCTTCTGCCCAGAAGAAGATTGGTAGATTTGAGTCTGCTAGCATACTCCTTGCAGCTTCAATGACAGCTATTTCTTCTTTCAGCAACTCCATTTTGTTGTGGAGTCCTTGCTGCACTGAATTGTCTGTCAATGCCCTTCTTCTTACAAAAGTCATTCATCACACTATTCTTGAACTCTGTTCCATTATCACACCTAATCTTATTAACCTTCAGGTTGATTTGATGTTCAAATTTAGTGATGAATGAGATGAGTAGCTGACTTGTCTCATCCTTGGTTGCTAGGAAGTACACCCATGTATATCTTGTATAATCATCAGTGATTACAAGACAATTGGTGGGACCAAAGATATCCATATGAAGTAAATGTAAAGGTGTAGAGATGGTGTTGACTTCCTTTGATTTGTGAGAAGATTTGTGTTGTTTTCGCTTCAAACATGCAACACAATTATCTTCAAGTGAGAATTGTCTTGTTAGGAAGGCCTCTGACTAGATTTGATTTGACCAATTGATTGATGTTCTTGAAGTTCATGTGACACATCCTCCTGTGCCATAGTGTGGATTCATCAATTGTTGCTTTGGAAAAAAAGCAATTTACTGCTCCAGTTGGGAAGACCTTTGACAAGTCAAAGAAATAGACATTATCCTTTCTTGGTGTACTTAGCAGTATCTTGTTCTCATCAGTCACATATCCAGGCTCCATGATAAAGCATTCTTTAGCTGTGAAGATTGTAGTATTCTCCTTGTCATACACTTGTGACACACTTAGTAAGTTGTACTGTAGCTGCTGAACATAGAAGACATCTTCAAAGCTGATTCTTCCATTTCTCACAGTACCTTTGCCAGTTATCTTTCCTCCTTTGAGATTTCCTCCAAAAGCAACATATCCTCCATTGAATGGTTCAAAGTTTTGAAGACATGATATGTTTCCAATCATGTGCCTTGAACAACCACTATCTACATGCCAACTGCTTTCTTCCTTAGTTGTTGGTTGTTCCTGCACATGATGAAGAAAGATTAGTTCCTTTTGGGAACCCAAGCCAAGGTTGACTTGGGTTTACCCATCTCATCAAAGTAACTCACCTTCCTTTGAATTAGATTTTCAAAATCAAGTGGTGCAGGTGGTTCAGTTACTTTTATCTTTGGTCTTCAAACCTTATTAGTTGTTTTTCTTAAAGATGCAATATTAAAAGATTTATTCTTAGCAGTATTAACAGAGTTAGTTTTGGAAAACTTTCGTTTTGCAGTATTAATAGATGCAGTATTAACAATTGCAGTATTAACACCATTCTGTTTTGCAGTCTTAACAGACGCAGTAGTAACTCAAAGCTGTTTTGCAGTATTAACCTTTGCAGTATTAACACAACTCTGTTTTGCAGTATTAACAGGTGCAGTATTAACTCTGTTTCTACTGTGTTTTGAAACATGTGAATTTTTAATACGTCCTCTACTTTTTGCAGTATTAACAGAGTTATACTTTGCAGTATTAACTTCATTAATACTGTGTGTGGAAGAATTTCTTTAAGACTTATTAACAACTATAGGTTTGGATTTTTGAACAGATTTTCCATGGTTTTGAGATGATTCTAACTTGTTATTATAACCCAACCCCCTGTGATGCTTTTGAAGCATTTTCTTTTGATTTTCAGGATTATAGAAACATATTTTAGCATAATGATTTTCCTTTCCACAGATGAAACACACTTTTATAGGTCTTTTAGGAATTTGAGCCTTTTGAGCTTTTAACTAATTTCTATTTCTTTGATTTCCTCTTGTATCTATGTGGACCCAAGACTTTTCTTTTTCTTTAATACCTTCAATGTTTTTACAGTAGTTACATTCACATTTATTTTCTTTCTTTATCTGTTTTTTGGGCATCATGGTCACTAGACTTTGTGAATTTTGTTGAGTAACTCCTTCAATTGTGATCAAATGATTTTCAAGAGGAATATCATTGTTTTTCACAATATTCAATTTACTCTCTTCCACTAAGTCCTCAATCAGAACTTCTTCATAGTTGATTGGATCAACTGTGAATGATTCCGTTGGAGGTGACTGAGTTATAGGAATTCTAGGTTTTTCTAAAGATGGAGGAATGTAATTTTGATTTAATGGTGGGCCAACTTCTTTATAACCTATTCCTGTCTTTGCTTTACCAATGATCTGATTTTGAATAAGGTTATTTACAGATTTTGAAGCATATTCTAGTTTCCCTACCTTTAATTCAACCTTTTCTTTCTCCTTGGTGATTCTTTTAATTTCCTCCCTAGCTTCCTTAAGTTTCACTAACAAATCATCTCTTTACCATTCTACAAATTTAATCTTTTCTTGATAGCTTAATTCATTAGCTTTATAAGATTTAGTTTGTGTTTCTAGATTTTCTATTCCCCTAGAGGTTGATCTTCTTTGTTCTTCTAATGTTTTAATAGTGTCACAAATAAGTTGATTATGATTTCTATACTTAAGCATAACATCTTTACATTCAGAAGAACATAGTTTATGATTTACCTCAGCTGTGAGAGATGATGATGATGATTCAGAGTCCTTGGAAGATGCTGCAACTGCCATAAGAGTCTTGTTTTCTTCATATTCTTCTGCAGCTTCACTCCAATCAAAGCCAAAAGCATCATCAGTGATGGCAATAGTAACGGATGCAGTAGGAACATCAACTGCAGTAGAAACAGTTTCAGCAGTATAAACCATATCTGCAGTAGAAACCACATCTTCAGTTGAAACTACATATGCCATTAATGCTCTGTTTTGAGAGGTATCTTCAGCAGATCATTCCAATCATATCCAAACACATCTTGAGTAATTAGTGTAGTTGATGTACTCTCTTGATTGTTCCTAGAGTTGTTGGGCTTTGATTTGTTTTTGCATTCTCTTGCAAAGTGTCATGGTTCTCCACAATCATAGCACTTGACTTTGCTTTTATCAAACCCAACCCTATCATTGTTTCTAGGAGCGAATCTTCTTTCAGTTCTATTCACAAACCTTCTTGCCCTTAATGATAGCATAGGCAGTTGCCACTTGAGATCCATCTCTTTTAGATCATCTTGATGAACTTGTCTCAAGTCTTCATTGGTTAGCCCTGAACATGAAGTTTGTGATTAAAAAGCTTCAAAAGTAAGATCTTCTGAATTATCATTTTGAGATGTGTCAGCTGGTGTAATGAGTGCAGTATTAAAATTATTAATACTATTGTTGCTGTTGAATGGATTCTTGGCTTCAACTTCTGCTTCAAACACCCTTAGATCATTATAGAGATCATCCAGCTCCATCTCCTCTAGCACATCACCTTGTCTGTAAGAGACTGTATAGATGATCCATTCATCTCCCAAAGATCTGGGAAATTTTTTGTTTAGATCATCTTTATCCATCCTTACTCCTGCACTGCTCAACTCTCCAGTAAGCTTCTTGTATCTGTCAAAGGTTTGAGTCATTCTTTCCTCCTTCAGAGCTTTGAAGTTCTCATACTCTTGTTTGAGAAGAGCCTTCTTGTTCTTCTTTGTGTTCTTTGTTCCAATGAATCTCTTCTCAAGAGCTTCCCACAGAGACTTTGCATCATTGTATCCTTCAAATTGTGCTTGATATTCATTGGGAATAGAAATTAGAAGGATACTTAATGCCTTGATTTCGGTCTGCTTTTCTCTTCTTTCTTGGTTTGTTGTAGGACGACGAATAACTCCAGGTGTTCCATCAGCTGACAGATCAAGAGCTTCTTTGTTCCCATGCACAATAACATCCCATACTGCATAATCGGATAGCAGTATGTGTTGTTTGATCCTTAGATTCCAGAGATCAAAATGGTTGCTGTTGAGGACAGGGACCTTGTTTACTGCCACATCAGCCATGATTGATAGTAGTTTTCTTCTTGTTGAGGCTTCAACAAAACTTGTAGATCAATTGATCTTGAGCACCTCCTGTGCTTTGATACCACTTGTCAGGATCGTTTGAGTTAGATAAACTCAACACACTTTAACGAAAGATCTTGATCTATCAAAGAAGTTTAGCAGCGCATAAATACTTTGATAGTACAAGTTAATCGATTAAACAAATATTGTATAAGAATAACAAATATACAATAATGTTTGTCGAATATTAAGCCTCAATATATTAATCACAAAAGAAAGATTAACATACGTGTTTTTTCTAGTACAAGGATTCATGTATTTATAGACCTTGAGGGTAACCTAGCTAATCTAAGAAACGTCTTTACAATTTCAATTGTATTATGAGTGCATGTACAATTGCATCATAATCACAATCGGTATATTTAAGGAAAAGATAATTACAAATATAATTTATATTTATCTAAAACTATACTAGCAGTATTAATGAGAGCGGGCAATAGTAATGAGGTCCAGTAGTAGTAACCAACACTTGTAACAGTTGTTTCTTCAGGATTATTAACTTGAGCAGTAGTAACTGACTTTGTCTTCAAACAGTACTATCTTGAACAGTATCATTGAGTAGTGTTAACCAACAGTACTAATGAACAATATTAATGAAATTAAACTATAACACTAAAAGTTTTAATCCAAACAATACCAATTATCTATACCCTTGAAGAACATTAGTTGATATCCCAAACAAGCCATATGATAATGTTGACATGTTTGTCATTTGGCAACAACACTTTATAACAGAATGAATAAAAAATAAAACGAGAATATGGGAAATGAAATATACAGATAGTTCTTGACTTTCTTGGTGTCATTTTGGTCTTTATGCTTTAAAATAAGTTATTTGAAAATAATGTTGGGACTAATGCATATGATGATGATGTATATAAGGGTCCCATTGTCTTTTTATTCACATATTTGTGTTTCTTAAAAATCATCTCAGGTTTATTTTATTTAAACGCAAGGTTAAGTAGCCTTAATTCAATCCACCCGAAAATAAGAGTCTAGAGAACTAAAAAATGAGAAATATTATGATTTTGATGGGTTTATTAAGTATGTTAGATCTATCACATATTTCATCAAAACTTTGTTTTTACTAGTTCACTAGATAATGTTTCCTAACCATCACTAATAAGGTTACATATTTCCTTACAAGATATCTTATATTCGAAAGATGTTATATTCGAAACAGTCACGTATATATTCTAGTTAAACTGCATACATTATGCTTGTTTACCCGTTTTATATAATGTTTTCTTGGATTGTTGACATTGCGACTAAGTTAACAAGATGCACAAAATCCCATCTGCATGAAAGCTGTCAAAAGGGCCCTGTGAAATGTGTTTATGACAAACGGGGCCTCTTTAGACTATGGGGTGTGGTAGTTTGTTTTGGGTGATGATGTGGAGTGATAGAGGTGATTTGTAGGAAAGAGAGTGTGATGATGTGGAGTGATAAAAATGGGTGGTGTGGTTGTGTGATGATGTGGAGTGATAGAGGAAATAGAGTGTAATTTTAAAAAGTTGTATATTTATAATTTTTTTTATATAAATGAAATTTCAAAACTTGTATTTTTATTAAAAAAAAACAAACACACACTACAATTTATTAAAAAACATATTACGATTAAACTAAAATACGTTAAAAAAATACAATTTAAAAAAAAAAAAACACTTCAATCTTCATCGTTGTTTCCTCGGGGGCGGTAATACCAGACATGTTCGATCAAATCGGCTAACAGACTGTGATGGGTACCTTCGTCACGCATGTCACGTATGTTCTGTTGTTTCTCTTGAAAACTAATCTGGACTTCTGGTTCGGTGGCATTCTCATCATAAGCTTGACAATACGCCTTACCTTTGTCTTCCAAAATCATGTTATGAAGAATTATAGCGGCGTACATCGCGTTTCTAATTTTTTCTAAACTCCAAGCTCTTGCGGGGTTTTTAATTATATGCCACTTTTTTTTCAACACTCCAAAAGCCCGTTCGATGTCCTTTCTTGAAGATTCCTGGGCTTTTTTAAAATGGTTACGCTTCTCGTTTAATTCGTCTCTTTCCCTGAAAGACTTTATTAACACCGGCCATTTTGGATAAATACCGTCAACGAGGTAATACCCGTATTTGTAGGTTGTGTCGTTAACAATAAACGACTGTTTGGGAGCCGTCCCATTCACAATGTCGTTGAAAAGCGGTGACTGATCCAAGACGTTGATGTCATTATTCGCTCCAGCCATCCCAAAAAATGCATGCCATATCCACAAATCAGTAGAGGCCGTAGCCTCTAACATAATGGAAGGGTGAGCGTGATCACCCCTATGGTATTGACCATGCCAAGCCACGGGACAATTTTCCCACTCCCAATGCATACAATCCAAACTGCCTAGCATACCGGGAAAATTGTGTTTTTCATCATGAACCATCGTAATCTACTGTATGTCGCTCCAACTAGGACGGCGTAAATATCTCTTGCCGTATAAAGAAACCACACCTATTTCAGATATTATTACATTTTAAGTACAAATAAGTTTTAAAGTAAACTAATTAAAAATGTAAAGGTTAAAAATTTACCTTCGCAAAAGCAGGCAAGAGAGTCACGTGAAATTCTTGCAGACATTTTTAAATACTCGTCCCACATGTCACTACAAGTGCCAAAAGCAAGTTGTCGTATGGCGGAGGTGCATTTCTGAATCGATGTAAACCCAGGCCTTCCTCTACAATCTGGTCGTTGCCTAAAATACTCAAAATTGTTTTCAAAATCGTGGCATATCCTGAGAAACAGCTCCCTCCTCATTCGAAAACGACGGGTAAATTGTTCGTCGTTGTAGGTGCAACCCGGAGAAAAGTAAGATTCCATTAGTAGTGTGTTAGCTTCTTCACGGTTACGTTCTATGACGGTTCTTCTTCTAGTGATTGGTCTTTCGATATGTTGTGATGCGTAGCTAACAACGGCTCTAATCGTTTCGGCTACAATTGCATCTTCATCCGAACTTGACGAACTTGACATTTTATAAAACTTTGTGTGTGTTATAAAAAATTGAGAGAGAAAGAGAGATTGTTTGTGGTTTTTGTTATAAAAATGAATGGTATTTATAGAAAATTGTTAGGTTTTAAAAAAAAAAGAGCCGTTGCTCTCTTTTCATACTCGACCGTTGCAACCCTTC
Organism: Senecio squalidus; assembly: GCA_910822075.1. Taxonomy (NCBI): domain Eukaryota; kingdom Viridiplantae; phylum Streptophyta; class Magnoliopsida; order Asterales; family Asteraceae; genus Senecio; species Senecio squalidus. The sequence continues at coordinate 13,955,694 of CAJVGC010000001.1, forward strand.
ACCCTCTTCACGGCGTGATGCAGACAAAGCCTGGGCCTCAAATTTGCCTATAACGCCCCCACCGGTGTGGTGGAGGACGTTGTGGGGCGTTGTGGAGGTGAGGTGGCGGGCGTTGTTGCTCGTTTAACGCCTCATACCCCATACTCTTACTATCATGACCTTACTTTGTTTATCATTTTGAATCTCATACGTTAGAAAGATGCCACTTTTTTTTTTCTTTTCTTTTTATAGGTGTATAACTATTATTTATTTTAATATCTCTTAGAATCAATGTATCAGAAAGTCATGCTCACGTTATACTTGTTTGACAAACGCCATTATATTTGCAGTACATATATTGTCATGATTGGTTTCTAATAAATTTATGTATTTTAGTTTTATACATTACAAAACTAAGAAAAGTAAAAAAAAATTCACTTTATATTTTCCTAACTACCATATAGGTTCTTCTTGTTTTAATTTGTAGTTAATAGGATTTGGTTATCAACCAAGGTCCGAGGGTGATGGCTGATGACTAGTGAGTGGCACAAAACAAGAATCAAAACATTTCATACGGAATTAGAGGTTTATGTAAACCTCTCATATGATATGTCGATTTAAAATGTTAGAACTAAGGTAGTTAAAATCGTGATCCTACCTGTAGGATCGTACGATCATCCTACAAGTAAAAAAAGATCCAAGTTTGCATAGGATCGCTGCAGAGGTAAGATCGTAGGATCGGATCGTAAGATCGTAGGATCATTATGTTTAAAATGTTACTTTCGTATGAGTCTACCACAAATGCATAACAAAAATCCGAACCTAACATTATAATTTCATTCAAATTTTCTAGATAGTAAATCTAACCATCTTTATATTATTTAAAATTATCATATTAAAACAAATATTCAATTATAAATACTAATAATAAGTTAAAATATTGACACTAGTTAAATTTATTATTTTAAATTATAGCGTCTTGATATTAAAAGAAATTGTGACTTGTTAATTTATAAATATTAAGGATTATATTGAATTATTTCTTTCACTATACTAAATGTTAGACACATGAACGTATATTTCACAATTTCGGTAAATTTCAAACAAATTTCATATAATTTATATAACATATAGATTTTATACATATAATAATATTTTGGGTTATTTTAGTAGGATCTTACGATTCGATCTGATCTTACGATTTCGATCTTGCAAAAACAAAAACGATTTGGTAGAATCTCGATATTGACAACCTTGGTTAGAACCTATCTATCGGACTAGAATCAAATATTTCTAAGTCTTGACATTCTCGATATTTGGGGTTGTGAATTGTAATTGTGAAAATGATGGAACACCCGACCATGTCCAAAGAAGGTTATTTAACCATGTAGATTTGTTTCTCATGGTGTGATCCTTCTCAGTGAAACACAATGTGCTAGGATTCTAATTCCTTTTACGCGAGAAAGTGGGTGTAAGTAAGTTGAGATATTTAACGTTTGACAATAAATGCAAATTCTTTTAGTGAGTACGGTGATATCTCAAGTCTTCTATTTGTACGAGACGAAAGTAATTGTACCTAGCAAATCTCATTATTAGAAGATAGCGTTTTTTCTCTTAGACAATGTCTAGGAGTGTGACTTAGGCTAGTGATCGTAACCTAAATACGCACGACTAAGATACGTAGCCTAATCAGCTAAGGGACGCAACCTAGATGCGTCAGGCTAAGGATCACAACTTAGGCGTGTCGGGCTAAGGGACGTAACCCAAGTAGACCGGAATCTTTGCTTCGTAGCCTACACAAAACACCCTTAACCGTTTAATCTCTTAAGGGTGCCGACTTCCTACATTGATTTTATAGTATTCAGTAACAATTTTAGGCGTTTATTAATCTTCAAAATAATAATGTAAGTAAGTCGTTAGGTAAAAACTACAAGTTCGTAGCAAAGTCACAAGTTTCGATCTTTGTCGGTGATATTATTACTAGTATTTTTCTAGTGTAAATAAACAGGTGGCAAACGCGTTTCATGGAACATGTTACATCCTTAGGTGGTGGATTTCGAAGAGAAGAAATAATTTAAATCTTTTAATGTTGTGACTCTCACCTATGAAATTTTTCACGAGTTATAATGAACTCTTATGATTCTCGAATCAGTTTGATAGTCGAGTTATAACGTGTGGCAATTTGTGTCACCGGTATGATTTAAGTGTAACGGGATTAATTTGTTAACCAATATAATTTTGATAAATATCGAACAAGTTAGGGAGAATATGAAGTGTACGCTTATTTGAACTTATCTTGATTGTTTATAGAAGAAGCCCCTAAATCCAATGGATGGCAAACCCTGGCAGGGTCCACAGGGCAAAGCCCCTGGCTAGGGTCTAGTTGTCAGGCTAGCCTGTAAATTTTTTATTTCGTTTAATATTGCTTTATTAAAAAATATTATGAAAATCCGAATTTGACTCTAAATATTAAACCCGATTTGAACCGGTTTGGTAGTTAATAAACTTCCGAATGGCATTATATTACAGGTTCCTATATGGCTATAACTCCCTGTTTTTGGTTAATACTTTTGGTACACTTTTCATAATCAAACACACGGTTTCTTGTTTTTCAATTCTGAGTTTTGTCGAATAAAAGATTTTGATTGTATCATCAAAATATCTTTAATCTGGAAATGACTACATGACCCTCACAAATCTGTAATCAAAACCCTAAAATACAACATAATTGATATTCCTCTTATGAATCTAAAATAGGTTTTGTTAGTTGGGAATGATTTGATGAAGCTTGGACTTAAAATTAATACTCAGTTGTTTTAGGTGATACTCACCCTACTATATGGGTATTTGATTTTGTCTATTTCTCTCATTCTCTTTGGTATTTATATGTTTGAAAATTGCATAAGATGTGGTTGCGATAGTTTTTGATATTGGTTCTTGAGAAACGGAAGCAAATTGATGCATAATTGCATAGGTTTTATTATTATCAACAATGGAGGGAAAATCCTCAATTTTACATATCCAAATGGATGGTATTGAGTTAATTCTAGAAAACTACCCGCCCAACTAACTATATAACAAACATATGAAATCTTTACAAAATTCCCCTCAACTATTGTTATTTACAAAAGAATTAATTACAAAAATCGTCTCTAAGTTTTATCTTAAATTACGAATTTTGTCCCTAAGTTTAAAAAATTTCATAAATCATCCACTTTTAGAAACTAATTACCTTTTTCGTTTCTAGGATTTGCTTCAATTACGATTTCGTCCCTAAAGTTTGTCCTTAATTACAGATTTGGTCCCTAAGATTTGCCCCAATTATGGGTGCAAATTAGAAATTGGGGACTAAAAGCGTAATTAATTTCTAAACTTGAACGATTTATGCAACTTTTTAAACTTAGGGACGAAATCCAGAATTTTAGATAAACTATAGGGACGATTTATGTAATTAACTCTTTACAAAATGAACATAAAACTTTAAATATAATCTTAACTATATTATAAAACAATTACTTGAAATTCTTAAACTCTTAAAATTTAAGTAATTGAAATTACTAATTTACCCCTTTTATACCTTTCACAAAATATATCATTTATAAAATTTTACAATTTTAGTGACATTTCCTTAATTACTACAATAACTAATAAATAATAATAACTATCTTTATCTTTATTAATATATAAAACATTTTCACTTTTTATTAAAATTTTAAAATTTGAAGTAAAGTACAATTAGTAATATATCCTTTAATGAATACTAGTTTATTGACCCGCCTAATATGCGGACAATTATATCAAAAAATATATAATATTAACAAAGAACATATAACTTATATAAAAAGATTAATAGAAAACTATTGGTCATATAGACAAAATGATTATGTTAACAAATGTGAAGTTAAATAAAACATTTACTGTGTAATTCGGAAAAACCTTATTAAAAATAAAATAATTATAATATATAAAAAAAACTATAAATATTGCGTAAATAGGACGGAAAAAAACATAAGATTTTTTTATATAATATGTTTTCCGTTTTTATGTAAAACACTCGTAAAACAATAAAATAATTTTTTTTTTCTTTTTATAATATATAGAAAAATTAAAAATATTGGGTAAATAGGACAAAAAAAAAAACACTATTTTTTTTATATAATTTATGTTTTCCGTTTATATGCAAAACACCCGAAAACAATAAAATAATTTTAGTTTCTTTTTATACTAAAAATGTGTATGTGTTTGAAGAAAAAATATGTTTTGTATTTTTTGGAATTAATTTAAAATACAAGTGTTAGATTATTTAAAGTAGAAAGGTTAATTAGTTTTATTTAATTAATACTATTAAAAATAAGGATTAAATTATTTAAAGTAAAGGGGTTAAAATGAAATTATTAATGCTGACATCATCAAAATGATCTAATGGTTCAAATTAAAGTTGGATTTTCATCTGATGGTTAATACTTTGCCAAATGACATTTTAGGCTTTTCTTTTATTATATATTAAGATAACATATAAACTAATGTTAATTTTTTTTAATTAATTCGATTACTAATTTCATAAAAAATATACAGCCATGTCACACCCCGCTAAAGCGGAAACACGAGATGTGAAGAGCGAAAAATCATTTCACGGGTTATACTAAAATCAACGGTTCAAGTCGTTTAAAATAACGTTCGAAAAAATAACAATGTTCAAAGGTTACAACCAAGATCCATAATTTAAGATAACAAGTACAAAATAAAATGTTTTAAATAAAATTCCCAAATAACAAAGGTCTTCTTCCCGAATTACAATTCACATAACCAGCTTGACCCGCCTGAGCAATGCACTTCATAACTTACGCTTTGTTTCCTGAAACATGAGATAAAGTGTCAACTACGAAACGTAGTGAGTGAGTTACAGTTTATAAGATTTTGACCAAAGGGTATCGGAAAAAGTTTCGACAAGTATATTTATATCTAAGTGTAGTTTTCTTAAAAGAAGGTTGCCGGATAGACAATCGCCTAGAATATGTATATATACTGTCGTAGTAATTCAATGTCAAGAAGTTCAACATTCGTAAAAGTTTAGGTTGTGTATAAAGCGATAAGAATATGTTGTCATTACCTCAGCGGTGGATAAATCCACATGTGTAAGACGATAAGTAGGTATATACGTAACTAATAATGACATAAGATTTTTGAATTGTACCAACCACTAGGCTCAAATATAACGTAAGATTCAACACTAAACCGATTGTTGGTCAGAACACGCCCCTAAGTTTCAGTATAGAAGGAGTTCGTGAGAACTTTAGTAATATGTACTTAGGTCGCGAACCACAAGTAAGGAGTGACCTCTCCTAAGTATCGATACCCATATTTACTAACGGCTATTGCTAATAGTGTATAAGGAATCAAATTTTTAAAACGGGGCACTTTGTCTCTCTTTCTAAAAACTGGAAGTATGTACTTACGATGTTTATCTTCTCCTAACGAGGTTTACGCAAATACAATCAACCTACCTTAGTCTAATCAAATGTCAGCCTAAATAGTTTAAAGTAGCCAATCGGGACAATTGATATCGTCTACGCATATAAGTTTCACAAAAGTTTCCAAAATAGATCAGTAGTTCATAATAGTTTCCAAAAGTTTCACAATACTTCCAAAAGTTCATACAGTTGCAGGGTTCATAAAGGTTACCAAAACAATAGTTCATAAAATCATTGTACGTAAATTTAAGTTCATAAAGCAGTTTCACATAAAAGATATTGTTCCCAAAAGATTTTGATCTCATGTTTCCCCCAAAAAGAGTACTTTAAAAATACAAAAGTAGAGAGGGGTATAACTCACGGATTGCGGAGACAAGGAACTCGAAAATCGGTCGGAAACGGGAGCCGGGAATCACGGGACGCCTAATAATACCAAGATAGTTCAAGTGTTATTATCTTATTATGTTATTATATGTAATATAATAGATAAATTTTTAGTTAAACTTTAAGTGTCAAGGTTAATATTGTCCAAGAAAATAGTCCGAAACCGTTAACGTTGCATTTTGGTCCGAAAATCAATTTAACGTTTATTATCGTCGTGTCACAAGTAATTTTGATTGCTGAAATGGTTTGAATTTTTCTAATGAAATTTGGGCAGCGCTTCCGCGCCCAAATTTCATATCCAAAAATCCAATTTCAATTTCCGCTCACAAAATACCTATAACACGATGTCATATATAAACGAGTTCATTTTAATCCAAAAAGTCCATCACAAGTCACTAATATACTTATTTTTACCAAACTCAGTTCATAAATACACGCATCAAAAAGTCAGTGTGACAACCGTCAAAAACTCAGGTGATTCTCAGTTACTATATCGGTTCGAATCTCTAGTTACTCTTTATCGTGTTCATATTGTTCGAGTTCGTAATTGTTGTGTCTTTATTTTGTCGGAACCAAAGTCGGAATCAACTTATAAATCCTAACACCAAAGAAACTATACAAGAACTTGACTAAGTTCATAACGGAAACCAATAAAATTCTAGTCCACAACTAACAATAACGGAAAACTTAAAAGTCACCGACTGGGAAAAACCTTCCAGCCGACGGCTGAAGGCTGTCAGCCAGCGGCTGACGCCCAGCCGGCGGCTGGATGTGGTCAGCCGGCGGCTGAAAGGCCGCTGACTGTGACTTGATGAGTCATTTTTGCATGCCTCGTGATTGGTTAAGAGCATTTAATCCGGGATTGGACCAAAATACTGACTTGGGGGTTCCCTAGGCCAGACTTCACCATCCCCTTTACACTTCCATTTACTTTTCATTTTCATTTTTGAATCACAAACACACCTACACTCTCTCTCTAAAATCTCTCTAGAAAACCTCTCAAGAAAACTCAACAAAACAGAAACTTTACACCATTAAAACAGCCACAAAACACAAATCCATCCATTAAAATCATACACAAAATCGTCCTAAGGTTAAGGGATAACAAGAAGAAGCTAAAAACCGGGTTTTTGAAGAAGATTCACACACTTTTGAAGCTAGAAACACATCCAACCGTCACCTAAAGTTTTCCTTCGGTAGAACTCTCCCTTTTTACTCTTTTTACGTAAATATATGATTGCATGGATGATCTAAAGGTTGGAAAATGGTTTTATAAAAGCTTAAAAACGTTTTCTCGTTTAAAAACAAGTTTTTCTAATAGATCTACATTTTGATGATATAAATCTAAAAGAAACTGTGACTTTTACTTAAAAATGTATATATTTGAGTTATAACAGTTTGCATGTTCGAACCTAACACTAAAAAGGGCTAAAAATCGAAAAAATAACGAAATCTAGAAACTGGCCGAAGACCTCTGGCCGGCGGCTGGAGACACTCAGCCGGCGGCTAAGGTCCAGCCGGCAGCTGAGTATCTCCAACCGCTGTCTGGATCTCGCTGTTCGTAAAAATTGTCGTTTTGAGAACTTTAAACGTAAAAATAAGCTCAAATAAGTTACCACAGATTGTATATTTCGAAAAGCTTACTGTTTTTAATAAAGAAACTGTTTGGGAAAGATTGAGGACTTAAAACATTTGCATTATTGTTTGTATTGGTTAAATTGTTCGTTTAAAGCGGGAAAGTGTTTTGAAAAATGGATTAAGTTTTTATAGCGCGGAAGCGCTGCCCAAAATTCATCGTAAAATTATACTCAAACTCAGTAACTTAATGTTTTCGTAACTTATACACATTGACTTTGGTCATCGACTCTTTTTGGACATAAATGGACTAATCGGACCCTAAATCGTACACGAACACGTATAATCATATAACGTTTCCGTAATAAGCTTTTGGGACAGAATCTAAAGTATTCAACATTCCGGTGTTTAGGTCATCCTTGATTCCCGACGCGTTCCGCTCCATCCGTGCTTATTCGTACTTTTCTTCGCAACCCGTGAGTTACAACCCCACTATGTTTTTACTATTTTAAATAACTTATTTGGGGGAAACATAAGATTGTATGTTATGTAACTTTGTTGAAACTATTTGAAACTCGTGAAACTTGAAACTTTTGAAACTTATGAAACGTGAAACTTGTGAAACTCGTATGAAACTTTGAAACTTTTGAAGCATGTGAAACTCGTATGAAACCTTGGAACTTTTGAAACATTGGAAACTTTGGAAACCTTTGGAAACTTGTGAAACGTGGAAACTATGGAAACTTGTGAAACTTTGAAACTATTATGCGTATTATGTGTTAATGCCCCTTAATTGGCTAAACTAAATTTAGGCTACTTGTAGGAGACCAATCCTTGATGAAGATATAAACCCTTAAGTGCTTACTACTATTTTTAGAAACAGAACTCAGTTGCCCCGTTTTTGGTTCGAAACTTTACGCACTATTAGCAATAGCCGTTAGTACTATGGGTATCGATACTTAGGAGAGGTCACTCCTTCCTTGTGGTTCGGGTCCTAAGCACATACTACTAGATTCAGGTGGAAACTCAATGAAACATTTGGGGCTAGATCTGACCAGACAATCGGTTTAGTGTAGACTTACCCTTATATTATGCCAAGTGATTGATACAAGTTACTAATTTAGTTAAGCACCTATTACCTACGCATATACTATATTTTAGCGATGGATTTCGCTTCAACTTTTATTATACGAGTTCTATTTTTGCTTACGTGTGTACGAAACTTTTTAATACATATATATATGTTCTAGCGTCGTTCCGTTCCTTTTTACTTATGACGTATATATATATATATATATATATTTCTATTTTTGGAAACTTTTATCGAGAAACTCAAATCTGTAACTCACTCACTACTCAATGTAGTTGACACTTTATCTTATGTTTCAGGAAACTAGTGTAAGTGTAGAAGTGCATGGCAAGGAAGGGTCGGTTTGGTCACGTGAGGCGAAGCTTGGGAAAGACCCTTTTGTTTTGGGAATTATTTTGGAAACTTTGTATTTTGTACTTGGATTAAATTATTAAACTGCTTGGTTGATTTCGGATTATGAACTATTTTTATTTTGAATGAAATGACTTGAATCGTTTAATTTGCATATAACCGTGTAATGATATTCCAGCTCTCACATTCCGTGTTTCCGCTATAGCGGGGTGTGACAGACTTGGTATCAGAGCACAGGTTATAGTGAAAACGGTTTTAAAAATTTTTCAAAAAGTTTTCGAAACCAAACTATAACCAAGGCTTTTCGGAAAATCATTATGGGTTCAAAACTTTAGGGAATTAATTTCGCGATTGCATGATTGTTTTTAACTATGCATGGCCTGATCACCCATGCCTAGTTCAAAATGACTTATGCAAGGACGGAACGTAATTACTAATGTTAAACGGTTTTCGAGTCGAAAATTCCCGGTCTTACTATTTCCCGGTCTCACGTGATTGACCCTTACCTGCATTTCCTTACACATTTTCCTTAATATTACCTTATTTATGTACTTACGAAACTCCTTGGGTCGCAGATCCGTCATGTCTCAATCGTCTCGTTCACGATCCCCCTCGCGATCCCAGTCCCGATCACAGCCGAGAGCCGCATCATCATCTCATGAGGCCTCTGAGGGCCATACCGCCTCGGAGAGCCTCCGTCACCAGACTACCGACCCCACGGAGGATACCTCCATGGCTGTGTCGAGCAGCATCGAGTCTAGGCCGAGGTCGGTACTACCACCACCTCAACTGGCGCCCGTCGCCGCACCGCCTCAGCGACGTGGACCCCGTGTCGTTATGACGGCACGCAAGCAGGTCGTCCTTCCGGGTCGACTGCCTGACAGGATGGCGGCGCAGCAGGACGGTCCGTCTAGACCCGCACCTTCTCACCTACCTTTTGGCCACCCACCTCCCGAGGCTCCACGCACCTCGATGATGGACCATTATACGTGGGAGCGACAGCTCCAACGTGAGGAGATGCAGCTTGCCCGCGACGCTGAAGCAGCTAGGCAGCGGATGCCGCCTACCCTACAGCCTCCCCCTCCTGCCGCTTTTCTGCACCTCCACCGCGAGGTAAGGGGACTTTCTGAGGAAGCCCAGCAACAAGGGCTGCTCCTCTGTGAGGTCTCCGATGCCGCGTAGCGGTTGTCAGAACAAGCGTTGCGACACCTCTCTGTGGTTCAGGCCACAGCCCGTACGGTGCAACGCTTGGTGGGAGTTTGCTTGGTCATGGGGACCCTGTTAGCGGTCATCGTCGCCAAGATGTTCCTGGAGAGACGCCGTTAGTTCATTTCTTTTAATTATGTAATATAGGCCGAGTTGTAATTTTCCATGTACACAGCTCCGAGCCATTTCTATTTATTTCCTTATTGTATTGTACTGTACTTCATTTCCATTTGAACCTTGTACTCAACTTTATTATTATTAATGGATGAAGTTTCTATCTTTATTATTTATTATTGTTATCATCGTGAGAATCTTATCTATGGTCGAATTATTCTCTTATATGTGAATCTGTGTCGTGTGAGTCTCTTGAATCCTTGTCGTGCGTGTACTGTCTGTTCTGCTATATTATTCTTGCGTGATTGTTAACTTGTTCTTTGGATTATATTCTTATCATACTCTGATCGTGCGTTTCTAAACTGAATCTGTTGTTCGTTGTAGAATCATGGCACCTCGTACAAACGCCAGTATCATCGCTGAACAAGTCGCTGAGCAGTTGAATGCAACGATGCCCAACATGATCGCCCAGATCACTGCTGGGATCAATGCAAATGTCAACAACCATCACCAGCAGCAACAGCAGCAGCAGCAACAGCAGCAACAACAACAGAACAACAACCAGAATCAGCAGAACAACCACCAGAACCAACAACAACACCCGAACCCCCCTGCTTGCACCTACAAGAGCTTCATGGCCTGCAAGCCTAAGGAGTTTCATGGCACAACTGGTGCCGTAGGACTGGTGTCCTGGTTTGAGAGCATCGAGTCGGTGTTGCACATCAGCAGATGTGCCGAAGCTGATAAGGTGCAGTACGCATCCTGCGTGCTGCACGGTAAGGCGCTGACTTGGTGGAACAGCGTGGTCCGCAACAGAGGACGCGAGACCGCCTATGCTCTCACCTGGGAACAATTCAAGAACCTCTTGATAGAGGAGTACTGCCCCAAAGGGGAAATCAAGAAGCTCAAGGCCGAGCTCTGGGATCACATGATGGTCGGAAACGACATGGAAGGGTATACTACCCGGTTCCATGAGTTGGCTCGACTACTCCCGAGGTTAGTGACTCCTGAAGAGAACAAGATCGACCGCTATGTATCCGGTATTGTTCCCGAGATCAGAGGAATGGTCATCACAGCCGAACCCCAGACCCTTCAGAGTGCCATCATCCTAGCTCACCGCCTCACGAGCAACCTACTCACCGCTCCTGCATCCTCCAAGAAGGAGTCAGGTGAGAAAAGGAAATCTGACCAAACCCCCAGGCGGAGTGATAGAAATAAGAAGAAGAAGACCACCCGAAACTTCGCCGTTGCAGCCATAGCACCACCACCCCCACCACCACGAACTAGAGCTCGATACACGGGGACGAACCCCAAGTGCGATAAGTGCAACTTCCACCACCACGGGAACTGCCCGGTGTGTTTAAAATGCCAGGAAGTAGGGCATTTCGCTAAGTACTGCACGGAAAGGGCGATAGTCCCAGGCCAGAAGCCGGTGTGCTTCGAGTGCGGAAGTGACCAGCACTTCTGGAACGCTTTTCCGAGACTCCGGAACGCCCAACCGAACCAAGGCGGGCGAGGTCGAGGACGTGCATTCGCACTCACAGCTGAGGAAGCTCGACAGGATCCGAACGCGTGGTGAACGG
>CAJVGC010000001.1:13967546-13996257 GCA_910822075.1 Senecio squalidus
GATTAGACTATGGGGTATGAGGCGTTAAACGAGCAACAACGCCCGCCACCTCACCTCCACAACGCCCCACAACGCCCTCCACCACACCGGTGGGGGCGTTATAGGCAAATTTGAGGCCCAGGCTTTGTCTGCATCACGCCGTGAAGAGGGTGAAGGGTTGCAACGGTCGAGTATGAAAAGAGAGCAACGGCTCTTTTTTTTTAAAAACCTAACAATTTTCTATAAATACCATTCATTTTTATAACAAAAACCACAAACAATCTCTCTTTCTCTCTCAATTTTTTATAACACACACAAAGTTTTATAAAATGTCAAGTTCGTCAAGTTCGGATGAAGATGCAATTGTAGCCGAAACGATTAGAGCCGTTGTTAGCTACGCATCACAACATATCGAAAGACCAATCACTAGAAGAAGAACCGTCATAGAACGTAACCGTGAAGAAGCTAACACACTACTAATGGAATCTTACTTTTCTCCGGGTTGCACCTACAACGACGAACAATTTACCCGTCGTTTTCGAATGAGGAGGGAGCTGTTTCTCAGGATATGCCACGATTTTGAAAACAATTTTGAGTATTTTAGGCAACGGCCAGATTGTAGAGGAAGGCCTGGGTTTACACCGATTCAGAAATGCACCTCCGCCATACGACAACTTGCTTTTGGCACTTGTAGTGACATGTGGGACGAGTATTTAAAAATGTCCGCAAGAATTTCACGTGACTCTCTTGCCTACTTTTGCGAAGGTAAATTTTTAACCTTTACATTTTTAATTAGTTTACTTTAAAACTTATTTGTACTTAAAATGTAATAATATCTGAAATAGGTGTGGTTTCTTTATACGGCAAGAGATATTTACGCCGTCCTAGTTGGAGCGACATACAGCAGATTACGATGGTTCATGATGAAAAACACAATTTTCCCGGTATGCTAGGCAGTTTGGATTGTATGCATTGGGAGTGGGAAAATTGTCCCGTGGCTTGGCATGGTCAATACCATAGGGGTGATCACGCTCACCCTTCCATTATGTTAGAGGCTACGGCCTCTACTGATTTGTGGATATGGCATGCATTTTTTGGGATGGCTGGAGCGAATAATGACATCAACGTCTTGGATCAGTCACCGCTTTTCAACGACATTGTGAATGGGACGGCTCCCGAACAGTCGTTTATTGTTAACGACACAACCTACAAATACGGGTATTACCTCGTTGACGGTATTTATCCAAAATGGCCGGTGTTAATAAAGTCTTTCAGGGAAAGAGACGAATTAAACGAGAAGCGTAACCATTTTAAAAAAGCCCAGGAATCTTCAAGAAAGGACATCGAACGGGCTTTTGGAGTGTTGAAAAAAAAGTGGCATATAATTAAAAACCCCGCAAGAGCTTGGAGTTTAGAAAAAATTAGAAACGCGATGTACGCCGCTATAATTCTTCATAACATGATTTTGGAAGACAAAGGTAAGGCGTATTGTCAAGCTTATGATGAGAATGCCACCGAACCAGAAGTCCAGATTAGTTTTCAAGAGAAACAACAGAACATACGTGACATGCGTGACGAAGGTACCCATCACAGTCTGTTAGCCGATTTGATCGAACATGTCTGGTATTACCGCCCCCGAGGAAACAACGATGAAGATTGAAGTGTTTTTTTTTTTTTAAATTGTATTTTTTTAACGTATTTTAGTTTAATCGTAATATGTTTTTTAATAAATTGTAGTGTGTGTTTGTTTTTTTTAATAAAAATACAAGTTTTGAAATTTCATTTATATAAAAAAAATTATAAATATACAACTTTTTAAAATTACACTCTCTTTCCTCTATCACTCCACATCATCACACAACCACACCACCCACTTTTATCACTCCACATCATCACACTCTCTTTCCTACAAATCACACTCTCTTTCCTACAAATCACCTCTATCACTCCACATCATCACCCAAAACAAACTACCACACCCCATAGTCTTAAAGTTGTTACAAAGACTAATGTACTCTTAGCAACTAGCTTTTTGAAAGTAAAAAAAGACTACTACTTCCTTCGTTTAAATTTAAGTGTCTAATTTGTGTATGCACAAAGTTTTTGGCATATTTAATCTACACTTCTCAATTATCACATATATATTTATTAAAAGCTCTTTTGATTGGTTATAAAAAAAGGTATACATTATATCTGGAAAATCAAAATAGAAAATGAACACTTAAAAATTGTATTTGATTGCATATTGGACGATGAAGATCTCGATGATGAGAAAATTGAAGAAGATACTAAATTTTAAAGCCAATAAACTAAATCGAATTTAAACAGAATCATTTATGTTTGTTTCATGATATTCTCTTTAAAGCATTCATCTCATCCCAAAAAATTTGAGTATAATAATCAAAATATTTAAGTACAAAATTATACTCCGTAATTTCTAATTCTAAATGACTTATAATATTAGTTGTTAATATTACTAAAGCCATTTTTTAACCGTGGTTAAGAAATATGTATTTTAAATTACAATCCTATAGATATAGTGAAAACAAACACAAACTAAATAATTAAGAAAGAAGAGGTTTATGATGAAATGTTTTTAAAAAGAGATTTATGTTTATAAATCTCTTCAAGATCATTAATTATATTAAACTTATTCAAGATTTCTTTCATTCTTAACTTTTCATTCTTAACTTTTAAAAGGTTTATCTATATTAAATCAAAAGCTTCATTATTTATTATTTGATGATATAACATGACATAATATATTATTGCGCTCATCACAAATCATGTTTTGATATAACATGACATGATATATTATTGCGCTCATCACAAATCATGTTTTTTTTATATACGTGCATGTTTATATATATGAAAGGAGGATCATGTAAGAAATTGTTTTTTGATGAGAATTTGAGAAAAAAAAATGATTAATAATATATTTTTATTTTGATTCAAAGTTTTACACTTTTAAAAATATCATTTTTATATAATTATAATTCAATATATCCATAAAAATAGTTATTATATTACGAATTCTAATTCGATTCACACTTTCAAAGTTTTACACTTTTAAAAATATCATTTTTATATAGTTATAATTCAATATATCCATAAAAATAGTTATTATATTACGAATTCTAATTCGATTCACACTTTTTATGATTTTTTTCTTCCGAAAAATTTGAATCAAAATGAAAATCTGTTGAATCAATGAGCTTTCTCACGTTTCTCACAGAAAATGTATTTTTTCACCGGATCTAGATCCTACATATATGAACACAAAATTTGGTTTTTAGTACTCAGATTACGATAAAAGAAAAATATTTTATTCTGACTAGTTTTAATGTCGAAACAATTTTTGGTGCTTACACATTTGCCTAATGTAGAACTTAAATTAAGATGAAGTCGGTCCCAAAATTTCGAATATTATCTTCAGAAAATAAAAATAGAACCCTACGTACATTTTACTTAAATTAAGATGAAGTCGGTCTCGAAATTTCGAATATCCTCTATGGAAAATAAAAATAGAACCTTAAATACATTTTACATATATATTTATAAACAAAATTTGTATAGTACAATGATAATTATATGTAAGGAAAAACGAAATTTGACCAATATAAGTATATTATAAATAGGTTTTCCTTATAAACTTTTGGACCTGATTCGATCGGTCATAGTACACGTCTAATATTCCACCTTGATTAAGACTTGAACATGGATTATCTTAACTACGAATGACAATACGTTAATATTAGAACAATATCATACGTTTTTATCTGTCCGTCTTCATTTCTCTCTCACCTCGTATATGATTATAGATCAATTATAAAATAGTTAAGATGTGAAGTGTGGTTATTTATTTATTACTTTAGAATTTCAATCTTTTGTTGAATGACTTGAATCTACAGAGAAAAAATAAATTGTCAAATATAAGAAACACAATTTTATAAGTTTGATTGATAGTTTATAACGTTTTTCTTTTAATGAGGTCGTTTTATAAATTTCGAAGGTAATGTGCGAAATTTTAATAAACATTCATAAAAAGAAAATAATATATATAATATTACAATTAAGAAAACAATAAACATACTTCTAAAAAATAGTGTTCACAATGTTAAGGGTGTTCAAACAGGCGGTTGTTGGTTGATCAGAGTTATTTGGATTGGGTTATTCGATTTTGAAAATATTTTTTACACACCTAAATCCAAACTAAATATGGGCAAAACAAACCAATCCAACCAAAATCAATATCGGGCTATTCGGTTTGAGCCCCGTCAACACCAAATAAAAAAGATGTCACACACCACCTTTAGCGAAAACGTAGGGTGCAACACGATTGACGATCGTCATAACACATGCTACAAGGGGTGTTAATCGGGTTGACCCGACCCAAATACGCTTAATCGGGTCGGGTCTAATCGGGTTTTCAAACTTTTGAGATTGACCCTAACCCGACCCTAATAAGATATTGGGTTCGGGTCTAGTCGGGTCGGGTCTAATCGGGTTCGGGTCAAACTAAGAAAAATAACACATAAAAATAGACCATCTTATTAGTTGTTTTAACAACAAGATAACCATAATTTGTTACTTTTTAGGCTTATAAAACGGCTCCACATTCTATTGTTATGTTTAACAACAAATATCAAACAAAGTAAAAATGAATGTAACTTGTAAATATGGTCGATTAAATTATGTGAATTGTTCATAGTAGCTATAAAAAAAGTTAATATAGAAATAAAGCAAATTATAGAAAATGTTAAGCAATTTTTTTTTGTAGTGTTAAAGTTTACCGAGTTTTGAAATGTTAAAAGAATTGAATACATAAATTATAAACACAATTGCATTAGGAAAATAAGAAGATACATAGCAAATAAATCGTGCAAGAAAAATAGTTTCTAATTTAAATATATTTGTCTTTAATAAGTTAATTTTTTTGATGGACAACATATAAACTCGAGCTTACTAAAAGATACGTAGGTTATAAAAGATGACTTACTAAACATAACATAGTGGCTTCAAATTACAACTAAAAAAAATATATATTAGACTAATTCGGGTTATTCGGGTCTAACCCGAACCCGATTAACACAATTTTTTTTTTCCTTTGGACCCGACCCTAATAAGATTTGGGTCAAATCGGGTCAATCCGTTTAACCCGAATAGCATACATAGACCCGAATAAACCCGACCCTATTAAACTTATTCGGGTTCGGGTCAGGTCGGGTTAGTCGGGTTCGGGTTTTTTTTTATAGAGAATATCTAATAAATGAAATATAAATTAAAAAAGAGTGTAGCAATAACTTATGTATCATGGGCCACTCCACAAAAAGTTTACAACCAAACCAAATAAGATGAAATATACAACCCAATGTATAATTTGAAATAAAAATGCAAATGTAAATATAAACAATAGAAATTCTCAAAATGTTTCAATGCATCTAAATGGTCTTCGCTCTAGAGTCCAAGTCAGCTAGTCTCCTCAAGCCTTATTGTTATCTCAAATATTAGCTTAAAAACATCAACATAAAGTTGGTGTGAGTTCGTAGAGTTTTATTTGAAATAAATGTTTTTGTTGTGAGAAAACCATTTTGAATAAACATACTTTGTAACATTGAAACCATTGTATATCATTTTCATTGAACTTGTAAAAGAATTGAAATATTTGAAATTGAAATAACATTTATGATAGTCTCGGACAGTGCATATATGATATTAAAAGAAACAGTAATCGGGACAAGCAACCGACTCCAAATTGTACTTGTAATAGCAACCTTGAATACCCAAGGGTAATGTTAACGCGTAACAATTCCCGCACTATGATTGCCTACGTTTGACATTAGCAATCCACACATAGAATCACCTATTGTGTAATTGAAAATAACAATCGTTGGAAACCCAGAGCATTGTCAACACATGACAAGCTCACATTGATATTACTGTTGAAATTCCACAATACATATAAACTGAGTATCCACACAAATAAACCCTCGTTGTAATAGTAATCACATTGTAATTACACCCACAATTGACCTCGTATAATTAGGAACTTGTATAACATTGAATTTTGAATAACATTGTATCTTGTATCACACTGTATCACTCAAGTAGTAAACATATTGCACGTATCGTCCACAAGTATTTCAATAATAAAGATTGTAATTATAGCTAATATATTCCCCAAAACATTTATAACATCGTAAAAGGGCTACGAAAACTCACCTCCATTCCTTGAAATAAAGTTAGAGTAAGATACCACACAATGCAACAAAATGAGTACGAGCTTCCTAAATTGAAAAGATACAAATACGAGGGTTAGTTTGACTCCAAAATTTTATTTTAAGATGCCTACTGAGTTAAGAAGTTCTAGGAATTAATTTGTTACGTAGCCGAAACTCGTAAGTATTTTATACAACATGAAACTCCTAAACGATCGGAAAACTGAAAATTTATGACAGCAAGTTACAAATCCTTTTTGGAAAATTACTTATAAACCTCTAAAATTCAAACAAAAATATATTTAAGTAATTAACTCAGTACGTAATGACATATCCAAATTGCAAGTTCTAAATCACCAGCACGCGTGAGTTAAAAATGGTTCAAGTTGACATAAAATTGTACGTTTAAGCAAACCAGATTTGACCAACATTGTATTTGCACGATTTGACCAACTTAGACTCCACACCAGAACTTGAGACTACTTCCAAAAGAAAGATAACTCAAAATCCCATTTCGTAGATACCAGACTTAGATTAAAAGACACAATTATGACCTCGTTATGTTCGGTTGAAGTGAAGTGAAACCTTTCAGAATTTTACAGAAAATTTTATAACATACGTTGTAAAAATGTTTTTAAATATCAAACGATTACCTAAAATCACCAACAAATGCAGATCATATATTTGATATATAAATAAATACTTCATGTTTTAAAATTCAAATTGTAACACCTTTAAGTCATAGAACACATGAACACAAAATCAGATGCAACACACCAACACAAAACGCATATCATACCAACGTTCGCTAAAAATCAGTTCTAGTTTTAGAGAGTTTGAAAACGAATTAGACCATGAGCCTTACATATCCGAAGACTAGACTCCAAGGCTACAACATGGATATGGACATCATTCACAAAAACCTCTTTATGACCAAGATAAGGCCCCGTGAAAAGAGACCAAATGTCTGGGCAGATTCCGTAAATTATGTTTGATTTGCGAACTTGTTCAAAAATTCTTTTTAATTTGGACATAAAACGGTCTAGATTTTTATGAAACAACTCTTGATACACATATTTACATACATAAATCGTGTACAGGAGATATATATATATATATATATATATATATATATATATATATATATATATATATATATATATATATATATATATATATATATATATATGATTATTTAAAGTTTTGTATTGAAAACAAAGAGTAAACATACTAGTAATAATATAAGAACACGAATTAGGGTTTATGATTTTCGAACCTTGAACAAGAATGACGGAATTCGGATTTATATATAATGAATATGATGATCAGAAGATGAAATCACGAAGGTGTTGCTGTCCCAAACAGAATACGAACTGGAGTTTAAGAACTCAAAATTCGAAATTTGTATATATAGTGAGAGTTTGAATTACTTACTAGCACTTGAATGATTTTAAACTCGAAAACTTGGAAAGATGATGAACTGATTATGAAAGTCGAATGGCATGAAGGAGTAGTCGAATATTTACAGCCGGGAAAGGGAGGCTGATCGATTTAGGGTTAGAGAAATAATAAAATCGATTTTGGTTACAAGAGTTTAAGGGTGCGGGTTATGGGAATTTCCATGGGTGGGTTTTTTTTATTTTAATCTTAGGATCTTCTAGTATGACCCATGGACCAATATAATATATATTACTCATGTGCGAAATCTAGTTTTCCAAAAATAAGCTTTTTCTATATTACGACACCAGGCACAGTACCCTTATCGATCGTAGTATAGCATAGGCAAATCTCGGGTTCAAACACGGGGACTATTATAAATTGAGTTATTTAGCTCGATAAGTAACTAGTAACAAGTGGGGGTTTTTATAATTAAACTAACAATAATAACGATTAAAATTGGTTTTGATTCAAGATTAAATAAGGACGCTTGCTTGGACCGTTCACGAATATATAATCTTTCCTAAGTATGAAATGCTGATAAACTTATAATTTAAAACCCAAGTTCCTTTCGAATACCGGATTTCTCCAATTACTTAACCTTGCAACCGTTCCTTTCGAATACGGTTAACACCCCAAATATTTGTGCATAAAGTATCAAGCCGATGTGTGAGAATTAATTTATAAACTTCCTTTCGAATAGTTTACTAATCAATAAACCGATTTCTCTTAATTTATCAACTAGCGTTTGTGTTTAATCTTACTAATTCAAATTGTTGTTAGCGATTCCTTTCGAATACCGCAAACTTTTAACCAACTATAGACCGGTTGATTGTTTCGTTCCTATTTTAGTAAAAATTACGAATTCCTTTCGAATACCCGTTTTTAGTTTACCAAACAAAAATATACACAATTTAATAATTTCTTAAACCTTAAACCCAAACGGATCCCCAATTAACCAAACACACATCAATCAAGAAATTTCATACTCAAAATTAATTATACAAGCGATCACATATCCAAACAAGCGTATAACAAAATAAGCTATACATAATTGAAATTAAACATGAAATATAAGAAAAAAGTCATAATCATACCAAGTGTTCGATTAAATGCCAATGTATAAAGTATCCCAAATTGAAATGAAATTGTATCCAAAATGATAAACAAATGAAAAACTGTGAAAAACTTGCTAACGATTCTTCAAAAATTACGGAAATAAAATGATTGTTGCTTGCTTCCTCTCCCAATGTAAGTAATACGGGGTCTATCCATTACGTTTTGACACAAAAACATAACAAATGTCGCGAATAAATATGTATATAATTGAGCGAGATCAAACCCCCCATACTTAACCATTTGCTTGTCCTAAGCAAATTTGACATAAAACTACTCTAAATTTACAAAAATATACAACTTAAGAAAAGCTAAGGAATCATGGGCTCATACATTTAAAGACATTCTGATGTTAATAATTAAAGATATGGGTGAAATTCCTAGATCGTAAACCGTCTACGAATATCAAAAGTTACTAAATTACTTAAGTAAATAAAAACCGCAATTTTCTAATGTTAATTCCTAATTTATCCCCTAGTTTTGATATGTCCAAATAACCTCCCCTTTTCCCTCACTCTCCAACCTAAGTTGAAGCGATCAACATTTTGGGCCGACCCCTATACCGCCTTGCTTTCGGGGGAATACCTTAAAATATCACAAAACCATTTTTTCTTCTTTTTGTTTCTTCTTTCTTTTGAGAATTTTTGGTTAGTCCACTCATTTTGCTTTCCTCTCACTTTTGTTCACTTCAAATACTAATAATTTATTATTTTATATTTTCTTTGAAGTGAACGGTTTTGGTAACAGGATTTGAGTCTTCGTTATAGTGAGGATGAGTTCAATTTGTTGACGGGAAAGACCTATGGCCTTTTTCTTCGCCTCTAACTCTCTTTTGGGATTAAGTGATACTAGGATTCCCCAACTACCCCCGAAAGGGTGCAGGAACTACAAGGGCTCGGTACTAAGGATATCTAGCGGTTATCCGAATTTAAGATTTTTCGGGAAAGTTTAAGGAACTAAGACTAGGAAACCTAAATTCTTACTTACAAATATTTTATTAACTAGAGATGTTCCTAAACAATTTCACGTTAAATTACCGGAATACAGTTAAATATACAAGTCCCTATCATTTTCCCTAACTACGTTTAAGCGTTTTTTATTTTTATTTTTTATATATTAAGACTCAAATGGGACAAAATAAAAAACATAATGGATACGAGAGGGAATATTAAACTAGCAAATTTCCCGACATCCCCCCATACTTATTTAACGCATTGTCCCGAATGCGTTCCAAACTAGAAACTAAAAAGAAAATCAAATAATACAAAAATAAAAGAAAAGAAAAGAAAAGCAAACTCGGGTTGCCTCCCGTAAAGAACTTTGTTTTTATTGTGAGTCTATAGCTCGACTCGTCCTCCGTGCACACACACAAACTAACTTTGAAATCGAAGTTTCCCCCGATTTCCTTCCTCGTGTAAATTCCTCAATATGTAATATCCCCCAACACACCTACGAATCAAATCATCAAAAAGAATTTCATAATTAGAAACAATGAGCTCATCGTGCGTTTTGGCCCATGCGTCAAGCCACTCCTTGGTTTCCCCCATGATCGAAACATCCTTCCATCGTCTATAGTAGACATCTTTTCCCCCATACTCATCCTTTTTAGCACCATTCCCAATTGGTTTCCCTTTGCAAAATCATCCGCCTTCAAAGGGTCCTCATTTTTGTCATCTATACCTTGCAAAACTTTTTCTTTTTCCAAACAAGTTAGAATAAAAATAAAGTCAACGGGTTTTTCGAGTAGAGCTTTAAACTTTGGACTTAAGTCCTTATTGACTTTGAGCTGTGCACAAGGTTCACCATCATGTGCTTCCATGGTTACTTTCTCCACTTTCGTTTCAAGTCCCAAATCCTTTTCACCTTCATCCTTGGTTTCGTTCTTAGTAACGACCGGTTTCGTGATCAAATCAAACATCCTCTCAAATTCTCCTAGAGTGATGTCTCCGTTGATAGTACTATCAACCTCTCCCATTCCCGTTCCAAGAAGTTATTCCAATTCCAAATCCAAACTCTTCTCTTTCCTCAAGCGTTGTGGGTACGAGATTCTTGGATTGTATGCTTTAGTTGGTGTAGTTGTGTCCGGTTTTGGTGCCCCGTCTTCACTTTGGACCATTGGTTCATTCCACACTTGATCCTCCACCTCTAACTCAACTTTTTGGTCATTTTCGGGGTCTGGAGTCTCAATGCGCCGCAT
The DNA here is from genome assembly GCA_910822075.1 of Senecio squalidus. NCBI lineage: Eukaryota > Viridiplantae > Streptophyta > Magnoliopsida > Asterales > Asteraceae > Senecio > Senecio squalidus. The sequence goes on from CAJVGC010000001.1 coordinate 13,978,494, forward strand.
TGGATTTGACTGCGCCACATTAGATAAAGTGGAAAACGCATTTGGCAATCTGAGCCTGGAATGTGTCGCACTTGGCTATAGGTGCGGCGCATTCCACACAGGGTTCCCATATTTTTGTTTTCGATTCCGTTTTGCTCCTCCTCCTTCCCATAGCTGAAACCCGATCGTGTAGAAATTGCGTTCACTTGCTCGTTCCTTTGATTAGGTGTTTGATACCTTGAACCTTGGTTAGATTGACCACTTTGGTTGTTTGAAGGTCTCGGGTTTGGTTGGGTAGAATTCGGTAATTTGACCCGTTGGCCGATTTGCAAACCTTTCGTTCACAAGTTCAAACCTCCGCTCTAAGTCTTGTAAACTCGCTTAGGTATTTCTTTGAACTTTGTCAATTTTCTCGTGAAACACCTTTAACGAGTTTGTAATTAAGTCATTCTCCGGCTCTTGAACATGAATCTTTCATCATGTCTTTCAAACTCACATTCTCTTCCTCGTGTCTCAACCTTCCATTTTGTTGGTCTCCATAACCGAAATTCCCACATTGGTTTTGATATCTCCCTCGAATTTGATCACATTATTCCGAGTAGTGTGGCCCTCCACACGTTTTACACCCATAAAATCGCCTTAACACCATTTTTCCTAAAAACCTTTTCCGGGTCGGAAAACGGACTAAAAACGTGTTTCCCTTTTGAACTCGTGAACATCCACCACCTATAAATCCTGAAAATCACAACACTAACAAACAATAACGTGAAAAATATCCAACACCTAATAAAACACAAAAACTAAAACTCAATTAAATCAAGTCCCCGGCAGCGGCGCCAAAAACTTGATGTGCGAAATCTAGTTTTCCCAAAATAAGCTTTTTCTAGATTACGAAACCGGGTCAGTGTACCCTTATCGATCGTAGTATAGTATAGGAAAATATCGGATTCGAACACGGGGACTATAATAAATTGAGTTATTTAGCTTGATAAGTAACTAGTAACAAGTGGGGTTTTTGTAATTAAACTAACAATAATAACGATTAAAACTGGGTTTGATTCAAGATTTAATAAGGACGCTTGCTTGGACCGTTCACGAATATATAATCTTTCCTAAGTATGAAATTCTGATAAACTTCTAATTTAAAACCCAAGTTCCTTTCGAATACCGGATATCTCCAATTACTCAGCCGTGCAACCGTTGCTTTCGAATACGGTTTACACCCCAAATAATTGTGCATAAAGTACCAAGCCGATGTGTGAGAATTAATTTATAAACTTCCTTTCGAATAGTTTACTTATCAATAAACCGATTTCTCTTAATTTATCAACTAGCGTTTGTGTTTAATCTTACTTATTCAAATTTTTGTTAGCGATTCCTTTCAAATACCGCAAACTTTTAACCAACTATAGACCGGTTGATTGTTTCGTTCCTATTTTAGAAAAAATAACGAATTCCTTTCGAATACCCGTTTTTAGTTTACCAAACAAAAATATAAACAATTTAATAATTTCTTAAAGCTTAAACCCAAACGGATCCCCAATTAACCAAACAAACATCAATCAAGCAATTTCATATTCAAAATTAATCATACAAACGATCACATATCCAAACAAGCGTATAACGAAATTAGCTACGCATAATTGAAATTAAACATGAAATATAAGAAAAAGTCATAATCATACCAAGTGTACGATGAAATGCTAATGTATAAAGTACCCCAAATTGAAATGAAATTGTATCCAAAATGATAAACAAATGAAAAACTGTGAAAAACTTGCTAACGATTCTTCAAAAATTACGGAAATAAATTGATTGTTGCTTGCTTCCTCTCCCAATGATTGAGAAGAAAGGGAGATCGTGATGAGATGATATTTTTTCGTCTTTTTAATGTAGTCACAAAAGACCCTTCATTGTCCTCCATCAATAGCAATTAAGCAGAATTTTGTAACAGCAAAAACCGTGAATGCGCCGCACCTATAGGAAAATGCGCCGCATTCTCTACTCAGTAGTCTCAATGCGATTTTCTTTCTTAAGGATTGCGGCCCATTGCTAAAAATTTCCAAAATTTTCTTCCTTTTGCTCCAAATGTGTTAAAACACCTAAAATACATATTTTACACAAAATGTAAGTAATACGGGGTCTATCCATTACGTTTTGACACAAAAACAAAACAAATGTCGCGAATAAATATGTATATAATTGAGGGACATCAATTACTAACACTTAATCTTTATTAAATAATAAGGCCAAACATAACATTTCGGGTTTATTGTGTGGGCTAAACGAAAAATAAAAAGACTACAACGAAAACTAAACAATTTTCCGAATACACGACTTAACGAATTAAAAATCTTGAAACCAAAATAAAATATATAACCCGAGAATACTAATTCCAGATAAAATAGAAAGTTTATGTGTTATGATTTAATTAGTTACAACAATGCTCAACCTTTAATTTTCGAAAACTAAAGTAGAAGCTCGATACTCATGCAAAGGTGATTTTTAACATCTAACAGAAAATCTAGATTTAAAATAATGATGATTACGTAAAACCTTTACATTGAAATATTCACGTCTAAAAAGAATAAGTTGTAAAATAAGAATACGTATATCACACGATCACAATTAGAAAGTACGAACTCAAATAAAAGTTTAAAAAAGTAAGCCATTTTCGCTTAGAGACTGACATATAATAGTGATTTTTGATGACGGTTGTCACAAAAGACGGGAATTAACCACCATTGTTTAAACAAAGAATTACAATACTCATCATAATTTTAACATAGATATAAAAACAAAAGCTATCATATGCTAACTTTTAAATGAATGTAAACTTAAAAGTTATCTTTTAATATTCAAACCAACTAGTTTAACCTTAAATCAATAAACATTTTATTCATTATAAAAAAACTTATTAATAAATGTCAAAATAAATAATCACAAACTCTAATTTCATCAAAATATATATATATATATATATATATATATATATATATATATATATATATATATATATAATAATGTCTTATATTTCTAATTTCCGAACTTAAGATTTAGAGCACCCGGAGTGATAATCACGATTCTGGTGATTATGGGATTACTTTTGCTGACGTGGTAGTGAGAATCATGATTATGAGATTTTGGATGGTATGATAATGAGGATTGTGGGTGATTGTGGGAGTTGTGGGACCTAGTTTTTTTTTTTTTCTTAAAACATTTAAATAAGATAAATATAACATTTTATTAAAATAAAAAACAAAACTCCAATAATTAAAATAAAAATACAAAAACATACAATAAAAAAAATACAATACAATAATTAAAAAAAAAATACAACATATTAATTAAAAAAAGCTAACGTTGTCGATAGTTATTCGGAAGTGTCGAAATGTAGGTCACGAGATCCTCCCCGAGTATGTTGTGTGTGGTCCTGTCTCTAATCTCTCTGTTAATTCGGATACGTTCGTTGACTCTATCGTTATAACTTCTCGGAACACCCGTAACCGGAGGAGCATACCATTCCTCGGCATCACATATCGACTGTCCGTTGTCTTCAACAATCATGTTGTGTAATATAATAGCCCCATACATAACTCTTCTTAACTTGTTCATCTTTTAAAATATAGTTGCATTTTTTATAACACCCCAACGACCTTGAAGAACACCGAATGCCCGTTCGATATCCTTTCTCGCACTCTCTTGAAAATGTTTGAATTTTTGACGAGGTTCGTCAAATGGGTACGAGAAAGCTTTAACAAATGTCGACCACTCCGGATATATACCGTCTGCATGGTAATATCCTTTATCGTACTCGTGGCCGTTGACGGTGAATCTGTAGTCTGGGGATGAGTAGTTGAGCATATCACGAAACAACGATGATTGTTTAAGCACGTTGATGTCGTTGTTCGACCCCGCGACACCGAAGTAAGCATGCCATATCCATAGATCGTACGAGGCAACAGCTTCCAACATAACCGTTGGATAACCATAGTCACCTCGTGTGTATTGACCTTTGTATGCATTTGGACATTGATCCCATTTCCAATGCATACAATCGATGCTACCAAGCATACCCTTAAACCCGTGAACCTCATCGTGTTTTTGATATAAACGATTAACATCATCTTGTGTTGGGACTCTTAGATAAACGTTTGTATAAAGATGGATTACACATTTTAAAAAATTATCTAAGGATTCAGTTTATGTTCTTTCTGACATTTGTAAATATTTGTCGAAGGCGTCCGGAATAATCCCACACTCCATCATACGAATAGCGGACGTGCATTTATGTAAACAACTAAAACCCATTTTACCCGTTGCATCGGGGCGTTGTTTGAAATAGTTAAAATAGTCGGGCAAAGGTTCTACATAGTAATTAGATATACGTTCGACTATTATGAGGAAAAGAGGTCTTCTCATACGAAATCGTCTACGGAAATATTCATCTGGGTATAAGCTTTCGCCTGAGAAGTAATGTCGTAACACATTTTCGTTTCCTTTGGCCCGATCGCGGTTGATATAACGCCTTTTCTTTTTCTCAGTACGACGTGAAATTTCCGCCTCATTTTCTTCCATCTCAATTTGTTCGATAGCTTGTGCCGCCTTGACTAGAACTTCGATCTATTCGGAGTCGGAAGATGACGAATCTGTAACATCGTGATCGGTTGACGAATTCGAACTCATTTTTTGTTGTATATAGTTTTTAGAAAAAGATTGAGATAGAATGAGACTGAGAAATGATGTTAATTTTTGGTTAAGTTGTGGGGGTATTTAATGGTAAAATTGTGGTTTAAAAAAAAAAAAAAAATTAAAATACCAACAGTTAGAAATCTAGCCGTTGGTTTTTAATTTTTTTTTTTAATTTTATTAAAACAATAGTTTGAAGAAAAAAACATAAAAAAAACACAAAACCCACAACGGCTCGTTATAGCCACAACGATTTCGAGATCGATGATAACGAGCCAACCCCCTCGTTCTGGGCACCACAACGAGCCCAGAACGAGGCCACTCCGAGTGCTCTTAGAATCACAACATATACATTCAGTTATTTGGTTGGGCCCCAAAATAACTATTTAAAACCCAAATCCAATCCAAAACCAATAGTTAATTTCAGTTAGAGTAAATTATTCGAACCAAATCCAAACAAACCAATCTACATAAACCAAATTCATTTAAATTAGGTGGTTTTTCGTATTATACCATTCAATGAACACCCTTAGCTCACATAATTGAACTTTGAACCCCAAAACCTCCCAAATATAACTTAGAAATTAGACAATTTGTCATGCAAGCTACAATCTTGTATATTTCATACTTTATTTAAATTAATTTAACCTTTTGTAAATTGAAAAAGGGTATACTTTGATTTTGTTGTTACCAAAAAGACTCGAACTTAACATCTACAAGACCAAGGGCGGGGACCTCGAGTGCCTTAACAAGCTGATGGAGAGTGAGTTTTGCTAATACTTTCGATCACAATTATATACTTATAATAATTATTTTTCGATTATTTTGGAGCTTCAAAAAACTCGGGGTCCTTTGCGGCCGTGTACCTTGCACTCCCTCAATTCTGATCATGCTTATTAAAGCATCGTCTTAACCATTTTTATACTCCCTATTCAAAGTAAAACTTAAATTAAGAATAATACAAATGATGTAGGTTTTCTCTGTTTATGTTTATCGAAAAAGATGAGTCTTTTAACTAAAATATACGACCTATAGATATATCTTCCTCATCATCGTGGATCTTTTTCCTGAATGTTGGGTATAAAGGTTCATTTGTGACCTCTTACTAATACATTGTGACGGTCAACGAGTAAACCATCTTAGTAATAGTTATCACGTAAATCCACTCTTCTTATTGCTTTAAGTTACTTAGGGGACGGTTGTTTCAAAGTGAGGAATGAGAAAAGAATGGGAAAAGCAATGAAAGAGGGGTTAACCCCTATTAACCTCAATCAAGCACACCCTTAGTATAAAAGATGAATAAGCGACATGGTACAACATCTTTTTGGTAAAAGCATATTCATATCCACTCTTCAACACTTTATGACGTCACGTCTCGTATCAAATAACATCCAGTAAAATGTTATAAAATTTATCATGTTATCATAAAATATGAACACATACATCTTAAAACACATTATTTAAATATATATTATATATATTTATTATTCTTGATAAATTGATATATGTGTGAAAGAGAATTTTTTTTATTAATTTGTATCCATTAGATCAAATTAAGGTGATGCTTGGTTGAAGGTATTAGAAGGTAATGGATGAAAATGAAAATGATTGATAGAGGTTGGTTTGTTATAAAGTAATCAATCATTACCCACTAACGAGTAATATCCATTACCCTACAAATTGAGGTTAATGAAGCTAGTTAATCAATTTATCCCATTATATTCCTTTATATCCCATTATCTTTCTCATTCCCATTTCCTTTTTTGAACCAAGCACGCCCTAAGAACTAATCATGACCATTTAAATTATGTGTTTATTCAACTAGAATGTTTGTCCTAATTTTGACTTTGTTTTTTAACATTAAAAACAGATGAGTTTTTCTTATTTGTAACCGCTGGATAATAATGAGGTTCATTTACTCCTTTTAAATAGATAAGTTAGTTCTTATTTAGAGGCGCATGGTTAAAATGTGAACTCCTGATGTTAATAAGAAAAAAATCAATAACCGATTTAATCAACTAGCATCATGATCCTAAATCCCAAAATCATTATATATGTTTAAACATGAACCATAAATAGAATTTGATTTCAGAAGATCCAAATGAATTATGATGGTGGCATAGTGGGTACAACTCTTTTCTCTTGGACGTGAGTTTTGATTATTTATGCACAAAACAAGGTTAAAAAGGTTTGTCAATGCTATATTTGTTTTTTCCTTAACAAATCTTTCACTAGTTGTGTTTTATTATCAAATATGGTCTTGTGTTCTAAATGAATAAACTGATGCACTCACCTCCATATATAAATGGACATGCAAATATCAAATATGGTCTTGAGTTCAAGATGTTGCATAAATCGATAAAGTTATCGGGTTAGTAGATTGCTCTCATGGAGTACATTACTATCCTATTTAAGAAAAGTGTTACAGAGGTCGGGTACATCGAAAGAAGAATGTGGGCTCAATTCTTCTTACCAATGTAGTGGCTTATTCAAACTTTTTAAAATCCATCCGAGCTATCCTAACATGTCTTTGATTGTATATTCAGCTTTTATGTATCGTTGTTGTTGGCAGGTGTGTGCTTTGTTCCAATGATCCAAGCATAATTGCTCGAGAGCCCGTGTCATGATCAACCTACCCCATTTTGGGTACAAATTCAGAAATTGGTTGCCCACATAGTCGGCTTTGTACCTACTTTGATGTTTTTAGTAGGCTCTCAAAAGTATAATTTTAAACTCAACTTAATTAAATGATTATGATCATAGTTTTGCTTTTTTCGATAGATATGTCCAATGAACATGGCTTTGGGGACTAGGGTGTCACCCATTTGGCTTGTGAGTCCACTTTTTGTGAAGCATATCGTCCGTTACAACTGAAGAGGGGTGTCAAGGAAGTTCGTGAACCAATCAATTGCCATAATAGATATGTTTATTTTCTACAATGATTTTGTTTAGATGTTAGTATATTCCAAGTTTTACAAAATTGTTTGTTACGTAGCATGTTTTAGTACGTATAAAAAGAAAGTTGAATTAGAATAAAGTAAAGTCATATTATAAAAAAATGATTTTTGTTCAATTAAATAAATATACCGGAGCAATGCATGTTATGATAATTATATACATAAAGTCACTTTTCTTATTAGTTAAAGTCAAAAAATTATTGAATGGAATAATTCAAACCTAATCCTACCGAATTTTTTATCCAAAGCTACAAAATCTAAGAATGATTCAAACTTGTGTCTATTACTAGTCCCTATCATCAATATCTCCTACATGTAAATTTAGTTGACATAGTCCACTATAAGACTCAACGGAGTGGGGCGTTTTTTGCCCCAATCACGCCGCCACCTCACCCAATAACGTCCACCATCCACTCCGGTGGGGCGTTATAGGGCGTTTTTGGGGGGCGTTATGGCCCAGACGTCTTTCTGCTCACGGGGTGATGGGCGCATCTTGTTGGTGCAACGGTCACAAGACCGTTTATGTTTAAAAAAAAAAACCATATGCCTATATAAACAAACTCAAACACATACAAAACACACACAAAATATATACAAATTACAAAAAACACACACAAAACACACACAAAATATATATACAATGTCAAGTTCGGATAAAGATGCAATTGTAGCCGAAACGATTATGGCCGTTGTTAACTACGCATCACAACACATCCAAAGACCAATCACCACAAGAAGAACCGCAATGGAACGTAACCGTGAAGCGGCTCAAACACTCCTAATGGAATCTTACTTTTCTCCGGGTTGCACTTACACCGACGAACAATTTACCCGTCGTTTTCGAATGAGGAGGGAGCTATTTCTCAGGATATGCCACGATTTTGAAAACCATTTTGATTATTTTAGGCAAAAATTTGATTGTAGAGGAAGGCCTGGGTTTACACCGATTCAGAAATGCACCTCCGCCATACGACAACTTGCTTTTGGCACTTGTAGTGACATATGGGACGAGTATTTAAAAATGTCCGAAAGAGTTTCACGTGAATCCCTTGCCAACTTTTGCGAAGGTAAATTTTTAACCTTTACTTTTTTAATTAGTTTACTTTAAAACTTATTTTTACTTAAAATGTAATAATATCTGAAATATGTGTGGTTTCTTTATACGGCAAGAGATATTTACGCCGTCCTAGTTGGAGTGACATACGTCAGATTACTTCGGTTCATGATGAAAAACACAATTTTCCCGGTATGCTAGGCAGTTTGGATTGTATGCATTGGGAGTGGGAAAATTGTCCTGTGGCTTGGCATGGTCAATACCATAGGGGTGATCACAATCACCCTTCCATTATGTTAGAGGCTACGGCCTCTACTGATTTGTGGATATGGCATGCATTTTTTGGGGTTGCTGGAGCGAATAATGACATCAACGTCTTGGATCAGTCACCGCTTTTCAACGACATTGAGAATGGGACGGCTCCCGATCAGTCGTTTATTGTTAACGACACAACCTACAAATACAGGTATTACCTCGCTGATGGTATTTATCCAAAATGGCCGGTGTTAATAAAGTCTTTCAGGGAAAGAGACAAATTAAACGAGAAGCGTAACCATTTTAAAAAAGCCCAGGAATCTTCAAGAAAGGACATCGAACGGGCATTTGGAGTGTTGAAAAAAAGGTGGCATATAATTAAAAACCCCGCAAGAGCTTGGAGTTTAGAAAAAATTAGAAACGCGATGTACGCTGCTATAATTCTTCATAACATGATTTTGGAAGACAAAGGTCTCGCGTATTGTCAAGCTTATGATGAGAATGCCACAGAACCAGAAGTCCAGATTAGCTTTGAAGAGAAACAACAGAACATACTTGACATGCGTGGAGAAGATACCCATCACAGTCTGTTAGCCGATTTGATCGAACATGTCTGGTATTACCGCCCCCGAGGAAACAACGCTGAAGATTGAAGTGTTTTTTTTTTTAAATTGTATTTTTTTTAACGTATTTTAGTTTAATCGTAGTATGTTTTTTAATAAATTGTAGTGTGTGTTTTTTTTTTAATAAAAATACAACTTTTTAAATTTCATTTATATAAAATCACACTCTCTTTCCTCTATCACTCCACATCATCATCACTTACACACAACCACTCCACCCAATTTTATCACTCCACATCATCACACTCTCTTTCCTACAAATCAAACTCTCTTTCCTACAAATCACCTCTATCACTCCAAATCATCACTCCAAATCACTTACCACTCCGCATAGTCTAATCTATGAATTAAATTTAGTTGATGTAGTCCACTATAATCTATGAATTGAAGTCATATCATCCATTAACATTCTCTAATTCTTATTTTATATCTTTTGTTAGTTTGAGCAGCAAACCAATTGACTTGATGTTAAATTAAGGTAGACTCGAGGTCGACTTGACTCGAAAACCGCTAATATAAATATACGTAAACATCATATCTGATAACCAAAATATTTTTAATTCACTATATGTCGTATATCGAAATTAAAGAAAATTTTAATTATAATAAATTGAAAACAAGTCCTTATAGAATGTAGGTTGTTTTAGAATTTATATTTAATCTATATATTCATATTAACTATCCTGCCCTTAATGTATGTAAATATATATGGAATCGGAAAGCTTGATAAAAAGTCGACTTGATCGAGTCAAATTCGAGCTCGGGCTCGAGTTGCTCTACAAAAGCTCAGCTTGTTGTATCCCAAAATTTAACCTAACAATGCTTTAGAATATAAACCACCACCATATTTTAAGTGAAAACAAGAGAACTATTGAATATTCACTAGTATGGTATCCGCGCGATGCAGCGGATGACAAAAATCATATTCAACAACTTACAGTGGGGTAATGATTTATGGTAATTTATCATTTGTCTAGTTACATATATGTGGAGTGTAATAGTTTAAGGTTCGACCCTTTTGACAATATAAAAAGAATGTTATGGTAACAATTTATGGTTCGACCATTCATCGATAATAATTATTATGTCATATGATCGATTTTCTGAATTTTTCTCCACTACCCTAAGGAATCTCAAATTTGTAAATAAAGAAAATTTTTGATTCCGACGGATTTAAATTCCGTCATAAACTTCAAACAAACATGTTATAGAAAATGATTTTAATTCAAATTCACTCAATTTTTTTCTAGATTTCGTGAAACAAACACCCTCGTAGAATATTTTCCGCTCGGATCATTCATCCCATTTGGGTAATTCGACTCATTTGAAGATTAAGCTCATTTGAGAACATAACAAAGGTCTAATTTTTAGGTCATTTTTTTTTAAAGTGACGTCTAATAATTTCACGTTCGGTCAAAAAGAGAATTAAATATATTTACTGAATAGTATTCCCGTATAAACCCATGTTTTCCGTAAACAAAAACTAATTTTCCTTCAACGATGCAACAACAAATTAAAAATCCATTCAGACACTACGCTTTCTAATCGTTTATCGTTTTGGTTTTCAAGCCGAAAAAAATATTTTCATTCAAGACATTCAAATTCAGTCTATTTCCATGAATCCATTAGGTAACACATACTTTCGAATATTATAATGAAGGATAATAAATATGGTAACAAGGTTTATTAACCTTAAAAGTATCAAATGGAATACTACTCAGCTTATTGGTATTAAGACTTATCGGTGACCAATAGAAGAATATATAAACTTTTGATGATAACCATCTTCCTATATTTATAGAGCAACACGAATCATAGCACTGTCAACTAACTTTATAAAATTTAGATTATAAATCAAATTTTTGAAAATTTACTCCATTAAATAACGTTTAAAGTTAAAAAATAATGGTTACATGAATACAAATTTTATATCAATTAATTTGAATTGCCTTTATTTTATATGGCTTGTGACAACCGTCCAATTTCTGGTGCACTTTATACTCTACGTCTTTTTTAGTGTCTACCGTTGTCTTTAACTGATCATTTACCGGAAACGCGTCATTGTCGGAATCACACCCGGAGTCGATTTATATAAGTCCTAATGCCAAGAAAACACCTAATGAACTTTCCTAAGTTCATAGCGTACCATATTAAAGAACTTTAGTTAACGAAAAGGTCCAACGAAACAATAATACAAAAACAGCAAAGTTGCAAAAATCTTTGCAGATATGGTCCAGGACGCCGCACAAAGGCCTTGTGCGCCGTCCAGGAAGGACTAAATCCGCAAATTATTTGAAATTTTGCATGTCTCGGTTTCTACAAATTTTGACCCAATCAATCTCGGTTTTTAGCCACCATTTACTGCTTTGGCAGTACCCAAACACCTATCATTATTACTTTCTTTGATTTCCTTTTCATTTTCATTTTACATAAACTTAAAACATAAAAACACACACATTTCCTCTAAAACTCTCTCAAGAAAACACCTCCATTCCAGTGATTTCAACCATCAAATCTCAGTTTTAAACCATCAAAAATCGTTCCAAATAGTCAAAGGAAGCAAGAGGATTCAAAACATTTCGGTTAAAGACCATTTTCGTAAATATTTTGAAGCTCAAACACCACCAAATCATCATCCAAGCGATTTTCTCCGGTAGATTTCTTTTAACTTACTGTTTTTATCTAAATAACAACTTGCATGGATGATCTATGGATTGAAAATAAGTTTTTACAAAGATTTATAACATTTTATGGACAAAAATGATTTTTAACCGAAATAACCTTTAGATCTATGTTTTTATGGATAAAAATACTTTAGAAACTGTGAAAATGAAGTTTTATTAAGTTTAGACTTATTGCATGTCGAAATCCGTGGCTAAAATAAACGTTTTGCTCGAAAATCCACCAAAAACCCACCTGTGCGCCGTCCTTAAGGACCAGGACGACGCAGCGGGTGAAAACTGGAGCTGTGCGTCGTTCCATGGTGTAGGACGGCGCACAAGCCTGACCAGATTTCCAAAAATTGTCGTTTTGACGTTTTTAAGCTCGTTTACGCTCGCTGACTGTCACACCCCGCTATAGCGGAAACACGGAATGTGAGAGCTGGAATATCATTACACGGTTATAAGCAAATTAAACGATTCAAGTCATTTCATTCAAAATAAAAATAGTTCATAATTCGAAATCAACCAAGCAGTTTAATAATTTAATCCAAGTACAAAATACAAAGTTTCCAAAATAATTCCCAAAACAAAAGGGTCTTTCCCAAGCTTCGCCTCACGTGACCAAACCGACCCTTCCTTGCCATGCATTTCTACACTTACACTAGTTTCCTGAAACATAAGATAAAGTGTCAACTACATTGAGTAGTGAGTGAGTTACAGATTTGAGTTTCTCGATAAAAGTTTCCAAAAATAGAAATATATATATATATATACGTCATAAGTAAAAAGGAACGGAACGACGCTAGAACATATATATATGTATTAAAAAGTTTCGTACACACGTAAGTAAAAATAGAACTCGTATAATAAAAGTTAATGTGGAATCCATCGCTAAAATATAGTATATGCGTAGGTAATAGGTGCTTAACTAAATTAGTAACTTGTATCAATCACTTGGCATAATATAAGGGTAAGTCTACACTAAACCGATTGTCTGGTCAGATCTAGCCCCAAATGTTTCATTGAGTTTCCACCTGAATCTAGTAGTATGTGCTTAGGACGCGAACCACAAGCAAGGAGTGACCTCTCCTAAGTATCGATACCCATAGTACTAACGGCTATTGCTAATAGTGTGTAAAGTTTCGAACCAAAAACGGGGCAATTGAGTTCTGTTTCTAAAAATAGTAGTAAGCACTTACGGTTTATATTTTCATAAAGGATTGGTCTCCTACAAGTAGCCTAAATTTAGTTTAGCCAATTAAGGGGCATTAACACATAATACGCATAATAGTTTCAAAGTTTCACAAGTTTCCATAGTTTCCACGTTTCACAAGTTTCCAAAGGTTTCCAAAGTTTCCAACGTTTCAAAAGTTCCAAGGTTTCATACGAGTTTCACATGTTTCAAAAGTTTCAAAGTTTCATACGAGTTTCACATTTTTCACGTTTCATAAGTTTTAAAAGTTTCAAGTTTCACGAGTTTCAAATAGTTTCAACAAAGTTACATAACATACAATCTTATGTTTCCCCCAAATAAGTTATTTAAAATAGTAAAAACATAGTGGGGTTGTAACTCAAGGGTTGCGAAGAAAAGTACGAATAAGCACGGATGGAGCGGAACGCGTCGGGAATCAAGGATGACCTAAACACCGGAATGTTGTATAAGTATAATTAGTATGATTTAAGTTATGTTAAAGTTTCATTTCAACATTTTAAATCTAAAATCTTTATACTTTAGATTCTGTCCCAAAAGCTTATTACGGAAAAGTTATATGATTATACGTGTTCGTGTACGATTTAGGGTCCGATTAGTCCATTTATGTCCAAAAAGAGTCGATGACCAAAGTCAATGTGTATAAGTTACAAAACATTAAGTTACTGAGTTTGAGTATAGTTTTACGATGAATTTTGGGCAGTGCTTCCGCGCTATAAAAACTTAATCTATTTTTCAAAACACTTTCCCGCTTTAAACGAACAATTTAACCAATACAAACAATAATGCAAATGTTTTAAGTCCTCAATCTTTCCCAAACAGTTTCTTTATTAAAAACAGTAAGCTTTTCGAAATATACAATCTGTGGTAACTTATTTGAGCTTATTTTTACGTTTAAAGTTCTCAAAACGACAATTTTTACGAACAGCGAGATCCAGACAGCGGCTGGAGATACTCAGCTGCCGGCTGGACCTTAGCCGCCGGCTGAGTGTCTCCAGCCGCCGGCCAGAGGTCTTCGGCCAGTTTCTAGATTTCGTTATTTTTTCAATTTTTAGCCCTTTTTAGTGTTAGGTTCGAACATGCAAACTGTTATAACTCAAATATATACATTTTTAAGTAAAAGTCACAGTTTCTTTTAGATTTATATCATCAAAATGTAGATCTATTAGAGAAACTTGTTTTTAAACAAGAAAACGTTTTTAAGCTTTTATAAAACCATTTTCCAACCTTTAGATCATCCATGCAATCAAATATTTAAGTAAAAAGAGTAAAAAGGGAGAGTTCTACCGAAGGAAAACTTTGGGTGACGGTTGGATGTGTTTCTAGCTTCAAAAGTGTGTGAATCTTCTTCAAAAACCCGGTTTTTAGCTTCTTCTTGTTATCCCTTAACCTTAGGACGATTTTGTGTATGATTTTAATGGATGGATTTGTGTTTTGTGGCTGTTTTAATGGTGTAAAGTTTCTGTTTTGTTGAGTTTTCTTGAGAGGTTTTCTAGAGAGATTTTAGAGAGAGAGTGTAGGTGTGTTTGTGATTCAAAAATGAAAATGAAAAGTAAATGGAAGTGTAAAGGGGATGGTGAAGTCTGGCCTAGGGAACCCCCAAGTCAGTATTTTGGTCCAATCCCGGATTAAATGCTCTTAACCAATCACGAGGCATGCAAAATGACTCATCAAGTCACAGTCAGCGGCCTTTCAGCCGCCGGCTGACCACATCCAGCCGCCGGCTGGGCGTCAGCCGCTGGCTGACAGCCTTCAGCCGTCGGCTGGAAGGTTTTTCCCAGTCGGTGACTTTTAAGTTTTCCGTTATTGTTAGTTGTGGACTAGAATTTTATTGGTTTCCGTTATGAACTTAGTCAAGTTCTTGTATAGTTTCTTTGGTGTTAGGATTTATAAGTTGATTCCGACTTTGGTTCCGACAAAATAAAGACACAACAATTACGAACTCGAACAATATGAACACGATAAAGAGTAACTAGAGATTCGAACCGATATAGTAACTGAGAATCACCTGAGTTTTTGACGGTTGTCACACTGACTTTTTGATGCGTGTATTTATGAACTGAGTTTGGTAAAAATAAGTATATTAGTGACTTGCGATGGACTTTTTGGATTAAAATGAACTCGTTTATATATGACATCGTGTTATAGGTATTGATGTGTATTTTATAGCATAAAATTATTTTAAGTTTAGAAAAGGATTTTTACCAACGTATATCAACACACAAAACAGGCAGTGTACCTGATCGTACGTAAATATAGAATTAGTAAGTCCGGATCGAACTCAGGGAACGTGTATTAATATCCGTTAACTCAAATTATGTAATTAAACTAATAAAAGCAAGTAAATATGGGGGACGTTTTAGTTCTGTGAGAACATATTTCAGAAAACAAATAACTAAACAAATAGCAATTAAATTAACTAAATGGATTACGGATGAAAAACTGTTTCGAAAAGTATTTGAGAATTAATCAGATTTAAAAGCAACGATTACTTGGAATTACGTTTCACCTGGATTATGATTAACAAGAATATGTTTGATTGATTTAACTGTGATTCCTATGATAACTAGATTTCCCGCTAGAGTTATCTAATCCTACAATTTTAGAGAAAGATCATACGATTATTCGTACATCAAGAGCTATCTTAGATTTATCCACTCTAAATTGTGCTTTAAGTTCACTATTATTTACAATTTAATCTGTCGACTACGAATTAACAAAAGTCTCAATTATTCAGATCAGATATAATTGTCATGTTCATTCAATTCATTAAATTACTAATCTCTTAGCCTATCTCAATTAAGTATCAAGCTACAATTATTTAATAAATTATATAATTGCAAATAACTAATAAATCATATAAGAACGCTAGTTATGTTATAGATCTATCAATCACGCTAAGTAGTAAATTTAATAACCTTGAATAAACATGGATCGCGATTAAACGTAAATAATAATGGAAAAATCAATAAGTTCAAACCTAAACTTGATTAAACATAAATCCAGGTTCAACAATCCAAGCAATCGCTTAAAGAGTTTAGCTCATGTTGGATTGTAAGCAAATAACATAATAAGTCTTAAAACAAATCATTGTATCAAGAAGAATAATGCAAATAAGTTTGAATCAAACAATTACTAAATTCAAAGTTGGTTAAAAGAGATTAACCAAAAGCTTCCACGTGATCAAGGGCTTCTAGGACTCTTCTAGCAGCTTTCCAGGATGAATGCGGGTTGAAAATAAGGAAATATGGATGAATAACCCGAACCCTAGCAGCCCTATTTATAATTTCTGAAAACTCCAATTCAGCCGTCGGCTGGCTCACTTCAGCCGCCGGCTGAAACACACGGGCTAAATTCTTGCTTCCGCGGCACGTAACGAACAATTATGCGAAAACTTTAAATTAGCCGCCGGCTAAAATTCCTCAGCCGTCGGCTGTTTCTCAACTTTCTTGTTTCTTGCTCGTTTGTCTCCGTTTCAAGCCAGTTTCAGCTCCATTTCGCTCCGTGGTCCAAATATTACTTTAATCTGCAAATCTCACTAAAAATATACCAAATCATAACAAAAGTTGCAGATAATGATGCTTAAATACGACAAATGTGGCTACAAAATATGTATTATTTCAAGCACATCAAATTCCCCACACTTGAATCTTACTTGTCCTCAAGTAAACTGTTAAATTTAGAACAAAACAAACATCTTCAATAAAAATAAAATACCCAACGAATCGAGTAAATTACAAAAAATTTATTTACGAAGATGAATTTAATTATTACCAAGCCATAATTTAAATGCATAACTAAACATCTCACGATTTGGGAAGTATAACACTCAATCACTCAAAAAGCTAATCTAAGTGTAATATATATGTGAAATCGCTCAAAGCTCAGTCATGACAAGTATTCTATCTAGGCTTGATAACGATACGCTTCTCCACCAATAGAGTCTAAGTAACTAGTTCAGAGGGCTTATGGTCATATCAATGGGTGATGGGTAAATAATGGAAAATATGATGAAGGTGATTAATATGAATGATATGAAACAATCAACTTCCAATTAGTCTATAAATCCAAACATTTAGTCAAAAACTATATTACTTTCAAAACTTGATTAATTATCCCTAATGGCTCACTCTGATGAAACTTCTAAGACCAAATTTCGTCTTAATTCTTCACGCTCCAATTGAGAATTTTATTTCTCGCAAATTTCGTCAAATAACTTCAACACTTCAATTGAGAATTTTTTTATTTCTCGCAAATTTCGTCAAATAACTTTAACAAATATTGGCTACCTCGTACGGGCTTTAATAACTATTCTTTTTTTTTTTATATATTTT
>CAJVGC010000001.1:13996357-14085733 GCA_910822075.1 Senecio squalidus
AAGAAGAAGGATGGCTCCATACGTTTATGTATTGATTATCGGGAGTTAAACAAGCTGACTGTGAAGAACCGTTATCCCCTTCCTCGTATTGACGACTTATTCGATCAACTTCAAGGTTCTTGCTATTTCTCTAAGATCGATCTTCGCTCTGGTTATCATCAGTTGAGAGTTCAGGAAGATGATATACCTAAGACCGCTTTTCGTACTCGATATGGTCATTATGAGTTCATGGTGATGCCGTTTGGTCTGACAAACGCCCCTGCAGCATTCATGGATCTAATGAACCGTATTTGTCGTCCGTATCTGGACAAATTCGTTATCGTATTCATCGACGACATTCTCATCTATTCCCGAAGTCGCAAGGAACATGAAGAGCATTTGCGTCTTGTTCTAGAAGTGCTTCGAAAGGAAAAGTTGTATGCGAAATTCTCTAAGTGCGAGTTCTGGTTATCCGAAGTTCAATTTCTTGGCCACGTAGTTAGCGCGAAGGGTATTCATGTTGATCCTGCTAAGATTGAACCTGTTAAGAGTTGGGTTGCACCGAAGTCACCGACCGAAATCCGTTCATTTTTGGGTCTTGCTGGGTATTATCGCCGATTCATCGAGAACTTCTCCAAGATCGCTTCACCTATGACAAAGTTGACACAGAAAAGTGAACCATTCGTTTGGGGTTCCGATCAGGAGAAAGCCTTTCAGGTATTGAAGCAGCGGTTGTGTAACGCTCCTGTTCTTAGTCTGCCAGTTGGTTCCGAGAATTTTGTTGTTTATTGCGACGCTTCGCACAAGGGTCTGGGTTGTGTGCTTATGCAGAATGGTAAAGTTATAGCTTAAGCTTCGCGTCAGTTGAAAATCCATGAGCAGAATTACACGACACATGATCTAGAATTGGGAGCCGTCGTATTCGCATTGAAGATTTGGAGACATTATCTGTATGGGACCAAGTGTACTGTATTTACCGACCACAAGAGTCTACAGCACATATTCGATCAGAAGATGTTGAACATGAGACAACGACGCTGGGTTGAGTTATTGAACGACTATGATTGCGACATTCGCTACCACCCTGGTAAGGCGAACGTTGTTGCTGATGCACTAAGTCGTAAAGAAACAGTCAAACCAGTCCGTATTCGCTCTATGATGGTATCTATTCAGACGAGCTTGAAGGCTCGGATTATTCAGGCACAAGAGGGTTTTATGACCGAGGGCCGTATTAAAGAAGAAAGATTGTATAAGTTAGCGTTGGAATTAGAACCGAAGGAGGATGGAGTTCTGTATTTCCTCGAGCGTAATTGGGTTCCGATTAGTATCCGTCAGTTGATTCTGGACGAAGCCCATAAGTCTAACTATTCCATTCATCCGGGTTCCGACAAAATGTATCATGACTTGAAAGATTTCTATTGGTGGCCGGGTATGAAGCGTGAGATCGCCGAGTATGTTAGTCGATGTTTGACTTGTTCCAAAGTGAAGATTGAGTATCAGAAACCGTCTGGGCTACTCCAACAACCGAAGATTCCCGAGTGGAAATGGGAGCGTATTACTATGGATTTTGTTACAAAGCTTCCGAGATCTTCGAGTGGTTATGACAGTATCTGGGTTATTGTTGATCGATTGACGAAGTCTGCTCATTTCCTACCGATTCGTGAGAATTATCCGATGGAGAGATTCGTGCGTTTGTATATTGCAGAGATTGTATCGAAACACGGAGTTCCTGTATCGATTATTTCCGATCGTGATGCTCGTTTCACCTCACGATTTTGGAAGACATTCCAGACTGCTATGGGTACAAGGTTAGATATGAGTACCGCCTATCATCCGCAGACCGATGGTCAGAGTGAGAGAACTATTCAGACCTTGGAAGATATGCTACAAGCCTGCGCAATTGATTTTGGTGGTAGTTGGGACGTTCATTTGCCGTTGATCGAGTTCTCGTACAACAACAGCTATCACACAAGTATCAAGTGTGCACCTTTTGAAGCGTTGTATGGCCGCAAGTGTCGATCGCCTGTATGTTGGGCAGAAATTGGAGATAGTCAGATTTCTGGTCCGGAGATTATACAAGAGACCACTGACAAGATCTTCAAGATCAAGGAACGATTGATTAC
This sequence comes from Senecio squalidus, assembly GCA_910822075.1. Classification (NCBI taxonomy): domain Eukaryota; kingdom Viridiplantae; phylum Streptophyta; class Magnoliopsida; order Asterales; family Asteraceae; genus Senecio; species Senecio squalidus. Next base: position 13,998,460 of record CAJVGC010000001.1, read on the forward strand.
TGCAAGAGATCGACAGAAAAAGTATGCTGATAAGCGCAGGAAGCCTCTTGAGTTCAGTGTTGGAGATATGGTATTATTGAAGGTATCTCCATGGAAAGGAGTTGTCCGATTCGTGAAGCGCAGCAAGCTGAGTCCGAGATATACGGGTCCGTTCAAGATTTTAGCCCGCGTCGGCCCAGCTGCGTATCGATTAGATTTGCCGGCAGAACTGAGCAGCGTACATAATGTATTTCATGTATCTCAGTTGAAGAAATGCCTGGCTGACGAAACGTTATTAGTTCCGCTTGAGAAACTCCAGATTGATGATAAGCTTCATTTCGTTGAGGAACCGATCGAGATCGTTGCTAGTGATGTTAAGCGTCTACGACGAAGTAAGATCCCGATTGTCAAGGTCCGTTGGAATTCCCGTTTTGGAGCTGAGTTCACGTGGGAACGCGAAGATGAAATTCTGCAGAAGTATCCTCACCTTTCTCCCGGAAGTAGTACCAAGTGATAATTTCGAGGACGAAATTTCTTTTTACTTGGGGAGACTGTGACATTCGCGAATTTCTCGGTATATTTCTATCGACTCGTATTCGTTTTATTTATTTATGTTCATGTTTTGACCCTATTGTATTTCTTTTATGATTTATCGTATTCGTATTTTATGAGTATCGTATTCGTATTTCTCGTATTTATTGAGTATCGTATTTGTATTTTATGCGTATTTACGTTTGTCGGGTATATATTATGTGATTCGAATCATTATGTCGGGAACGTGTAGTCTTAAGTGCCTTTAGTATAAGTCTAGTATGCTCTTATGATAAGTTTAGGGGAATTATGCCTTAATTATACGATTAAGATTAACGTTTAAAAAGTATTTCATTTTTAGTCCTTTCGGAAATTTTATTACAAAACTAGTCCTATGGGAGAATATCTATTACAATTTTAGTCCTTTCCAGATTTTATTACAAAAATGGTCCTAAATGGATCCACCAACTTTTTTTTGTCTTATCTAGACCAGAATTTTGTCTCATTTGCATCATTTCCACCCTCCTCACTCTCTCTCTAAAAACACACACAACACACACACAAAAACCCTACCTTCTCTCTACATTTTCCGGCGATCCGACCGTTGAAATTCAAATCCGAGACTAGATTATTGCTCACCATTATCACCTTCATCTATCCTCCGATTTTCGTTACGATCGGGTAAGTATTTCTCGGTTTTAGTTTTAAACTTTGTTATTTTGATTCAAACCCGAAACTACCACTTTTCACCGTCAAAACTCGAATTTTATTTAAGATTATTGGTCCTAAACACATATTTGCCTTGTTACGCACGTAAGTAAGGTCTTGATCACGTAATTATCCTTCTTGATCACGTAATTATCCTTCTTGGTCACGTAATTGGCTTATGATTCACGTAACTCTTGCTTATTTTACATATCTAGTCCCTAAGTTCCGTAATTGTTCACGAAAGTAGTCCTAATCACGTAATTGCTTGTTAAACACGTAATTCTTGTCCCGTAACTTGCTAGAACACGTAATTAGTCACTTACGTGACTTGTAGTGCACGTAAGAGGCTTGTTTGTCACGTAACTCATTGCTAGACTTTCCGAAACGTTTGTAATCCCGTTAAATCGATATTTCTATTGGTCATTTCAAAACCCGTATAAAACGTTAATCATTAAGGCATAACCCACTAGACTTAGAGATACTTAGACATGTTTATTTACGTGATGTTTAGGGCACTTAGACGTGGGAGCTTGACGGTATTATAGTATTTCCCGACATATCGTGATTTGGATTGCTTTGCTATTCTGTGAGTTATTCGTTGCCCTTTTTACCATTTTTCATTTTTGGGCATGATTAGCGTTATATAAATGTATTTTTATGGTATATTATGTATTATGGTATGTATTTTGGATATGATGCTTTAGATGGTCTTACCCAAACTTGTACCGCCTTTGTGGTAGTACGAGGCCCCGTATACACACCTGTTAGCTTTTAGCCGCCGGTTCGTATATATAGCGCTATATGGGTCTAACAAACCCTCATTTCTAACACGATGGATGATGGATGCGCCCTGTCCGTGTTAGTAATGTTATGACCGTGATTTTCGAGGACAACCTAGCTTAAGACACTAGGTGGGGTTAGTTGCCAGTATTGTTATGGTTCAGGTGTATCGTATGTTCCTAAAGCTATTATTCTATCCAGTATGGTATTTTTATGAAATGATTATGGTATTTATGGTATTATTATGGTATATGTATGAGTATTTTATCAAAAGATTTCGTATACTTCAAGTATCTTTTGAAACCTCATTTTCAAATGACTTATCTTCAAATTATAACACTTTTGGGTCAAAACGTATTGAAACTTTTATACTATTATGTTTTTTTTTATTATTGCGAATAATTCACCAACTTTATGTTGACGTCGTATTTTAACGCTTTTCAGGGATTTGAGGTTACCTTTATGATGCTATGCTTTGTTGGCTACGTGGATCTTTTGCTTGGAATTTATTTTGCTTTATTTAATTCCTTAGTATCCCAAACGCTGTAGCCGTATTTTGATATTATTCGGATGATTGTAATAAGTATTCTATTTTCAAACTCTTTATCTATGTTGATGATGTATGGCTTACTTATGTTTATGTAACCTTGAATCTCTGATACCGTATACACTGTACACCTCGGTTCCGCCATTTTTGCGGGGTGTGACAGAAGTTGGGTATATGAGTAAACCTTTAGCCTTTAATGACACGACGCGTTTTGGTGGCTACAAGCACTGCAGAGCTTAGAAACTCTGTAGTTAAGCGTGCTTGGGCAAGAGCAATTCCAGGATGGGTGACCCCCTGGGAAGCTCGACCGAAAGTAAATCCGTGAGCCTTGCTGACAGAGCGGACAATATCACGGTTATGAAAAGATGGGGTGTCACAGTCATCAATATCATCCACCAAAACAACTTTTACCATACTTTAAAGTTTCGTTTAAACATACAAGTCATTTCATAAATATGAATATTTTTAATACAACTCTCTAGTTTGTAAATTTTTGAACTCAACCATTATAAATAACAATGTATTTCTTTTCGGTTACTTTTCGTAATTTCTTTCTATATTATTTTGTAATTTTTATTCACAAGAAATGACAAGGCGTAATTATAAATTTTCTGTTAATTACTTTTACATTATTTTTATAGGGTTAAGATCAAGAAAGACCATGAAAAAAAGAGACCAAAAGACCCAATCATAACACTCCATTTTAAAAACCCACTTAAAATATATTTTTGTTTAAAAATTAAATATCGTAAAAACCGTACATGTATTAACCGAATAAATTACACCACTGTAACGAGCATTAACTTACCTTTCTATAGAGTACCTACTCGATATACTTTTGACGAAATTTATTTTCGGATTTTTTTACGGGTTTTGAAATTTAAATCACTGTTTTATCATATATGATAACAGTAGTTTGACATATTATTTTTTTGTTTTTCTTTCTGATTGTAGTTGAATGTATGTAATATAACAAATCTATGTTTTGAAATTCGTATTTAGTGTTCAAATCACATGTGATATTGCTTTACGAATTTCAACATTTGGCCATAAACGAAAAAATTAAAAGTCGTCAAAATTCGAACTTTGTCTTTTGAGTTTTTGAAATTTTACATACATAATATCACATATGATATGTATTCATATCATATATGATTTACATTAAGATCACATATCATATAATCTCATATATGATATGTATTCATATCAAATATGTTATTGTCTTTTGAGTTTTTGAAATTTTACATACATAATATCACATATGATTTAGAGTAATATCACATATGATATGTATTCATATCACATATGTTATTGTCTTTTGAGTTTTTGAAATTTTACATACATAATATCACATATGATATGTATTCATATCACATATGATTTACAGTAATATCATATATGATATAGTATCACATATGATATGTATTCATATCAGATATGTTATTGTCTTTTGAGTTTTTTGAAATTTTACATACATAATATCACATATGATATGTATTCATATCACATATGATCTACACTAATATCATATATGATATGTATTCATATCACATATGTTATTGTCTTTTAAGTTTTTGAAATTTTACATACATAATATCACATATGATATGTATTCATATTACATATGATTTACAGTAATATCATATATGATATAGTATCACATATGATATGTATTCATATCACATATGTTATTGTCTTTTGAGTTTTTGAAATTTTACATACATAATATCATATATGATATAGTATTATCATATGTGATTTTAGTATATCATATTTTATTTCAATAACGAGAAAAAATAAAACTAGTTAAAATTCGATTTTTTTTTTCTAAATTAAGGTAGTTTATATATTTTATAGTAATTCTTTTTTATAAATATGTACATATTTATGTAATATCACATATGATATTATGGTTATAATTTCAATACCCATCAAAAAAAAAAAAAAAAAAGGTCGTCGAAAATATGTAACACCACTGCTCTAATTAAAGATAAAAGCGAGACGATCGCAACGGTATATTTTGTTTCGTCTAACGATTAACGGTTTTTGAGATAATTTAATTTAAAAAAATAAAAGAAAAATGAGTTTTGGTTTTAATTTTAGCAATTAGATTACATATCTATGGTTCTTGGCATGTCAACTTCCATAAATTGACTTTTATTTTCCACCATAGGATATGTTTGATTTTTTATCTAAACCGTCATAATTGCCTATTTTTAATAGGCATTGGATCAAGTTTTCATTTGATATCAACATTATAACTGCTACCCCATGTTCTCCCCAAACCGATTTCCAACTCCATATTATCTCTAGAGTATCAACCGACTTCATGTTTCTGATAGTATTTTCATTGCCACTCTATAGTTGGTGGTTGCATCCATGAAGGTGACGAAAACACACATTCGGAGGTTGATATGTTTGATTTTTTATCTGAACCGTCATATTTGCCTATTTTTAAAACCTATGAACCAACTTATCTGAAGTTCTCCATTTGTTGTAGACTTGTGGTGACGGGAAAGTTCGACTTCTTTTGCTAGAAAAACCTCCACGGTTGTTTCAAGAGTTGGACTATAACGGAGGTTGATGTACAAACGTTTTAGAAAATATATGAAACTTTTGAATGTGGTTTGCGTTTATATCAAGTGGTGGGAATGTAAACATAAGTATACATGATGGAAGGGATCCATACCCATTTCGTTTGAATGGCCAAAATCATCACAGAACAGGGAGGTTGTTGCCTACACATTCAGATGTTAGAAACCTTGATTTTCAAAGCTATACGTATACGAAACCGAAAATGAGGTCGAGAATCTTTAACATATGTTTAACGGTTTTACTATTGTTTCTTTTCTTTTGATTTTTACTTTTGAACTTCCTGTTTTGAGACATCATTGTATTTCAATTATTAAAGGTGTAATTGTAAGTTTTTCTTTATCTAGAACCTAACAATTCTTTGTTTTCTTAACGGTGATAGTAACCTCCAATAAGATCCAATAAGATAACCTTCAAAAGTTTCATAAATTGTGTTATCCATTGCTACGTGTTTGGACTTAAATGTTGGTTTAAGTAGCTTAAACAAATTCAAACTTAATGGACTGTTAAGGTAAGTCGTTAATAAAAATTACATCTATCATATAAATTAGTTACTTGCCCAAAGATTAAATAGGCGATTTTGAAAGCAAACATTTTGCATGAAAACCCAAAAGAAAAAACCAGCAAACCGACCCCGGGCACCGACCGGGTATTACACTAGTTAAAATGGATGAAAAGCCAAGTTGGTCTTAATAAAATTATAGGTCTTAATTGATCATTTCTCTATTTTTATATTACAAGTATTTATATTATTAATTTAAAATATTTAATCAATTAAATGTTCAAAAGGAAATGAACAAGCATAGTTATGCTATTTATCATTTGAACATTCTAATAATTTAAAAGATTTATAAATCAAACTCAATTATGTAAAAACCTGAATTCCATCAACAACATGACAATTTAATCAATTCAAATTTCAGATTATTCAATTTTCAATTCTTTTGAAATATCTGAAAATCTCTTTAAAAATATTATACGAACTAAACGGGCCACTAATATTCAATACTCCTCCATCGATGTAACATATGATGAAATTCGAAGTTGTAGCCAATTTTAAGAACATAACTTTATGACCATATCAAAATGTTTACCTATTTTAATATGATTCCCCAACCGCCAAGTCACTCCAATTAGATCGTGGATTTTCTTTCGGTCATCAACCAACTACAACTACATGCTTTTCAACTTTCGACAATACTGTAGTATTAAAATCATATCTATCCTTCTTTTTATATTTTAAATCATTCCATGTAGGCAATGACTTTACTGCTTAGTCATTACTGACTAATGTCATATTGACACGTACGCACTTACGCCTCTCATTATCACCATACGATGGAGTTATATAATAAAAATATTTTGATGATGCATTAAGACATAAGAATGATTTTGAGTGATGGTCAAAAAGTTGTTGATACTTGGCGCTTCTTGCATAGCATGTAAATTGTTATGAGATTAGTCGGCTCGTATAATAGGCTGGACGGATTTAATTGGAAGAAAGTTTGAAACATTGGCGCGATCTTCTCCAACTAAAGTACAAACAAACAAACCGTAGTAGTATATATATCACAAAACTCTTATCTTGGTTTTGCTGGCCGTTAGGTGTATCACAAACAATATAAAGTTACAAAATATTAATTAAAAGTAATTTATTGTATGCCGCATAAATTAAGAATGAAAATGAAAATATAGAATTAGTGTTGCTATTGGTGTGGATAATACATGCATAAAATGAATGAATGAAATGTTTTTGTATTGGCTTCTGTTTTGTTGCAATCAAAACCCCACACACACACATATATACTTACACTTATATATCTATCTATATTATAATTATAATTAAAGTGATGAATAAAAAGCGTCCTCCACTCCTCTCACTCTCTCAATTATCTCCTTTCTTTTTCATTCTTGTTCATATCTTTATATAAGGTACATTTCCATTTTCAGTCATCAAACTAAGAAAATGTCGAATAATAATGATAATATTCAAGATACTAATGGCGGTATCGTTGTAGTTGTTGTAGTTGAAGAGTGTTTTTCAGAAGAAGAACAATTCTATTCTACTTATGACGATGACGATGACGATGACGATGACGACGATGATGATGATGATGAAATGGAACGAATTTCGGATTGTTCAGTCATCATGGATGTTGTTACTAATACTATTCTTCCAAATAATGATGAAATTGTAATATTGGTAAACAACAACAACAACAACAACAACAACAACAACAACAACAATAATAGAGATTGTAGAATATGTCACATGAGTCTTGATGATAAAGATGATGATGCAATAGAATTGGGTTGTTGTTGTAAAAATGATTTAGCTGCTGCTCATAAACATTGTGCTTTAACTTGGTTCAAAATTAAAGGGAATAAGTAAGTCATTCTTTCTTTATTCCTTATATTATTATTTGCTTCACTTACTTTTTGAATATTGCAATAACAAACAATTACTAATATACTTTACTTCGTCCTAAGGTAAAGTTTATTAAATTGACTAAAATCAAAATGATATTATATCTTTTATATGAGTAAAATCAAATTTAAACTTTGTGAATTGCTCATCAATGTGTAATGCTTAGTAACAATTTATATTGATATTTCTCAGAATATGTGAAATTTGCAATTCGATTGCGACCAACCTGGTGGTCCCGAATGAGATGTCATCAGTTCAGGGAACTATTGATGTAAATCCGGTAGCAACAAGTGGACCCGTGACACACCTGTCAACAAGCGGACGAGGAGGAAGAAGAGGAGGACGAGAAGGAGGATGCATTAACGGTCATAGACTACTAAACTTCATATTGGCATGTTTGGTTTTTGCTTTTGTCATATCATGGCTTTTTCACTTCAATATACCCTCATGATATTCAAAACAACACATTATTATACATACATACTTGATCTACTTATATCAATATTCATTATACACACAACCTTCTTCTTAGGTGTCGTTTTTTTCCATCTTTTGATTTTTTCTGTGCGGGTTACATTACCCTAACATGGTTGCAATCATTCCATATATGCATTTTGATTAACACACGAGGCATTTTAACATGCGATATAATATGTCCTGTAACAAGGATTCTTGGAATAGCATAAAAAAAAAAAAAAAATTGATGATCGATCATAACTTAATTTCCCCGTGTTATAGCTATTGAACTGGAGAATGGTCTTTGATTTCGCTAATTTTGATCAAATCTGATACAACCTGTTCAAGTTATAAACAGGGACATAATCAACTAACATCTTTTGAAGAAATTATTGAGCAAGTAAGAAAGAAGTAATTAAGTACCTTTGATATCGAACATCTTTCTGCCGGGTCATAAGAAAGGCAACTCTCTAAAACCCGAACAATCAAAACTAAATGAAGAAGGGGCATTTCTTCTTTTAGAGCTGGATCTACTAAATCCATATACACCTTTTCTTCTAATAGTGGCCTCGCCTAATTCATTCCAAAATTAACAAGAGACGAAGCACACATTAATCGAATTATTAATTATTTTATATGTAGACCATGTAACTAAATAAAATCAGTTACCCATCTTAAAAAGCTTTCACCGTTTGTCTCTTCTAGAGTCTTTCGCCCTGTTAGTAACTCAAGAAGCACCACCCCAAATGAATACACATCTGTCAGGCTTGAATCAGTTCCAGTTTCAGCATATTCTGGTGCCAAATAATCAAAAGTCTTAAGGACCCTTGTTTCCGACAAGTGATTCAAGTCCTCGTATGGATTTTTTGTCAGACCAAAGTTCGCAAGCTATAAACACAATATATAAATTTCCGTTAGTTGGTATAAGTAGCTAATTAAATTTGTGATTGAAGGAGAGAAGTTTTATTTCATAACGTACGTACCCGTGGCTGAAAGTCATGGGTTAGAAGAATGTTTCTTGGTCTAACACATCCAAAAATGTTGTTGGTGTGTAAATATTGCAATCCTTTAGATGTTCCTAATGCTATTTTCAATCTTATCTCCCATGTCATCTCTTTACTTCTTGCTATACAGATTAATTAAGTTATATAATAATATAAATTAGCTTATTTTATTAATTGAAATTTTCGAAATCAAGTACCTGTTAGATGTGTGGTAAGAGACTGATTGCAAACAAACTCATACACAAGGAACCTGTGATATCCTTCTGAACAAAATCCTAACAATGTTGCTACATGTTCATGCCTAGCGTTACTCAATGTAACTGCAAGTAATCTAAAGTCTTCTTCTTTGATGGTTGCGAAAAAATGTTTTCTTATCACAATCTGCAGTCCATTGCGTAAAGTTCCTTTATAAACCCTCTTTCGGCTTCTAGATAAAAGATACTTTTGAGAAAACCCGTATGTCGAAAAAGTAAGTTGTGCGTATGTGAAGTGTGAAAAGAAACCATTTGACAGTCTTTCGGATCCACAAATTGTACAAATTTCATCATCATTAAATATCAACTGATCCGGCATATCTAAAATAGAACAAAACCTTCCAACAAGTTACAAACCAAATTTACGACTATGCATTTTACTTTAAGTTAGAGGGTTAAATTTGATGCATAGGAACTCACGTGTAGAAGTTCCAATAGTACTGTTTGTATTAACGTCGTCGTCATGCCGATTAGGATTTTGTAAAATTTCTACACGACCATTACCACGCCTCATCATCAAGATGGCACACCTAAGATTATCGATAACATACTTTTGATCTTTCTTCATTTGACTGTTTGATTAACATCACATCTTGTTTAAAAAGATGAAAATCATGCATAGATTAATTTAATAATTAGAAGATCATAGATGACGAACAGCTACCTACCTGTGGTCTAGAATGACATAAGTTGCTCCAAAGTCCTTAGCAGCCTGCACAGTGAACTCTTTCATGGACTTCCCTGCCTCTACGGATGTGTCAAAGTCAATCTGTCTAGATTCGGCCAGCTGGATTATATGTTTGATCTCCGTATTTTTCCGAGACTCATCTTGCTTTTGTAAGATTTGTCTTTCAATGCTCTCTTGTTTCTTTAAAATGGTGGCGCTCGAATTCAATCTGCTATTTCCATTCCCTCCTGATATATTTAAGATAAATTACTTAATTATGATCAAAGCAAAAGTTTCCTTAAATTCATATGTCTTAGGAAATAACGAATCACTCACTCACCTGTTGTAACAAGATTGGTACGACTACAATTACTATTTTCTTCATAGAAAGAAGAAGTTTTGGCGAAGCATAATATTCCGCAACCTGAAACTAGGGATGGTGGATGATGAGTAATGAAGGGTTGCACTACTCGTAACAACCTTATGATATCACCGTGCTTAAGTGGCAGGAAACTGAGAGCCCATCTCACGGATTCCACACCTATACATGTTGATGCATCTTGTACAATCACAACCCTTTCCACCATCCCTTGTCGTTCTCTTTGGAACATGCTTTCGACAACTAATCGATTTTGGATCAGGATGTCCTCAAATGCTTACTAATTACTTATAATAAGTGTATGTACGTGTATTTCTAGGAGTCGTTTTGTATTTTTACAAGCAAACAAATTTAGGTGAGTACGTGGTGAAACCTAGATAATAAGTTTGGGGGATATGTCATATGCTGAGATCAAAGATGCAAATTGATTCATTGTGTAATTGGGTCCTTTGTTATTTTCGATCTTTGTGTGTTCCTGAGTGTTTAACGAACAAGACAGCATGAATTATCCTAAGTTTACCTTGTTTTGTCATAACATCGATAATGTTAAATTTTCTGACCATATAAAAACAACTACAAGAATCCATCAATTTGAAATAATTTTGTAAGCTAGAAAACAAATATTAAATTAAGCGGATTTATGGAAATCAATAAACCTCGTGGTTTTCGAAGGGATTAAAGTAATTAATACACGAAATCGCATACAAAGACTCACACTGTATAAAACTTGCAAGAAAAGAAAACGGGGATATTGTATTTTTTATATAAACGAAAATTAATTAGATCAAAGTAAAGTAAGTAAGATATTTTGAGGCAATGTTACATGTTTAAATAATAATACAAGAAGAAGAAAAAAAAATAAAAAACAAAAAGTTTACACATGTAAGGATGAAATTTGATTTGAGAATTATGCATCAACGCATATACTTCGGACATACATCTTGTGATCACTCCAAATGTAACAATTCCTTTTCAATGCAATGCTCCGATCTATGTAGGTAGTGGTTATTATTAATCAAAGAAGAAGAAAGTACTGAATGACAGGGATGAAAATCGACGAAGAATTTGTGCCTGATAGGCGCATTGAGGTTGAAACAGACGATGAAGAAAACGAAGCCCAAATTCACTGCGAAGATGATGATGATGATGAAACTGGATCGGATTGTGAAATACCAACGTTTGCAAACAAGAATTCTGGTTTCATCACGGCTACTCAGTCTGAAAACACATGTACCATTAACGATACCAGTTGGCCTCAAACTTATAGGTCTCTCCCTCCGTCTCTCTATATTTTCGTCTTTGATCCATGTCACGTATATATTTTATTTTATGTTCAATGTGATACATACATAGTGTTTAATTCATCAGAATATATGCATGTATAATGTAAATGCAGGCAGTCTATGGACATGTACACAATGCCCATTCATCCTATGACTTCTTTTAGAGGAGGAGAAGACATATCACCAATCAAGTTTCATGATCACAAGTCACCCACAATCCGCAGACCCCTCATTTCAGCAACAAGCTTGGAGAAAGATCAAGTTCCTATCTCAACACTCCCTATTAAGTTTTCTCAAACATCAAACTTAAGAATCTCGAGCCTTCGTGATTTACCACCTCCTGTAGAGCAATGCACCTTTTCTCAATCAGTCCTTAACGGTACGTACGTAATGAATTAATTATGTTTTCCTTTGATTCTATTCAATTACATTATTTTCTTTACAATTCGTGCTGCAGTAATAAATGTCCTATGTGGGATAGGAATCCTATCAATGCCTTATGCATTTAAAGAAGGGGGATGGTTAAGTCTTGCACTTTTGTTAGCGTTTGCGGTTATTACTTGCTATACTGGAACTTTGTTAAAAATATGCTTAGAAAGATGTAATGGACTACAAACTTACCCTGATATTGGACAAGCCGCCTTTGGTTTTTTTGGCCGCATATGTATAGCTGTCGTTTTGTACGCCGAGTTGTTTGTAAGTAAGAATTTTGAAAATTATTATTTTACTTAGCTTGAGACTGGGTAATAATACTTAATGTCTTACTGCGTTTAGTCTTCTTGCGTGGAGTACTTGATAATGATGGATGATAACCTGTCAGCCCTTTTCCCAAATGCCTACTTCAATATTGGTGGCATACATCTTGATTCTTATATGTTCTGTGCGATTATATCTACCCTTGTCATCCTTCCAACAGTTTGGCTCAGAAATCTTAGTCTACTCTCGTATATTTCAGGTCAGGTTCTATATACATATATCATATATGTAGTCCCAATAATATTTCTTTTCTTGTATAATTAAATTAATAATTCAAGTGGTTATTTGAGCAGCTGGAGGAGTTGTAACATTGGCAGCTGTGGTGATCTGTTTGGTATGGCTAGGTGAGGTTGATGGAGTCGAATATCACCCAAGTGAAACCGCATTAGACTTTGGGAATTTTCCTGTAGCAGTTGGTCTTATTGGTTTTTGTTATGGAGCCCATTCAGTTCTTCCGAATATCTACACGTCAATGAAAGAACCTTCCAGATTTCCATCTGTTCTTGTGGTCAGGTCAGACTTTTAACTCTAATTCGTAAATTACATTTACAATCAGTCATATGATAAGTAAGTAAAAGTTGTTTGTTTACACATTCATGCAGCTTTTCTATATCTTTCCTTTTGTATGCCGTGGTAGGAGTATATGGCTACTTAATGTTTGGGGACTCTGTTAAATCTCAATTCACTTTAAACATGCCCACATCTTTTATGACGTCGAAAGTTGCAGCATGGACAGTGGTATTCTATATATACATGTATATTTTTTCATCAATTTTTCGTTCTAGTTTTTGGTTACATTTAATTAAATAAATACAGGTTGTGGCTCCTGTTACAAAGTTTGCCTTAACACTTACACCTATTGCATATGGAATTGAAGAACTATTGCCTCCGGCTCACCAGAATTCTTATGCTGTGTCAATGATGATAAGAACGGCTTTAACATTTTTCACTCTACTTGTAGCTTTAACAGTTCCATATTTTGGTAACCATCCATTATATATATTTCGATCATAATCAATTTTAATTTAAATATTAATATCTCAAACACTAAAATGCAGGAGTTGTGATGGCGTTGACTGGAGCGGTACTTGAAATGCTTGTGGTAATTAAGTTTTCCATTTGTAGTCTTCATCTAGTCCAATAGTCATCTCAAACAAAGAAATATGTATAATACTTACTTAATATTTGATATTTAATTTCCAGGCTGTAATACTTCCTTGTGCTTGTTACTTGCGTCTACTTCGTGGCCATACCACGACATCTGAGGTTCACAACTTTTGTTGGTTTTTCCTTATTTCAAACAATGTTGGTATGCTCCTAACTTTGGAGAATCTATTGTTTTTGTTTTGCAGATTATAATTTGTTCATTGATGATTTTGACGGGAGTGGTATGTGGTATTATTGGCACGTATTCAGCGCTTTCAAGTATACCTGGTTAGATTGTAGTATAGTCATTGCTAGGAAATATTGGTAGACATTTGATAGATGTTAAAAAAAAGAAAGTGCACAATTTCTATTTGAAGTTATGTTTCTTGAAAGTGAAAACAGAAGGCAAAGGGGGTGTTTGTTTCACGGAATGTAAAGGAATTCATTTTCGTTTTCGTTTTATACTTCATTGTGTTGTGCTTCTAGATCATGCTTCCTTTTTGTTTTCTCTTACTGCATTTTTAGGGGGTTTATGATTGTTTAAAAATGTCATCTTCTTTTCCCCAAAAATTGAAACCGCTACTTGAAGTTTTTTACCTTTTTGGAGCAAGAGTACCACTACAAGAAAAAAGACCTTTAGTGACGACTTTTTTTTAGTAACGACCCACATTTTGTCACTAAATGAATGATTTAGTTACCATAAAATGTGTCGTCACTAATTTTGATCAATATTCCAAAAATAGTGACTAATATCAAAAGTGGTCACTAAATGGAAGGTTAGACACCAAAATATGGTAGTCACTACTTATATCCATTGAGTTAGGTAAAATAAGTGAGTTGAGAAATTTTAGTGACCAAAAATATGGTCACTAAGTGAGATTTTAGAGACCAAAAAAATTGCCGTCACTGAATTTGATAGCCAGAGACTAAGTAATGTGGTCATTAACAAATGATTGTTAAGTTGAAAAACTAGGTGTATTGAGCTCATTGAGTCGAGAATATGTTAATAATATCATGAAAATATTTAACTATTAATATGTTCTTCATGTTTTAAATATTAGATACCAAATAATGATGGTCACTATTTGAAATGTTAGACACTAAATAGTAGTGGTCACTACGGAAAATTAGATACAAAATAAGAGTGGTCACTAATAATTTATATTTAAGATAAAAAAACATATATTAAATATAATAGATTAATGATTTATGTATTGTCAATTTAACTTATTTCTATAGTTTTATAAATATGAAGTTGTTAAAATTGATATAATTTTATTTAATGTGGTTTCGTCTTTACTTTCGAGTAATAGTAAAAATAAAATGTATAAATGCCGGAGTAACGTTGTTAAGAGACATATAACAACAAAAACAAAGTGTATTAATACTAATAGTCCAGGGATCTATATTGACAATTCGACAATTCTGATAAGTTAATACCGAGAGCAAACTAACTGAGAGCAAACTAACGCTCCATTGCAGATACTTCACCAAAGATAATTTCAATTCGTCGGCGATTCATCGATTCCTAACTGTTAATTACTTCGATTTCTCCACGATTCATTGCAGATATTAATATGTTAATTACTTCGATTTCTCACACTTCTAGATCTTCAACTACAAATAAAATGACATATCCTGAAGGCTTTTTTACCTATTATCAAGAATAAGATGATTTAACAAATATTTATTTTAAAAAACTCTAGACCTAAATATTTATTTGAGTTTCAACATTTTCGTTCTTTACTTTCTCTCTCTAAATCCTCTACCTCACTCTCTCTAGAAACCATGGATCTGAAATCCATTCATCTCCGACATTGATGACATCATCGAAGGTCAAGCTCCATGGTTTCTATACTCCGACGATTTCGCCTTTTTCGACTGTTCAAAGCTCCAGCGATGGCTTCTCTTTCTGATGACGGTAAGTTATCGTTCACCTATTAATTCCGTTCGTTTCTATACAAATCCGAACGATTTTCTGTTCTAATGCAATAATTTTTTGTCTAGTTTTGGTGATCTAATTTATCGTGACCTACTAATTTTATCGATTACAGGTGCTGTAATTGTTGTGAGGTTTTAACAATTTCACACAAGATGATGTTCAAGGATCTGTCAATTGAAGCTATGCAGTTCAAAAGGTTGCAAAATAGTTCTCTATTTTAATTTTAATATTAATTATTAAACTGTTTTGTTAGCTAGATAATATTTTGTTGTATGCACTCCAGGTGTTTGATAAAATGTCAAATAGAAAACAGGTTATGTTATAATGATGTAAGTACCTAAAATTATATGTATTAGTTTGAACATATACAACACTCCAAAAACTTGACCAAATTCCGGTGAGTGTCTCTTTCATGAACTAGAATATTAATAGTATAATACATGTGATTTATTTAATGTAATTTTTGAACTCCCTGTTATGGTGGAAATACTAACCCTAACTTGCAGCAACTGAGAAATTATCAGCAGCAGTATGCACAGAGGAACCTGCATCGACTACCCCAAGTCCGGATGTATCTGTACATAATTCTGTGGAACCTCCTACTGAATCATCGAAGAAAGTTTCGAACGAGAGTAATAATCAAAAGAAAAGTGCACAAGTAGACGGGAACGGAAAAAAGAAAAACACAATGCAAGGAAGAGGTAGAGGAATAGGAGATGTACCCAAAAGCAGAGGATCTAGTCCAGGTGCTGGCAATCTTTGTTTTGATTTTGATTTTGCAGCAATCTTTGTTTTCATGTGGATATGATACGAGACAGAGGTTTTGTTCTAAATTACAATTACAATATTAATTGCTTCGAATGAATTTATTATTTATATTTAATTGCTGCAATTACCAGATTTTAGTTTATTGTATAAAAATATTGATTTTTTTTTTTTTTGTATTAAAGTAGTTAGTGACCACTATTTTTTGGTCTCTAACATTAGACACCAACATATTTGGTCACAAATTAGAGTTAACGGAGCCGTTAACTCCGTTAATGGAGCTTAATAGTGACCACTTTCACTTGTTTAGAGACCAAATTAGTGACCACTTTTTTGTCGTCACATATATAGTGACCACTTTTTTTTCGTCACTAATTAGAGACAAGTTATGTTTTTTGTCACTAATAAAATTAGCCACGGACCTTTAGTGACCAAAAGTGACGACTTTTATTTTGGTCACTAAACTCCTTAGTGACGGAATTTTTCAACTGTTAGTGACCAAACGTGTTTTGTCTCTAAAAGCCTTTTTTCTTGTAGTGAGTCATGCTGCTTCTTATGTTGTATTGTAATTACTTTGTTTCTTATGAGAAATTAATTCAAGAAATTATGTTTATGTTTGGTTCTGTTTTATGTTTTTGTTTCGATTTCGTATGGGTACTCGTTATTTTAATTAAGATGTTAGATATAGATAAATACTTTATGAAGCAAAAATTGAACACCCAACCATGTTTGCCATAAATATGTGTTAACACTCGTCCTTGCTTATGCTTCATTGGATCCTTAGTCTTATGTACTATATCTCGTAAATGATTTGTTTGAAACCTAATCCATTTTAAGAAGCTTTGTGTATGGGAGTGATACACATCGGTATGTTATTTGTATGATCTAGACTTGCTGCCTTTTTACTTTTCATGGTAATAAAGAGTTAACCTTGCTACGTTTTTGTTGGGATAATTAATTATTCATATTGTGATTTGATGATACAAATATAAACTGATAACGGTAAAGAAATAGTAGTTTTGGAGTTGCTGATTTATATTGAAAAAGACTAAGTGATGGTTTCAAGTCACACGAGTGTCACACGAGTTTTGGAGTAGCCGCATAACCATGTGTCACACCCCGCTAAAGCGGAAACACGGAAGTGTGAAGAGCAAAGATATCATCACACGAGTTATAATAAAAACATACGGTTTCAAGTCATTAAGAAATAAATAAAAGTTTACAATTTAAGGATAACCAAGTATTGAAAAGTACATCACGACATAACTTAATAAAATGTTTGATAAAATTCCCAAATAACATGTCCAAAATAGGTCTCCTTCCGATTCATGACTTCACGTGACATTTCATGACCCATCCAAGTATTGCATTCCGTGACTTACACTTGATTTCCTGAAACAAGAGATAAAGTGTCAACTACAATAAAGTAGTGAGTGAGTTACAGTTTTCTAGTCCTCGACTAAAAAGGTTTGAGCTAAGTATATCAATACTTAAAAGTTTCTAAAAGTAGAATCATTACTTAAAGAATAGTTCGAACCAAAACAATTGTTTGAAAGATAGATGCGGAAGTCGTATAACTCTATACGCGCATAAAAAGTAAACTATGATTGAATTCATGTATAACGACTACTTGGCATAATAACTTAAGTGTTCACACTAAACCGATTAACCAACCGTGATGCCTCTTACCCCGACTACTACGGGGAGTCATTTCTGATCGAGTAATATGTACATAAGTTGCCACTTAAGTAAGGAACGGTTATTTCCTAAGTATCGATACCCATAATTACTAAACGGCTTAACAAAGCTAATAGTGTGTGGTGAAAAATTAGGCACTGATGTTATTTTTAAACTAGTAGTAGTCACTTAGAGTAGCTATATTCCTCAAGAGTCATGGTAGTTATACGATCAATCAAAGTACATATGAGTGACGAGAATGGCATTTAAATGAGTTTAACATAGTTTGAATCAAGAGCCGAATAAAGGTGGCGAACCATTAGTTTATCAAAGGCCAAACGACCATAAAACCAATTAAGCATAAGTTTGTCAAAAATGTTCAATAG
The DNA here is from genome assembly GCA_910822075.1 of Senecio squalidus. Classification (NCBI taxonomy): domain Eukaryota; kingdom Viridiplantae; phylum Streptophyta; class Magnoliopsida; order Asterales; family Asteraceae; genus Senecio; species Senecio squalidus. Next base: position 14,016,740 of record CAJVGC010000001.1, read on the forward strand.
AGTTCATAAAAGTTCAGTTGGATCTCTTGTTTCCCCCAAAAGATAATTGAAAACAGTAAATAAGTGGGGATGTAACTCACGTGAAATGAGGCGGTGAAAAGATAGCTCGGATAGAGGTGAGTCGGTTCTAACGAAAATCCGGCAGAGCTTCCGCGCTAAATAAAGAATGTCCAAAATAACAAATCACTTTCCCGCTTTACAAACTGAATTCAAATATGTGAAATGAATCTAATGAACCACAAGACTTACGCTAGAGCGAGAGAATGGTACTAGGAGTGTGCGTGGAGTGGCCGGAATAGGAATCGGAATCGCGTGAACCTAAATTATACCGAATATGAAACTGTCAGATTCTGTTGTTGTAATATTTTATAAAAATAACATAAAAATCACATTCTGGAATACGAAGTCATAGGAACTGGATTCGTCTCAATCCGACAGTTTTTGAAGGAGTTAGAGTCGTTTACGTATTTAACGCGTTTTTAACCGTAAAAACAGTAAATAATAGTATATTAATTCCAAAAATTCCAGTAAAATCTGTAAAATCATATTTTGATAGGTTCTAGACTATATCCAATTTATGTAAGCTAATAAATTCGTTTGATATGTTTTCTCGAAAATCAAGATTAAATCAGATTAAATACTGTAAAATTCATAATAAATCGAAAAATAGGAGTTAGGTTCCCAATTTTTGACAGTAATCTACATTTTACAGTTTACATCTTTGGTCAACATTTCGTAATTTTTACATGCATGCAACAGATTCTGTCGATTTCTTCGGTTAGAGTCATAAATCGAAATCTTAAGTTGAAAAACATAACTTTAGTTTATTTTAATGAAATTTCCAGATTTTCCATTTTATAAACTTCCATTTTTACCAATAAAAATTGCATGCAATGGACTTTTTGATATGCTTTCATCATTTTAGTTATATAACATATATAGATTTGGTGATTTATGTAAAAACTTGAGTAAATATGAAAAAGAGTTCAAGAACAAGATTTTTACCTTTGAGATGATGAAATGATGGTGATGGATGTATGAAAATGACCTTGAATTAGTTATATTATGTCTTAGAAAGATTGTTTTTTTGAAAGAGTTGTGTGTGAGTTTGTATGTGAGTGTTGAGAGAATATGAAGGTGAGTGTGTGTTTTGATCTTGTGCAAATGAAAGTGACAAAGGGGAGTTGATACCAAGGTAATATTCTGGAGTAGAGGGGTGTTTGACACCTGTTTTTACAGGTGTTGGTCGTTTAGGTCGGTTGTGGATGAGTCACCAAGCACTAGCAACAACCAAAAATTTGAATTCCTGCGCTGAGTTGCGCCGCAACTGATTCTGTTGCTCCGCAACTGGATGATTTTCTGACTTTTTCGTTTTTGTTTAGTTTTCTTTGTTAAGTGTTTCGTTAGTTGAAAGTTTCCGGTTATTTTAGATAGGAACTTAGACAAGTTCACTAAGTATTTTCTTGGTATTAGGATTCATTTAAGTGATTCCAATTTCGATTCCGACGTACACGAGTTTACGAGACAAGTAACGACAAGGTTAATACAAAGTTAAGTTTAAAGGTAGAGAGTGCGGTTTTCACCTGAACTAGGACGGTTGTCACACCATGCGTAAAGTATAGTATCGAATAGTTGTCGCATAACCATGCGTAAGTTTAGTTTTCAAAAGATTGACGCATAGCAATGCGTGAAGTTTAGTTTTCGTGTTCGTAGGCATTGACCACATAGCGCGACTATGTGACAATCCTAGTATTGCCCAATGATCGTATCGTTGCGTTGCTAAACCTATTAATTACCCACTAGAATATTATGCACCATCTGTTGTTGTCGTTGTGGTGAGGGTCTTGCAACTACCCTAATAGCGCTATCCATAAATCCTATCGGTCCTCTCCCAGAGATTAATAGCAACTAGTTATGTAGGAGTGCATGGGATTTTCGTAGCATCTCACGACCATGTTGTACAACGTCCGCAACATGTCGATCGATGCCAAGTCATTGGCAATTTAGCGTTTGTATCCTCAACATCGTTGGCAAAACCATCAACGATGCTGGCAAAATAGTTGTTTGTTTCCTCGGCATTGTTGGCAAAATCATCAACAATGCCGGCAAAATATAGTTTCGAAATAGTATTCAAGTAATAAAGCGTATCGTAATAGTTTTCAAGTATCAAATCGTTTCGTAATAGTATTTGATAGTGTTAGTAGGGAATAGGCTCGATACATATAGCCTATAAGCCCTAAAAAGCTAACACAACACGGTATAAAGACTAAGTCCCTTCTACATCAAGGAAAGGCTCTTAGTCCCTTCCGGCCTTCTGGCTCCCTGCCGTGTCCCGGCAAAGTGTCCGGGAGCCAAGCCGTGTCCCGGCAAAGTGTCCGGGAGCCAAGCCGTGTCCCGGCAAAGTGTCCGGGAGCCAAGCCGTGTCCCGGCAAAGTATCCGGGAGCCAAGCCGTGTCCCGGCAAAGTGTCCGGGAGCCAAGCCATGTCCCGGCAAAGTGTCCGGGAGCCAAGCCGTGTCCCGGCAAAGTGTCCGGGAGCCAAGCCGTGTCCCGGCAAAGTGTCCGGGAGCCAAGCCGTGTCCCGGCAAAGTATCCGGGAGCCAAGCCGTGTCCCGGCAAAGTGTCCGGGAGCCAAGCCATGTCCCGACAAAGTGTCCGGGAGCCAAGCCGTGTCCCGGCAAAGTGTCCGGAGCCAAGCCCGTGTCCCGGCAAAGTGCCCGGGAACCAAGCCCGTGTCCCGGCAAGTGTCCGGGAGACAAGCCCGTGTCCCGGCAAGTGTCCCGGGAACCAAGCCCGTGTCCCGGCAATGTCCCGGGAGCCGAACCCGTGTCCCGGCAGATGTCCGGGAGCCAAGCCCGTGTCCCGGCAGTGTCCGGGAACTTGGCCCCGTGTCCCGGCAATGTCCGGGAACCTGGTCTCGTGTCCCGGCGGTGTCCGGGAGCCAAGCCCCGTATCCCGGCAGTGTCCGGGAACCTGGTCCCGTGTCCCGGCAGCATCCGGGAACCAGGCCCCGTGCCCCGGCGGTGTCGGGAGCCAAGCCTCATATCCCGGCTGTGTCCCGGCACTTAGCGCCCCTGTGTCTGGAGACCTGCCGATCAGTCCGACACTCATGGCCTGGCATGTATAAAGATTTGTGTAGACCAACACTGATGCTTTGGAGTTCGTCTCACAGTACCATACTCCTGACATCCTACCAGTCAGACACTCAAGCCTAATCCTTGAGTGTAACCGTCAGAGCATTAATAAGGTCATATTAATAACATAGACGTTAAGGGCCATTGGAATCCTATTGATAAGCCATAAATGGTCATCATTGCCATACGTTGTTAATACCTGGAAGTGTTGGGTATAAATACTTAACACTTCAGGTTTTGGACACACTAACATTCCATCCTCTCCACACACACATAGTATTAGCTCACCAGCATACCTACTTGCCGTAGTAATCATATTCCGATCACCTTCTTCAACCAACCACTTGACCACCTTAGGCTCGCCAAGAGCTTGATAGGTTTGCACTGCTTAGCAGGAGGTCAAGAGGTTGAACCCCAGACACCCAAGTTACTGAGCCTGCCAATCCTTGCTCAAACATTGGCGCCATCCGTGGGACACGTTTTAGCAACGGTGTCTCATTTTATTTCTATCTTTTTTCATTTCATTTCTTAGTTTCACCACCATTTTTTCTTCTCCATGGAAGGAAATTCCTCATCACAAATCGGTTCACTTAAGCCAAAGACAACCACCAATACCCCATCCACCACCCCACCTAATTACATATACATGGCGCAGGAAGAAACTACATCTCGCAAAAGGAAGGCATCAGTCCTTCAGGATTGGGTGACGGAGCCTATTTGCTTCCCACCAATTGAAACTCCTTCCATCAACCCTGTAGTAATACAAATCCGGTTAGCCAACTATGAAGTGAGCAAGGCATATGTTGATACAGGGAGCTCAATGGACATTATTTATGCCCACTGTTTTAGGAAGCTCCCTGAAAAAGTACAAAATTCAAAGCGTCCAACACAATTCCCTCTAGTGGGGTTTTCAGGTGAGACGCATTGGCCAATCGGAGAGGTAGCAATAAACATGATGTTAGGAGAATATCCACACTTAGGTTAGGAATGATTAATTTTGCAATCATTGATGCACCATCGGCCTACAATGTCCTACTGGGCAGGCCTGCATTACAAAAATTTGGAGCAATTCCATCAACCATTCATGGCATGATAAAGTTCCCTACCCCAGATGGCATAGCCACAGTCAGGGCTAGAACGTCATGGCCTAAAGAGTGCAAACAGGCAGAGAAACCAAAACTGGTAGAGGGTCCCAAAGGTGATCCGGCAATGGAAATCATTGATGGTCCGGAACAAAAAGTTATTATTAATAAACATTTCCCTGAACAACCAGTGACCATTGGTTCACAACTCCCAACACAGACAAAGACTAAACTCATAGCGTTACTAGAATCAAACCTTGATGTCTTTGCATGGCAGACATCAGACATGACTGGTGTCCCAAGGGAACTAGCAGAGCATTCCCTAAACGCGAATCCCAATATTGTGCCAATCCGACAGAAAAAACGAGGCATGGCCCCGGATCGTAGTAAATCTGCATGTGACCAAGTAAACAAAATGGTCGAAGCAGGGATTGTCAGAGAGGTAAAATACCAAACTTGGATTGCTAATCCAGTTATGGTAAAGAAAGGAGATGGTTCTTGGAGATTATGCGTTGATTTCAAAGACATTAACAAAGCTTGTCCAAAGGACAACTATCCTTTACCAGAAATCGATTAGAAAGTGGAATCCTTAGATAGATTTAGACTCAAATGCTTTTTAGATGCATATAAAGGTTATCACCAAATTTGTATGAAAAAAGGTGATGAAGACAAAACAGCTTTTCACACAGACCAAGGCATATTTTGTTTCCAAAAAATGCCATTTGGCTTGAAAAACGCTGGAGCAACCTATCAACGTCTAATAGATGAAACTTTCAAAAATCAAGTGGGAAGGAACATAGAAGCCTATGTAGATGACATAGTTATCAAAAGCAATACGGAAGACATCATGTTGGCTGATATCCTGGAAACTTTCCAAACATTACGTAATATTAACATGAAGCTTAATCTATCCAAGTGTAGTTTTGGCATGGAGGAAGGAAAATTCTTGGGACATATTGTTACACCTAATGGCATCAAAGTCAATCCTAAGAAGGTTCAGGCAGTCATTGACATGCCATCTCCTTCCACCAAAAAGCAAGTCCAAAGCCTAAATGGCAAGCTAGCAGCACTTAGCCGTTTCTTGTCCAAAGCCGCAGATCGATCCCTCCCTTTCTTTAATACCTTAAAGGGATGCATCCGGAAAAAAGACTTCTCATGGTCTGAAGAAGCAGAAGTGGCATTTCAAGAAATGAAGAAGTTCATGGCCAATCTCCCAACACTCACGGCTCCAATAGCGGGGGAGACACTAACTATATACTTGGCTGCTTCCAAGGAATGTGTAAGCGCAGTTTTAGTAGCCCAACGAGGCGACTCACAAATGCCGATCTATTTCATCAGTAGGGCACTGAAAGGCCCAGAGGTTAATTATCCATGTTTGGAAAAATTAGCACTCTCTTTGGTTCATGCGTCTAGACGATTGAGGAGATATTTTCAAGGACATCCCATCCAAGTGCTAACAGACAAACCAATCAAGCAAATATTGGGAAAACCAGAAGTGTCGGGACGATTAGCAAAATGGGCAATTGAACTAGGAGAACATGAAATTTCTTTCCAACCTCGAAACTCGATGAAAGGACAAATCTTGGCAGATTTCCTGGCTGAAATCGAAGGAATGGAAGAACCAAAGGATCCATTAGTGACAGACAGCCCTCCTTGGACCCTCTTCACAGATGGCGCATCCAACCTAGAAGGGTCAGGAGCTGGTCTCATACTCACAGATCCAGATAAAAACGAGTATACCTACGCCCTTAAGTTTGACTTCCCGGCAACCAACAATGAAGCCGAATACGAAGCTCTCTTATCAGGGCTACGAATAGCTAGAAAGATGGGAGTTCAAAATATAGAAGCTTTTGTGGACTCCCAGTTGGTAGCTAATCATATCAATGGTAGCTATGAAGCAAATCAAACTTCCATGCAACAATACTTGGAAGAAACCAGAAAAATCATTTCGGACTTCTCAAAATTTACCATAGAGCAAGTGCCAAGAAACCGTAACAAAATAGCAGATGCATTGAGCAAACTTGCAGCATCCTCCTTCGCCCACCTCAAGAAAGAATTGTTGGTGGAAGTCCTAACTGAGAAATCCATAGTGCCAACAAAGGAAGTGGCCGCAATAACGGAGGAAGATTGTTGGATGACTCCAATAAAAAACTTCCTTCAGAATGGACAACTCCCGGAAGACAAACAACTAGCAAGGAAAATCAGAATGAAGGCACCAATGTATCTCCTCATAGACAACTACCTGTTTAGGAAGTCTTTTTTGGGTCCACATCTAAGATGTGTCGGCCCAACACAAGCAAAGGATCTAATTCAGGATGTACATGGTGGAAGTTGTGGCATGCATGCAGGCCCTCGTTCGGTAACCACAAAGGTCATGAGACTTGGATACTTCTGGCCATCCATGCACAGAGATGCAAAGGAAGAAATTGAAAAATGTGAATCATGCCAAAAACATGCGTCAGTCTCAAAAATGCCAAAGCAGGACCTCATTCCAGTGACTAGCGCATGGCCATTTTACAAATGGGGAATCGACATTGTCGGACCATTCCCCCCGGGAGTAGGCAATGTTAAATACCTTTTAGTAGCTGTGGACTATTTCACAAAATGGATTGAAGCTAAGCCCTTGGCAACTATCACCGGGCCTCGAATGATAAGCTTCGTTTGGGAACAAATAGTATGTCGTTTTGGAGTTCCACACGTCCTAGTCAGTGATAATGGAAAACAATTTGCAGATAATCCATTTAAGACTTGGTGTCAGGATATGGATATCCAACAACGATTCACCTCTGTGGCACACCCACAAGCTAATGGTCAGGTTGAAGTCATGAACAAAGCAATCGTCAAGGGAATTAAGGCCAGATTGGGAAAATATGCAAAGGCATGGGTAGACGAAATCCCAGGCATTCTTTGGGCACATAGAACTTCCCCCGGCAGAACTACATCTGAAACCCCTTTCAGCCTAGTCTATGGCACTGAGGCAGTTATCCCACCAGAACTTACAATCCCTACTCACCGGACTCTTCATTTCAATCCGGAGCTAAATGAAGAAGCCCTAAGAGAAAACTTGAATATCATCGAGGAGCGAAGAGAAATATCTCTCATCCGACAAGCAGAAAGCCATAGACAGATGGCTAAGTATTATAACCAAAGAGTCCGACACACATCTTTCAAAGTGGGAGATCTCGTATGGCGGAAGAATGAAGCTAGCAGGACCGAAAACTTGGGCAAGTTGGGTCCCACATGGGAAGGCCCATATAGTGTCCTTGAAGCACATGGAACTGGCTCCTACACCCTGTCTGACTTAGATGGACAACCATTACCCAGGACATGGAATGCAATGAATCTAAAGAGATGCTACATTTAATATTTAGATACTATTGCTGATTGTCAGCACTTGCAACCACAACACCCGACAGGATGTGCCTAACCAACAGTTGTTTCAATGCTGAAAATTATTTTCGCCGGCACAAAAGTGCCGGCTATATGCCGGCTACCAATGCCAAGCCGCCGGCACAAAAGTGCCGGCTATATGCCGGCTAAATTAACCAAGCGCCGGCACAAAAGTGCCGGCTATATGCCGGCTACCAATGCCAAGCCGCCGGCACAAAAGTGCCGGCTATATGCCGGCTCACAATTTAATCAAGTTGCCGGCACAAAGGGCCGGCTAAAAAAAAAAAAAAAAAAAAAAAAAAAAAGAACAGCCGGCCAGTCTGGATGCCAAGTCTGGATATCTGGGGAATCTCGCAAACTTTGGTATTTGGCCAACTCACTCATCAGGGATTTGGCCAACCATAAGAAAACGCTCTTCAAAGAGTCATTCACAGCAATGCACCTCAAAATACAAAATGGTCTGATCTATGTATCCCACAAGGCAACAAACCTGATGCACCACCCCAAACTACGTTTGGAAGGAAATTTAGCAAAATGCACATATAGACATCTTAAATCTACGCCAAACATGCAATCACATATTCGTCTTTTTACCTACTGGGAAAAGGCAAGCACTTCTCATTGGGAAGCGACATCACTCGCGAGTAAAACAAATTGAAGGTTAACCAACAAAAGTGCCATCGGCACGATATGAAATATACATGAGATGCCAACATCTAGCTATGTCATCGGCATACAAAAGCACCATAGGTACTCAAATGATTGTCATAGACACAACTCAATATAATTACTCTTACGCACACCCAAGATGGTGTGACACAACATCCAAGATAGCAGGTTAAAAATGTATTATTGGCTTGATCACCCAATAAAACATTATTTTCCACAAGACAGATTGGACATGACCTCGGTCAGAACTACTCAAGGCAACCTCAAACGGCCAAGTAAGGCATGGCCAAAAGATAGTCGGAAGAGACAATAAGAACACAAAAAAAAAAAAAAAAAAAAAAAAAAAAAAAAAAAAGTTAGGCTTCAAAAAACCATTTTAAAACCTAACTGGGGGGCATGATAGTGTTAGTAGGGAATAGGCTCGATACATATAGCCTATAAGCCCTAAAAAGCTAACACAACACGGTATAAAGACTAAGTCCCTTCTACATCAAGGAAAGGCTCTTAGTCCCTTCCGGCCTTCTGGCTCCCTGCCGTGTCCCGGCAAAGTGTCCGGGAGCCAAGCCGTGTCCCGGCAAAGTGTCCGGGAGCCAAGCCGTGTCCCGGCAAAGTGTCCGGGAGCCAAGCCGTGTCCCGGCAAAGTATCCGGGAGCCAAGCCGTGTCCCGACAAAGTGTCCGGGAGCCAAGCCATGTCCCGGCAAAGTGTCCGGGAGCCAAGCCGTGTCCCGGCAAAGTGTCCGGGAGCCAAGCCGTGTCCCGGCAAAGTGTCCGGGAGCCAAGCCGTGTCCCGGCAAAGTATCCGGGAGCCAAGCCGTGTCCCGGCAAAGTGTCCGGGAGCCAAGCCATGTCCCGGCAAAGTGTCCGGGAGCCAAGCCGTGTCCCGGCAAAGTGTCCGGAGCCAAGCCCGTGTCCCGGCAAAGTGCCCGGGAACCAAGCCCGTGTCCCGGCAAGTGTCCGGGAGACAAGCCCGTGTCCCGGAAAGTGTCCCGGGAACCAAGCCCGTGTCCCGGCAATGTCCTGGGAGCCGAACCCGTGTCCCGGCAGATGTCCGGGAGCCAAGCCCGTGTCCCGGCAGTGTCCGGGAACTTGGCCCCGTGTCCCGGCAATGTCCGGGAACCTGGTCTCGTGTCCCGGCGGTGTCCGGGAGCCAAGCCCCGTAACCCGGCAGTGTCCGGGAACCTGGTCCCGTGTCCCGGCAGCATCCGAGAACCAGGCCCCGTGCCCCGGCGGTGTCGGGAGCCAAGCCTTATATCCCGGCTGTGTCCCGACACTTAGCGCCCCTGTGTCTGGAGACCTGCCGATCAGTCCGACACTCATGGCCTGGCATGTATAAAGATTTGTGTAGACCAACACTGATGCTTTGGAGTTCGTCTCACAGTACCATACTCCTGACATCCTACCAGTCAGACACTCAAGCCTAATCCTTGAGTGTAACCGTCAGAGCATTAATAAGGTCATATTAATAACATAGACGTTAAGGGCCATTGGAATCCTATTGATAAGCCATAAATGGTCATCATTGCCATACGTTGTTAATACCTGGAAGTGTTGGGTATAAATACTTAACACTTCAGGTTTTGGACACACTAACATTCCATCCTCTCCACACACACACAGTATTAGCTCACTAGCATACCTACTTGCCGTAGTAATCATATTCCGATCACCTTCTTCAACCAACCACTTGACCACCTTAGGCTCGCCAAGAGCTTGATAGGTTTGCACTGCTTAGCAGGAGGTCAAGAGGTTGAACCCCAGACACCCAAGTTACTGAGCCTGCCAATCCTTGCTCAAACAGTATTCAACTATCAAGTCGTTTCGTAAAAGTATTCAAGTATCAAATCGTTTAGTAATAGTATTCAACTATCAAGTCGTTTCGTAAAAGTATTCAAGTATCAAATCGTTTAGTAATAGTATTCAGCTATCAAATCGTTTCGTAATAGTATTCAACTATCAAATCGTTTCGTAAAAGTATTCAAAGTTTGTTTCAGCTTAAAAGTGGTGTTTAAGCCTAAGACTCGCATTTCACCCCAAAAATGTAGTAAAAGCGTTTAAAAGTAGGGGTTTGTAACTCACTGTTTGCGAAGATAATCGTAACGTGCTCGGAAGGTGCTCGGAATCACCAGAAATCCTATAGTTATACCAATTTGTTGAGTGAGTATGATTGTTTATGAGTTTATAACATCGTTAGTCAACGAAAAATACTTAAGTTTTAGGATTATATTAAGGTCTAGGGAAAATCGGGCAGCACTTCCGCGCTATAGTTTTCAAATCCAATTTTTAACACTTTCCCGCTTACAAACGTCATAACAATAATCTTTAACTTATAAAACACGATAGGGATTATATGTTGAATAAGTTTCTCTATTACAGGTTGTATTTCATGAACATCAGTTTTATATATAATCTTAAAACGACAAGTTTAAAGTTACGCTCAAAAATGGTTTAAATACGGTTTTGAAACAAGTCTGCAACACGACCGCCTCGCGGTGGAGGCACTGCGCCGCGGTCATGGTTTCACCACGACCGCCTCGCGGTGGAGGCACCGTGGCGCGGTCGCGAGCAGAGCAGTTTTGCCAAAAATCGTTTTTGGGTGAAATTTGTTATTTTGAAGATGGATTTCAACATGCAATGGCTAGAATTAGTAACACCTTTTATAATATTAGTTTATTTTGGATTTTCAACCATAATAACAAGGATTTATACATAACTTTTATAAAATCCCGTTTTTGTATATAAGTTGTTATAAAACTTCATGGAAACATGTTTTTAGGTAGTTGATCTTTCATGCAAGGAGTTTAGTAAGTAATAATAACAAGTAGAAGAGTTTTTACCCAATAAAATTGAATGGAGGATGATATGTTGGAGAATCTAGCTTCAAATAGATGAAAAACGTTTCTTGACCCAAAGGATGGATACTCCTTGCTACCCTTGATTATTAGAACGTTTTTAGTGGAGTTTTTAAGGTGATTCTTGCTGCTAAATTGGCTAGAAATCTGTATGTTTTGAGAGGTTTTTGTGTATGTGTGTGTGTGTGTATGCACCTTTGAATGAAAGAGATGGAAGTGTGTTTGTGGGGTTGGAAGGAACAAAATGTTTATTATGTGATTTGGAATGAGTCATTGCAGTAATTTCTAACATTAGGACACCTGTTGGGACATGTGGAGACTTGTAGTTTCGTGTGGAATGACTAAGCAAAAGCAAACTTGTGAGTCTGCACCACCTCCACCGCGTCGCGGTGGCTCCAGTGCGGCGCAGTGGAAGGCTGGTCGTGACTCGGTTTTGTTTCACGTTATCGTTTAATGTTACGTTGTTTAGAGCATACAATTATTATGTAATGAACTTAGGCAAGTTCATTATATGTTTTCCTGGTATTAGGATTCGATTTCCGATTTCCGATTCCGAGACACACGCTTTTTATGTTTAAGTAACGTAAACCTACGTTAAAAGTTTTTGTATGAGTTACATCGAGCTTAGCTTAAAGAGTTATGTTTACGTAACCACGTAACACATAAAGTTAGTTATAGCAAGTAGCAAGTAGCAAGTATAGCGTATCGAGGTCAAAGGTTAGCGTTGTCGACTAGAAGTTTTGCCGGTTGTCACATTCTCCCCACGTTGAAAGAATTTCGTCCCGAAATTTCAACTTGTAGTATTCGTTGTGGGAGAAGTGAAGAGATGAGGATCCTTAAGCATCATTCGATCCTATCGTTCCCAGGTATATTCGGGGCCTCGTTTTGCGTTCCATCGTACCCTCACTATGGGGATTTTACTGTGCCTTAGTTTCTTAGTTTCGCGATCTATGATTTCAATCGGTTCCTCGACAAATTGGAGCTTTTCGTCTAGTTGTACTTCTTCTAAAGGTGTGATAAGTGTTTCGTTCGAGGAGTACTTTTTCAGTATCGACACATGAAAAGTGTTATGTATGATATCGTGCTCTTGTGATAGTTCCCAACGACACGCAACTAGACCTACTCTTTCGAGTACCTCAAGTGGTCCTACGTATCTGGAGTTAAGTTATCTAGTGTTTTCCGCGGCGTATTTCACCTTTCCAAGGTGACACCTTAAGAAGTACTTTGTTGCCGACTTGAATTCCTAAGTCTTTTATAACGCATCTCAGCGTAACTCTTTTGACGACTTCTAGCAGTCTTAGTCGTTCCTTTGTCGTTGTGATTTATCAATCGTTTCTTGCACTACATCTGTGCTAATTAGTTGTCGATCTCCTGGTTCCAACCACACAGTGGGGATTCGCATTTCCTTTCGTAAAGAGCTTAAAAGGCGCACACTAGATACTAGTGCGATAACTATTGTTATAGGAGAATCATGTTAGTGGTATATGATTATCCTGACTTCCTCCGGAGTCAATTACACATGCTTAGAATATCATATAAGATTTGTATTGTAAGCTCGCTTTGACCATCGGTCCGTGGATAGTAAGTCGTGTTTAAGTCCAATCGAGTGCCAAACGACTCTTGGAATGCCTTCCAGAATCTGGAAGTGAAGCGAGTATATCTGTCCGAGATGATTGACGTGGGTATTCCGTGCCGTGTCACTACCTCGTTGATGTATGTTTGGACAAGTTTTTCCACGTTAAGACTTTCCTTGATGGGAATAAAGTGTGATGACTTCGTTAGCCGATCCACTATAACCCAGATCGTGTCGTTACCCGTTGATGTTCGAGGTAACTTTGTGACGAAGTCCATTGTGATTTGTTCCCATTTCCATTCGGGAATTTCAGGTTGTTGCAGTAGCCTGGATGGCTTTTGATATTCGGCCTTCACTTTCGCACAAGTGAGGCATTCTTCTACGTATAAAGCAACATCTCGTTTCATTCCAGGCCACCAGTAGTGTTCCTTGAGATCTTTGTACATCTTGCTCGACCCTGGATGAATGTAGTATCGTATTCGGTGTGTTTCATATGTTCTTTCTCAATTCGTTAGTTGTAGGAATCCATGCTCGATCCTTAAAATAATAGGCATCGTCATTCTTCCTTACAAAATCGTTATCATGTTGGTGCAATGTTTCAACCTTTACATTGTCTGCTTTCAAAGCCTCATGCTGGGCACTTGCGATACGCGTCCTCAAGTCGGGTTTAAGGTAGATTCCTAATGCGCGTACTCGAGTCGATTGTTGCCTTTCTTTCCTACTCAAGGCATGTGCTACGACATTCGCTTTACTAGGGTGATACTTAATATCGCAGTCGTAGTCGCTAAGGAGTTCCACCCATCTCCTCTGCCTCATGTTGAGTAGCTTCTGATCTAGTATGTGTTGCAGACTCCTATGGTCCGTGAATACCGTGCATTTCGTTCCATGGAGATAATGTCTCCAGATTTTTAAGGGCAAAAACTACCGCTCCTAATTATAGGTCGTGAGTAGCGTAATTGAATTCGTGTTTCTTGTCGCGATGCGTATGCTATGACCTTATTTCGTTGCATCAATACACAACCTACTCCTAGGTTAGATGCGTCACAATATGCTACAACGTCTTCGTTTTCCTCAGGAAGAGTTAGAATCGGAGCATTGCACAGTTTTGTTTTTAGGATATTGAAGGCTTGTTCTAGTGCATCTCCCCACGTTGAACTTCTCGTTCTTTTGAGTAATTCCAATAACAGTTTTAAGTGCTCCGCGTGATCCTCTTTGGTACGTGAGTAGATAAAATGTCGTCGACGAATACAAGGACTTGTTGATATCCAGACCTTAATTCGATCTTTGAAAAGTGTTCCGCGCCTTGTAGTTGATCGAAAAGGTCATCGATTCGTGTAGGAGGATATCGGTTCTTGACGGTTAGTTTATTCAAATTTCGGTAATCGGTACACATGCGGAGCGATCCATATTTCTTCTCAACGAATAGGGTCGGCGCTCCCCATGGTGATACGCTTGGTCGGATAAATCCTTTATCCAATAGTTCCTGAACTTGGTTGGATAACTCCTGCAATACAGTCGGAGCTAGTTAATACGGCGTCTTTGCCACGGGTGCTGCTCCAATAATTTCTTCGTTTCTAAACTCTACTTGCCTCGGTGGTGGTAGTTCTAGTAGTTCTTCTGGAAATGCCTCCGGATAGTCTCTAACTACCGGCATGTCCTTAAGGTCTGCTGCTTGTGTTTGTTTGTCTTTTACGTTTACTAACAATGTAAAGCATCCCTTATTCAAGTATTTGCGCGTTTTCATCACCGGTATAAGTTTCGAAGTTTTCCCCGGCCTATCTCCTTATACTATTAATTACTTCCCATCTTCTAACGGCATCCTAACCTTCTTATCTAAGCAAAAGCTTTTCGCATCTTGAATGGTCAACCAATCCGTTTCTATTACTGTGTCAGAGCTGCAACTACTCGGGAGTCGTATCTCGCTTCCTCAGTTCGTATCACGAAGGTTCTAACTTGTAAGATGTTCGGGCCGCAAGGGTTGTGCTGAGTATCGAGTTAATGTTTAAGTTCACTTAATGAACTAGTAATAGTTCGGGCAAGTCACCAGGAAATACTTCTGGTACTCCCTTACTGCTAATCGGTTTCCTTGGGCACCTTCTTGGTTAAATTGCAACGAGCCCTAACCTCGGTCGTGAGTGTTTTTCGGGTATAAGGTTTAGCCTTGCCCCTTCCATGTTGCCTTGTATGAATAAGGTCTTATTGTTGAGCAGGTGTTTAGATGATTTATTTGTAGAGACATGACTTCAACATGTTTGACAAATAGCTATTCCGTGGTTAATCGTAATCATAAGAATGTGATTGTATCTTCGTGGTGATCTTTCGTTTTAGGATATACTTTTAAAACATACCTTGTTTTGAAGTTACCTTAGATTCGTATATAAGTCTAGGAATCCATACTGACCAACGATTCCCTAGATAAGTTTGCGATATCCTTGCGATTTCGTAAATGCTAGCCCCCTTAATCGAGTACAATCATTTATTGACATTAGTAAGGTATGGGATATACATGTTTATGTTAGGGGCATATCATGCGATTTAGATTAAGGATTCGTGTCGACGGAAGATTACTATATTGGGTGTACTAAGGCGAGCGAGCGATAAAAGTGATTTTCAAAACTCTTACGTGTAGCAATTCCACCACTAGCATCGAGTTGTCTGGTATGCCCTATGTATCGTTTATTTGGTATGAAGTATGTCGAGTGATGGTTTTCGAATACGAGTGTCATGATACATCGGCTTCTGGATCATTTCTGGAGATCCGTAAACTTGTCGCGTTAACCCATCATGTCTCCCAGTGTCAATTCTTAGTTATCAGATATCTTGGGTGCATCACTTAGTATGTCGAGTTGTAATTGCACTCATGTGTCTTATGTGGGAATACTTCTCAGTTGCCATAAAAGGGTATCGCGTAAGGATTAGTGGGATAAGGCGTATACGGTGTCGATAGTCGAGAATGTGTTGTCTCCGCCTAAAGTACGGGAGAAATAGTCGGCATGGGACAGTATAAACCAGTCACGTTCCGATTCGTTATACGGTAATGCAATAGTTTACGTTTGTATGAATGGCTTTCGATAATGTTAATTCAACGCTCCTATACCTTGATAACGTATCACTATCGTATATATCAGGTTCGTAGGGAAATGTGAGTTTTCAAGAGTATGCGCCGGGTATCTATCTCGTTGTCTGACACCATTGCATTCGTCCTTTCGTCGCATCATAGAAAGGTGAATGGAATCAAATTCCCACTAAGTCTTAATGTTATCTTAGTACTAGTCTAAAGCATAAAGCGTTTCGTTGTCGAACGTAGCTAACTCTTTCCCTCTCGGCGTAGCCTAGACCGGAAACGAGTTAAATCGAAGATACGGCTCATGCTAGTGTTAGTAATAAGCTGAGAACATAGAGTATCTTAAGTATAGCATCTAGGTCTGTGTGGGTCTGACTTCAAGAATTCCCGGGGAGGTTCGTTTAATGTTTTACCAATCCCGTTCCGGCATAATTTAGTCCAAATTATTCATAGGTGATCAGGCTACGAATAATTCAAGTTAGACAATGCCTTCACGTTTTGGTTAAATAAAATCTTTCGTTTATAAATTGGTTATAGTTTGATTTTTGAAAAATCGGTATTCACTATAACCTTGCGCTCTGATACCAAGTCTGTCACACCCCGTTAAAGCGGAAAACAGGATGTGAAGAGCAATAGCATTCGATACACAAGTTTATAATTCTACACCAAATTATATTAAAAGAAACATAGCTTCAAAGGTTTACAAATGTTTAAAGCATCGCTTGCATATCCGAAATACAAGTTAAGTGTTCATAGCCAAGCCACCCGAACCCTTTCCCATTCTTGAAGTCATCAGCCCAAAGCATAAAGTCATCAGCAAGCTTAATCGTAACCTGAAAATACGAGTCAAGTGTTAACTACGGGAGACGTAGTTAGTGAGCTACAAAGTTTTAAGTAATCAAAGCGTTGACGCATAGCAATGCGTAAAGTATAAGTAAATCAAGTTTCGACGCATAGCAATGCGTAAAATATAGCATTCATGTAGTCGTCGCACAAGCATGCGAAAAGTATAGTATTCAAAAGTAGCCGCATAACCATGCGTAAAGTATAGTATCGAATAGTTGTCGCATAACCATGCGTAAGTTTAGTTTTCAAAAGATTGACGCATAGCAATGCGTGAAGTTTAGTTTTCGTGTTCGTAGGCATTGACCACATAGCGCGACTATGTGACAATCCTAGTATTGCCCAATGATCGTATCTTTGCGTTGCTAAACCTATTAATTACCCACTAGAATATTATGCACCATCTGTTGTTGTCGTTGTGGTGAGGGTCTTGCAACTACCCTAATAGCGCTATCCATAAATCCTATCGGTCCTCTCCCAGAGATTAATAGCAACTAGTTATGTAGGAGTGCATGGGATTTTCGTAGCATCTCACGACCATGTTGTACAACGTCCGCAACATGTCGATCGATGCCAAGTCATTGGCAATTTAGCGTTTGTATCCTCAACATCGTTGGCAAAACCATCAACGATGCTGGCAAAATAGTTGTTTGTTTCCTCGGCATTGTTGGCAAAATCATCAACAATGCCGGCAAAATATAGTTTCGAAATAGTATTCAAGTAATAAAGCGTATCGTAATAGTTTTCAAGTATCAAATCGTTTCGTAATAGTATTCAACTATCAAGTCGTTTCGTAAAAGTATTCAAGTATCAAATCGTTTAGTAATAGTATTCAACTATCAAGTCGTTTCGTAAAAGTATTCAAGTATCAAATCGTTTAGTAATAGTATTCAGCTATCAAATCGTTTCGTAATAGTATTCAACTATCAAATCGTTTCGTAAAAGTATTCAAAGTTTGTTTCAGCTTAAAAGTGGTGTTTAAGCCTAAGACTCGCATTTCACCCCAAAAATGTAGTAAAAGCGTTTAAAAGTAGGGGTTTGTAACTCACTGTTTGCGAAGATAATCGTAACGTGCTCGGAAGGTGCTCGGAATCACCAGAAATCCTATAGTTATACCAATTTGTTGAGTGAGTATGATTGTTTATGAGTTTATAACATCGTTAGTCAACGAAAAATACTTAAGTTTTAGGATTATATTAAGGTCTAGGGAAAATCGGGCAGCACTTCCGCGTTATAGTTTTCAAATCCAATTTTTAACACTTTCCCGCTTACAAACGTCATAACAATAATCTTTAACTTATAAAACACGATAGGGATTATATGTTGAATAAGTTGCTCTATTACAGGTTGTATTTCATGAACATCAGTTTTATATATAATCTTAAAACGACAAGTTTAAAGTTACGCTCAAAAATGGTTTAAATACGGTTTTGAAACAAGTCTGCAACACGACCGCCTCGCGGTGGAGGCACTGCGCCGCGGTCATGGTTTCACCACGACCGCCTCGCGGTGGAGGCACCGTGGCGCGGTCGCGAGCAGAGCAGTTTTGCCAAAAATCGTTTTTGGGTGAAATTTGTTATTTTGAAGATGGATTTCAACATGCAATGGCTAGAATTAGTAACACCTTTTATAATATTAGTTTATTTTGGATTTTCAACCATAATAACAAGGATTTATACATAACTTTTATAAAATCCCGTTTTTGTATATAAGTTGTTATAAAACTTCATGGAAACATGTTTTTAGGTAGTTGATCTTTCATGCAAGGAGTTTAGTAAGTAATAATAACAAGTAGAAGAGTTTTTACCCAATAAAATTGAATGGAGGATGATATGTTGGAGAATCTAGCTTCAAATAGATGAAAAACGTTTCTTGACCCAAAGGATGGATACTCCTTGCTACCCTTGATTATTAGAACGTTTTTAGTGGAGTTTTTAAGGTGATTCTTGCTGCTAAATTGGCTAGAAATCTGTATGTTTTGAGAGGTTTTTGTGTATGTGTGTGTGTGTGTATGCACCTTTGAATGAAAGAGATGGAAGTGTGTTTGTGGGGTTGGAAGGAACAAAATGTTTATTATGTGATTTGGAATGAGTCATTGCAGTAATTTCTAACATTAGGACACCTGTTGGGACATGTGGAGACTTGTAGTTTCGTGTGGAATGACTAAGCAAAAGCAAACTTGTGAGTCTGCACCACCTCCACCGCGTCGCGGTGGCTCCAGTGCGGCGCAGTGGAAGGCTGGTCGTGACTCGGTTTTGTTTCACGTTATCGTTTAATGTTACGTTGTTTAGAGCATACAATTATTATGTAATGAACTTAGGCAAGTTCATTATATGTTTTCCTGGTATTAGGATTCGATTTCCGATTTCCGATTCCGAGACACACGCGTTTTATGTTTAAGTAACGTAAACCTACGTTAAAAGTTTTTGTATGAGTTACATCGAGCTTAGCTTAAAGAGTTATGTTTACGTAACCACGTAACACATAAAGTTAGTTATAGCAAGTAGCAAGTATAGCGTATCGAGGTCAAAAGTTAGCGTTGTCGACTAGAAGTTTTGACGGTTGTCACAATACAAGTTAGTAGCTACTACTACTCATAGAAGTTTCTATTCCTCATACAAGTTAATACTGCTCGTTACTACTGGTGGAGTTACTACATACTTGGTTACTACTGCAACTCAGTTACTACCGCCCTATTAAGAGTTAATACTGGTGAGAAGATAAAGATTAATTTAGTATAAGATATGATTAGATTTTATTCTTATTTGTAATTATCTTTATCACAATTATAGCGATTTGTTACAAAGATATCAAATCTTTGTAATTATTATTCATACGAATTCGTAGGAGTTTGTTAGAAATAAGGTTATAAAAATTTGATACATGCATGGAGAAAAATAGATGAGTGAATGCATAGAAAATGCATAGTGATGTAAACCTAGAAAAACTAGGTAATGCCCCAAGGTCAAGGTGTCCTTGATCCCTATATCGTTGTAAATATCTGTTATATTTCTGATCAAAATATAATTGGGGAGTTGGTGGGAAACTGTTTGTGTTCTTGATTATTTATTCTTATTCATATTCATATACATAAATTGTTATTCACAAAACCTTGTAATATCAAAGTGTTGATTCGCTGCAACTTCTTTGATAGATCTAGATCTACACGTTTGTTTAAATACAAACTTAGTTCGACAGATCCTAAAAAGTGGTATCAGAACACAAGGTTGCTCTGGATCTAAGATCCACAAGGTTTCAAGGAGAAGAAAGAAGAAGATTTACAAGTTTGAAAATTAGGGTTTCCATTCGTCATATTCTGGGCAGCCGTGGTAAAAACGTCATAACTCATTCGTTAGCCGTCGGAATTCAACGACATTTTTCTGTAGGTTCTTCAATCATAAACGCATATTCTGACCAAAGGAATTTTCGATCTGAGCTTATGATCGAATGATATGAATTTCTGAAATCTGCTGCTGTAAGGTTAGATTTATTGTGTTTATGTATAATAAAACGATCGTTGCTTATTCGTTACACATTGGATATTCGTGAATTTTGGATATGTTCTTAAAGGAATACATATCTATGTTGTGTTAAAAATTGATAGTTATTGGATGTTTAGATAAGGAGATGTACAATTTCAAAGTTGGATGGTGAATGTTTATTGTTTGCTGAGCGCATCTGTGGTAAAAAGATGATTGGGTATTTGTTAACCGTTGGATTGTCATGAGTTTTTAATATGTGGTGCGAGATACACATATCTACTTTGAGTAAAAATTTGAGCATGATCGGATTTCTCAATGAAAAGTTACTTAATTTTTAATCTACTGCAAATTATTAGCTAGTATTGTGCTTATATTGTTAATGTTGCTACGTTGTTAGTACCACAATACACATTATTCTGTTCGATGATGAAGTTAGTATTGCTCCTCTTTGTTAGTACTGCTTGTATTGCTCTTCATGGTTACTATAAAAGCGGTATTAATATCTAAATATTCATTTGAGGGGAAGATGTGATCTTATACATGCACCACTTGAGGAAAAGGTTTTACTTATGAAATATGAGTTAAACTCATAAAAGAAGAACAACTCTCGATTCAAAGAAGAAGGTATACTACTTCAACTTTATTACTACTGCTAGTTTGAGTCTCCACTGTTGAAATTCATTTTTTGTCTGGGTGTGTACTTCATGGAGGGTAATTTGAGACATTGGAAAGCTTGAATTAGTAGCTTAATATGGTTTGTAGTTATAAAGAGATGTTCAAAGTTGCATATTTTCAAAGTTCTTCTATTGGATGATATCAAAAAGGGGAAGATATTATATAGATGATATGATTTGCAACTTATATGGAGTGTGGTGGCATGGAACAAGAATTGAAGACTTAAATGTATTAAATGTATCGAAAGTCTACTTACATTAAAAAGTGACGTGTTTTGATAGAAATATCAACGGTACAAGAAGTATTAACTTGTTCAAAGAGATCTCGATTGTAGAGGAAGTTTATCATTTTATTGTTTGTTATTTTGTCATCATCAAATAGGGGAAGATTGTTGGGATAATTAATTATCTATATTGTGATTTGATGATACAAATATAAACTGATAACAGTAAAGAAATAGTAGTTTTGGAGTTGCTGATTTATATTGAAAAAGACTAAGTGATGGTTACTACTGCCCAGTTTCTACTGCTTAGTTTCTACTGCTCAGTTTCTACTGCTCATAGAAATTTCTACTTCTCATACAAGTTACTACTGCTCATAGAAGTTTCTATTGCTCATACAAGTTACTACTGCTTAGTTAATACTGGTGGGAGTTACTACTGCTCTTTACTACTGGTGGGAGTTACTATATACTTGGTTACTACTGCAACTCAGTTACTACTGCCCTATCAAGAGTTAATACCGGTGAGAAGATAAAGATTAATTTAGGATAAGATATGATTAGATTTTATTCTTATTTGTAATTATCTTTATCACAATTATAGGGATTTGTTACTTCAGAATAAGGAGATATTCTAGGAAGGTTACAAATATATCAAATCTTTGTAATTATTATTCCTACGAATTCGTAGGAGTTTGTTGGAAACAAAGTTATAAAACCTTGATACATGTATAGAGAAAAATAGATGAGTTAATGCATAGAAAATGCATGGTGATGTAAACCTAGAAAAACTAGGTAATGCCCCAAGGTCAAGGTGTCCTTGATCCCGATATCGTTGTAAATATCTGTTATATTTCTGATCAAAATATAATTGGGGAGTTGGTGGAAAACTGTTTGTGTTCTTGATTATTCATTCTTATTCATATTCATATACATAAATTGTTATTCACAAAACCTTGTAATATCAAAGTGTTGATTCGCTGCAACTTCTTTGATAGATCTAGATCTACACGTTTGTTTAAATACAAACCTAGTTCGACAGATCCTAACAGTTTTTCCCATTTTGTGTCGATGCTATTAAATTGTTAAACGTGTTGCTGTTTTGACTCATTTCATATGTAATAGAGTTGAAGATTTCACCGAGATAAATCTCAAGGGGATAAAGTTGAAGATTTCATCGAGATGGAAAATGAATAGTTAAAAGTTGATGTTATATGCTAATGTAATTACATTGTTAAAGTGTTGCGGTTTTTTTGCTATGGTTGTACATGTTTTTTATGCTGTTATATTGTATCTCTTTTTTCAAGCCGATAAACTATCTGTTTTTTGTTGTAGTTTTGTTTAGTTATAAAAGTTTCATGTTTTGTTTTCTTAGATTGTTGTTTTTGGTGATGTTTAATTGTTGTTGTTTTTATGTAATCGTCTCATAGAGGAAAAGTCGGTTTTTGAGTTATTTTTTCGTGAAAATGAAATACGTAAATTATTGCCTTGTTATCTTGAAAAAGAATAGGATTATTTTATAGCGTAAGAAAGCAATTAAAACGAAAAAGCAATAAAGGGTATCTTGGTTATTTTATACAACTACATATTTATTCCTTTAACAAAATTACAAACCAAACAGAAAATTAGAAAAGAATTGAATTGAATTCCATTTCAGTTTATGACAACCAAACGCACAACAGATTCACATTCATTTGATTTGAATTCCTTCAGATTTTTCAGATTTCATTCCCTCATAAAACATTTCATGAACCAAACACACCCAAAGTATGTTATTGGTTGGTTTAATTATGTTAAAAGTATATTTGAATGCCTGTTCTTGAGATTTTATGTATCTAAGTTTATTAATGTTTCATTTCTTTTGGTCAACAAACTCACTTTCTTAGAACAGGTCATCGAACACATCGTCATTACAACACGGATTCTAACAATTTTGTCATGGATTACAAGTCGGGTTTAGGTAAAAACATGTAAAAAAAAAGTTCACGTTGAAAGCCGAGAGCCTTGAGAGCAGTGGCGTAGCTACATGGAGGTCACAATTGGGCATGACCCACCCATAAATTTTTAAGTATTTGCATTTTCTATATTATTATTATATTTTAGGTTTATTACATGAAAATTGCTCCACTCAAAAGATATACACTTGTTGCATTTAAGAGTTTTATACGGACTACCTAATATAAATTGACTCGATTGTTAATGCAAATTATTATTATCATTTTAGTAAGTGTGGAAAAAAAATGATTAAACCAACTTATGAATCTATAATACTCTGAGTCTATAAAACTTGGAGAAAAAATAATCAAGTGTTTCTGAGTCGTAGTGATTCAATCTAACTTCAAGTTTAAGTAAAAGTCAGACTTAGACTTTACATAGTTCTACATGGTAAACAAGATTAAGGGTTTGTTTGTTTGTTTATTTCATTAAGTCATGTATAGATATAACGACTATTTAGATAATTGATTTCTGTGTGAAATAAGAAATATCAGTTTTTGGTTTAGATGCATGGTCATGACTTGTGAGACTTTGAGTTTTAAATCTAGACCAAAACGTTTTGGAATAAAAAAATAAAGATTTTTTTTTTTTTAAAATACAAATCTGAAATGCCGGATACCCGAATTTTGGATATCCAAAATTATGGATAATTTTGAATTGTTTTTTTGATTTTACCGATATTTTCTTAGGGTTCGGGTGTTTTTGAACGGCCCTAGCTCCCGCTTACTCATTAGGGCGAGCGGCTTTTCACCACTCGTTTCGACTACAATTTTATCATAATATAATTTTTTTTTATCATAATATAAAAAATAGATCCCTTTTTAAAAATCAATCCAAAAATCTTTTGGCCTTGTACGTTTGGTTCCCTGAGTTGAAGGGTTTAAATAGTAAAGTTGGTGGTATTTGATTTGACTAGGAAGCGAAAACCAAACCCACTCACCCAACCCAAACCCAACCCAAACCAAACCAAACCAAACCAAAAACCACCGACCGTCTTTTTGAATAATTGACGGGACGGTGGCTCCTGACGGAAATGGGCAGTAAAAGCGGGAATCATGTAATCGTGGTCTCATTAGCCATCGTTTATATATACTTTTCAACTATTTTTGTTTTTATAAAACAATGGTTTGGCGGGCTTCGTTCATCTCCAGGTATTATGAATGCCCTTGTTTTCACTGTTGTTGCCATCATCTGTATCCGTAACTATATCCTTGCTATGTTTACTGATCCGGGTCGGGTCCCACCTTCTTTTGCCCCTGACATTGAGGACTCAGATCACCCCATTCATGAAATTAAACGAAAGGTTAGATCCACTCATTTAGATCTACAACATACCATACGAACAAACAATTCTTACGCCTTCTGTCACTTTGTAAATTCTTACGTTCTAAATCTAATATAAAAACTAATGGAGACTACAAATTATTGTAACACTACTCATGTATATAAGCCCCCTTTGTATGATTGATTATATTTCTAGGGTGGGGACTTGAGATACTGCAAGAAATGTTCATTATACAAGCCGCCTCGTTCTCATCATTGTCGAATATGTAAACGTTGTGTCTTACGAATGGTATCTTCTTCTTTCTTTTTCCGATATTATATCATCGACAACATTGTTCAACACTGACTTGTTCTTTTTTGCTTAAAGGATCATCATTGTGTATGGATGAACAATTGTGTGGGTCACGCAAACTATAAGATCTTCTTTGTTTTTGTTGTATATGCTCTCGTCGCATGTATCTATTCTCTGGTACTCATTTTCCCCTCTCTCTGTTTTTTAAATTTTTTTAGTTTTTCGTTTTATCTCCTATTTATTATTGGATGGCTTAGATTTTGCTTCTAGGTAGTTTAACTGTTGATACTCAACAAAGTGAAGGATCGTATAGAATTGTATACGTAAGATTTCACCATCACTTTTTTCCTTTATTTGATTCGATGGCTCTTTGTTCAGTTTTGATTTTGTTTTGCAGATCATTTCAGGACTGTTGCTAATTCCACTGAGTATGGCTCTCAGTGTATTTTTAGGATGGCATATATACCTTATCCTACAAAACAAAACCACGATAGAGGTTCTAACCTTTTTGCCTTTGGTTTTCAATTAGATTTTTTTATTTACTGTTCTAATTCTTTTACCCGTGTGTGTGTGTGTGTGAATTGGGATGCAGTATTATGAAGGGGTAAGGGCTATGTTGCTTGCAGAACAAGGAGGGAATGTGTACTCACATCCGTATGATCTTGGGGTCTATGAAAATTTGATTACGGTGAGAATATTATATTATCTCCAGTTTTGTTTAATGTTCTGTTTTCCGACATGGTTTGAGGTTGTATATATGTATAATAGGTGTTGGGACCAAATATAGCTTGTTGGGTTTGTCCAGTGTCAAGCTACATAGGATCTGGTCTTCAGTTCAGAACAGCATATGATCATCGTAATGCCACTGCAAATACATCTACAGTTGGTTGATATAAGCATGTAAAATGTAAAATATAAAGAAAAACCGCAGAAGCAGTAGTAGCGACAACAACTAATGATATTGATAGGCTGAAGAAACAAAAGTGTACTAACATGTAGAAGTGTTTTTTTTTTTTCCTTCTTTTTGATTGGGTGTAAATGACAGTTTGTTTGTTTTAGTTGTAGTAACATTCTTTATTACTCTGTGCGTAGTTTATCATTTAGGGATTGGCCAATTCTATGTATATTTGTTTGTGCTAGTAATACAACGCAAATTGATTCGACCTACTTTGATTTCCCAAAACCTACCGGTTGAAACCTTAATATCTATATTCCCAGCCCTAAAACCCTATTCTAAACGTACTTTCGAAAACCTAAAGGTTTCCAACATTTTCGCAGTAGATGAATCTGAAAAGCGGTATGTCCTTGCTAACATTAAGACTCACATCCTGGTTACTTTAGATCTTGACAAGGCATGGCTACACTAGTGAAAATGTTGATCTATAATAAAATTTGTGAACCTCTTTTCTAAAATAGTTATGAAGAGAAATCACACCGCACAACAATCGTGGAAAACTATAGACGACATATTCCAATACAACTAATCCGCAAGAGCAATATAACTCAATGATGACCTCCGCAACACCGGGATCATGGATATTTGGCTATTGTCACAAGTTAAAGGTTATGATTGATCTACTTGAAAAAATTGATGAACCAATCGACTAAAGAACTTTATAAATGCACTTTAAACGGTCTCTTAGACAAGTACGAAAACATTGCCATCGTTATCTGTCGTTAAAAGCCATTGCCTTCATTCATAGAAACTCGTGCCATACAAAGTGGACGTTGCCAATTTGGCAAGTGATGTCGCTTTATAAATACAAAATCCACCCCCTACACAATGTTCGGTTGACCCGGTCAATGAGGACTTTGATACAAACAAAATGTTTCTCCGTAGCATTGAAAAATGACAACATTGTCTGGAGCTTAGTCCTTGGTGGAGGGTTAGGTTGGATTCAAAGAACCATGGATTTGGGGTTACTCAACCGAAATTAACCGTAGACGTACAAACACCACGAAACAATAGTACACTCTGAGGAAGGAGCAACGAATATTGAGGTAGATATTCATTTTGTTAGAGACAAAGTTGCAGCAAGTCGAGTTCGGGTCTTGTATGTGTTCCTTGTTGATACCAATACACGAACATCTTTATGGAAGGCTCATTCTTGATCCAACTTAAGTGTTCAGAAGACTCCTCTATTCAAATTGTAAAGAGGGGGAGAAGGGTAGGATATTAAAGACCACTATGTATGTAGTTTATTATGTAGGGCTTAGCCAAGTGATATAATTCTACGTATACGACTATATGTTCTAATCACACCAGCTTTGTATAAATCGAATTACTCGACCGATTAATCGATAAGTAATCTAAAATCGAACAATGACTGATGCAATTAGGCTATAATCAGACTCATTAATCGGTCAACGAAAAAAACTCAGTCAAATCAAAAATCGATCAAAATTAGCCAACCTTTTCTTTAACTATTTTTCAAACCATAAGGTATATAGTTTGTAAGGTTGACACGTTATATAAAAAATATATATTTTGTTACGAGGGACAAAGCATAAGTGGGACAAAAGAGGGTCCTCCAAAAATAGTTCCACTAAACTTAAATTTTAAAAAAAAATTTGTATATTTTTTCTAAAAACTAGTGTAAATGTCAAATAGTTATTGGTTTGGTCCCCCTAAAATTGATATAATTCTACTTTAGCCACTCTAACAATACGTGACAAGCTTCGTCCCTGTGTGTTGTTCTCCGAACATATGCAATGTGACATATTTCGAAGTAATAGTATATTAATAATATACATTTGAAGTATTTATATAAATATATTTACGTTTTTATTTTATTTCTAAATACATATATTCATAATCTAGTCTATTTTATTCATATAATTTCAAACTATATTACTTTTATATAAAAAGAATTGTAGTACTTCTGGATTAGCTCGACTAATCATTACATGTTTTCTGTCTGATTAACCTTAAGTAACGCAATGCATTTTAGCAGGTTCGGCCCTCACATTTTGGAGGACTGGTGCAAAAAAATAAAAGAGACCCGTTAAAATTTATAATAAATACTTTTGATTATAATAAACACGAGTTACATTATTATTTTCTAAACATCGATCTACTAACTTTTTTTGAAGCAAATTCATCTATTATACTTTCATAATCAATATTATCAAGAAACTCGTTCTCAATTGAAATTAAAGCCAATGCATTTAATCTCTCTTGAGACATGGTCGACCGCAAATAAGATTTTAAGAGTTTTAGTTTGGAAAAGCTTCTTTCCGCGGATGCAACAGTAATGGGAACAGTCAACAATATTCTGTATGCCAAACAAGAAACCGGATAAGTGTTTAACCGTTTCAAAAAATTAAGTATTGAGTTGGCTGTGTCGTGTTCGCCGAGGAAATTCTTTTGTAACAATTCCAGTTTGGTAAGTACTTGTCATAAAATTCTGAACAAAAACGTATTTTTTTTTACATCTTTAGGACCTTTACCTTTTAATATATCTCTTATAGGACCATTTTTCACTAGTAACTCTCTCCATTTAATATCGAGGGTGTCCCAATTCGTAGGATCATATATGTTGACTGAAATATTTTCCTATTTTTTAGGTTCTCCATCAGTTTCAGGTGTTACACCTTCTCTATGATCCTCGTTAGATTGAACATTATCAACATTTATGGTATTATCTTCGATTATTGTTTCCTCTACCTGAAATGATTCCCGATTAGCTTCATCTGTTACCCATTCTTGTACTTGTTTGATAATGAATTTATCGATAGCACCTCTTTGATTACGAATAAAGCGTTCTTCCTTTTCTTTTCTTTTGCGTTTAGAAGAACCCGATTCAAATTTCTAGTTGGAGACCTCCTTTATATAAAAAATAAATAAAAACTTAACAAGTTAACAATTATCTACTAACTGACTATGTAACAAATAGTATATATTGTATTCCTAGACAATAGTTAAAATATCCAATACGATACTTTTGGCAATATTAAACATAAATAATAATCAATTAATCATTTTCTTCTTCCACCGGTGTAGGACAAAAGTAAAAACTAAACTCTTCATTCTCTTGTGACTCAAATGTGGGAGAAAAATAATTTGTAAGCTTATACAAAAAAAAGACAATTTTTTATTTAAATCGGAGGCCCCTAAAACTCAGAGGCCCCGTGCGACCGCACGACCAGCACACGCACATGGCCGCCACTGCATTTCAGTAATTAATTGATAAAATGATAATATAAACTTGTTTTATTTCATATTATTTGACCGGTGTTTTTTTTTTTAAATATTTTAAAATAATTGTTCACTACTAAAAAGTAAATTAAAAAATTTGATAAATTTATTATATTACTTTTATTTAAAGTTATTACTTCATATTATATATAAAATATGAATTAGTTAGTTAAGAATAAAATTGTTAAAAAGTAAATTAAATGAAATTGTGAATCCTAGTGAGCAAGAAATAAGCCAATGAAATGATTCTTCCCACGTGGGTTTCACATGGCAGGCAATATGGGTTTTGTGTACATAGTTTTGATTATTATATGAGATAAAGGGAGATGGGCGAAGTAAATATTAAAAAGAATAAGAATATATAATATAATTTTTGATTCTTGTGATCTGAAACAAGTTTGAGATGTTAAAAATGGAGATGGATGATCCATCATCATCATCATCATCATCCTTATGTGCTTGTGCTGGAATTAACAGGTACCTAATTTTGTATCATATATCATGTATGTATATATATCATGTATGTATATATCTCTCTGTTGTTAGTAATTATTAATTAGTAATACTTTCAGAAAGAGGAAATTCAAAGATGGATTCTTATTGCAAAAACATAAAAACCCCAAAACCCAACAACAACAACAAGAATTGCCCGATGATGATGATATTAAATTCATACAAAACATGACAAAACAGATGATCAACTTAACTAATACTGCTAATCAAGATTCCATCATGTCCCTATCTGATAATGATAACGAGAAGCAGCAGTTGCAGTTGGAATATGATGATCATTCTACATCATCTGTTAACTGGAGCGGTCCATCTCCATGTTTTGAGAACGACGATTTTACGACTACTAGTAGTAGCTCAGTATACGAACAAACCAAACAATCAGAAGAAACCGAAGAAATGTTCTTCTGCTCCCATGGAAATGGAACAAACAATCATTTTGTGCTATCATCAGGAAGATGGGAAATCAACAACCAAGGTATAACCGCAGACGAACCAATTCATCAGGAACTCACGATCGACAAAGAGTTTGAGCAGTATTTTTCAATGCTTATGCTATAGAACCGCGCTTAACCTAATGTTGTTGTTGTACATCATTCGTTGCTCTCTATGTACGTACCTTGTTATTGCAAACGATATACCATACATGCTTCTTGTTTGCAAAATTGATTGCTACTGCTTTCAGGGTCGACCACTCTGCTTTCTATGGTGCTCTAGTAGTACCAAGCTAGTTTAAAGCGAAGGTGAACGTGAGACGACATGCCCTCATTAGTGCCTAATTATGAATTGGTGATTTTGAGTTTGTTATATTATATGAGGTGTGAAATCATTTGACTTCAAATATACATGTAGGTGTTCAAATATCTTGATGTGCAAGTATGTAATATATATTGTGATTAAGAAAAATTAACCATTGTAAGCAGGGACGAAGCTTCTTAGGGGCCGGAACCCCCCAAAAGTTCAAGATTTTCGTAAAATTTGTATTATATTCGTACAATTTTGAAAAATTCGTAAGGTTTTATATGTAATATTTCGAACTGAATGATTTTCGGCCCCCTCCGAAAGCTCCAAGCTTCGTCCGTGATTGTAAGTCCATTTATCCACTAAAGATAGTTTAGGAATGTGGCATATAGATTATGAATTGGCGAATGAGAGCTTATATTCATTTTCTTTTAGTCAATTTATAATTTAAATACATTCTAAATCCTAATACATGTATATACTGATGTACATAAGTCTTATAGTGTGAGTGGAGGGTAATTTTGAAAGAAAATTAGCAACCGCCTCTCGCCTTTTGCTTTGTCGACTATGCTATAAACACCTCGCCTGAAGTTATTAAGCCTCCTTTCTCAAAAAACGGCCGCCTTGGTCGCCTCTAACAAAAACAACAATGTAAAACTTAGTTTTGTTAGCCAATTTACCATTTGTTAAATACTCGGCTCGTATTTCTTTTAAAGAAGCAACTTCACTTTTTGTTATTGTTAAAGAAAACCAATTCGGGTTGAAAGTTAGTTAGTAAGTTAATTTTCCTTTGGTTTGAAAGTTAAAACATGCATCCATCCGGGCTCTAACAAATCAACATATAAAAAAGAAAAAAAAAATAGGAACTATTCTGTTTTATATTAAAATATATGTGATAGATATTTAAGACAAATATGTCTGGGTGGTGTAGTCGGTTATCACGCTAGTCTCACACACTAGAGGTCCCCGGTTCGAACCCGGGCTCAGACAATTGGCCTTCTTTTTATTTTTTTCTTTTTGTTTTAACTTAGAGCTCATCAGCTCCGCTCACATGGTACCAGCACCGCGCCGGGGCTGGCTAAAGGAAACTTAATTTGAAAGTTTGATGCGGGTCATGTTCCTGTATATGTGATAAAGATTTTATTTGGAGAGACCAAAAAAATTCAACTTCAGATGACTACAATTATGATCATACCATTAAGATGATATATTAATTTTAATCAAACGCTACCGTTTAATTAAAAAATAATTATAACAACTAAAACGACATTTATTAATTAATATTAGGTAAAAGAAAAGAATGTTGATGATGACATTACTAATTATTGGAAGAAATATAGTTCAATAATGCATCAACACAAATAATAAGCCTCGAAGCTGCTAGAAAACGAGAGAGATCCACATCAATCGAATACAGTTCACACGAATAGAGACCCACAAATACCATATATCAATACATAAAAACACACATTATTGTCATTTGCCAGCCAACCAAGAATTGAAAGCACCATTTATAACAACCATATATAAAATAAACTAGTACGTACGTACATTATCAATTATTATCATTACGGACACGAAACACTACTACATATCGACAAAACAGCCAATTTAAGAAGAATGAATAACCACAAATTACTTACTAATTACTAATACATTTACAGCGAATACATGATAAGATTAGATGGCGTTTCTGGTACATGAACTCAAATTGTGCTTCACCTGTTTGCTTAATTAATTAAGCCAAGCTAGTGATCAAAATAGAAGATTAATAAACTAAGCAGTGACAGATGTCTCCACTACGACTTTGTCAGGATTAGAATTATAAGCTACAGCAGAGACATTGTTGTTATGCCATAGCTCCGGTATTGCCTCTTTGATGTTGTGTATGCTTTCTAACGCATAATCTGCACCTTTACATCGATGGGATGTGCCAACCAAAACAGTGTCAAGACCTACACTTTTCCCAGCTTGAATATTTCGGACGCTATCCTCAAAAAACAGCTATATAGCAAATGGCAATTAATTAGTAATAAATTAGAGTTGGTTAAAGATGGGGGATTAAGTGATGTACCGTTGTGTGAGGGTTAATGTTGGCAATGTTAAGAGCCTTGAGAATCGCATCTTGTGATGGTTTGCAGACAATTGGTGTCTTTGGTAACTCTGATGTTGAATTACATGTGGAAAAATGTCCAATTATATCGAAAATCATCTGCTTGTTACCATTTTCATTTGTTATAGTCATAGAAGACGAGGGTCCCACAAACGCGACGTCATCCTCATCATCAGATGGGATGTTTTTGTGAACCGGGTTAAGAGTCTCAAAACATATGATTCCTTCAAAACAATCTTCCAACCCAAGTTTGTTGAGAGCTTTAGCAGCATGAATCTTGTCTGCATTTGTGAATATCTGAGAGAGAATTGAATTAGGTTATGTATGTATCGATAGATAGATAGATAGATAGATAGATAGAACGAACGAAAGGAAGGAGAATTACAAGTTTGCGAATGGGCAAGCTTAGTAAAAGAGACCTCAAAACAGGATCAGGCTTCAAATTCTCATATGGTAATCTTCCATGAACAAAACTACAAAAATTAAAGACTTATTAGTAAATGGATCTTGCTTTTATTAATTATTCTCATATGGTAATCTCACCTGTGGTAGTCATCATAGTCAAAATCATAGCCAATTGCCTGTAATAATTATGAACTTTTAGATAAAACATTTAGAAAAGTGAATGAATTGACATTCTTGTATAGGTACGTACCCGAATGCCTGCCATTGTTGTTCCGTAGTTCTTGTACAATAGATTACATAATTCGGGGATCTTTTCTGAATGAATTCCAAGTTTTTCAACCATGTAATCTGCAAAATAAATTATACTATTTTAGTAAATATATATATACTAGTATGTATGTATCATGTATATGAGGCAGGTACCTTTGATGTTCTTGAGAACACCATTTGCCAATCCGGTACTAACAGGGTAAAGAGTGTCATCTAGATCTGTATATTAAAACGAATGAATTAATAAATGAATGTTAGGTATATATGACGATGATGATGATATATATTGATACATACCGAAAAGAAGACAATCGTATTTGTTGTTGTGAGGTTGCCCGAACCGAAGACCTTCATAGGCAGCCTGCATCTTCATGATGTATATATGTAATGTAAATGTAATGTTGAATAGGAAGTAGAAGGAGAGGGGGAAGGAAAACGTAGAGGGTGAGTCTCTTTAAATACTCGCAGCAAACAATTGTTTTTTCTACACGTCTGTCTGTCCGTGTTTGTATGTATTTAAAATTACCATCATATATCACATTATGCATGCACGTTTAACGAATTTATTAAATTGTTCATATATAATAACAAATAATAATAATAATGAATGTATGGTAGCTTATAAAATTTGATATCAAATTAACCAAACATAATCTTCTATTTTAAATTCACATTTTATTTTTAATATCATATGTAATAATTTTATTAGTTTAAACATTTGTCCAAAAACGAAAAAATAAAAGTTGTCAAAATTTGATTATTTTTCTGGATTTAAATAAATCATACTTTATATAATATTTTTTGTTTTTAAAGTTTATTCATTTCTGTTAAAAATCACATGTGATATTAACGTTACAATTTTAATATCCACCCTATTATTTTCTGCTACAATTATTTGGGGTTGATTAGTTTTCAAAGAAGAGAATCTTTTTAGTAGTAGTTTTGTAGTCAAACAAGCATTTCGATGTTTTGTTTGGTTTCACACCTCTATTTCTTACCTACTTCCGATTATACAATTTTTACTACTACATTGGAATATACTTTGTGACTTCCATTATTCTTCATCTTGTCATAACTTGATTATTTTATGCTAATAAACGTTTTTTTTTATAATAATAACATAAGTATTAGTGCAAAACGTTTATATATTCAACTGAACAATAATACATATCCTCATTTATTATTTATATATCTCGTGTATGATTGTGAGTTTTGTTTCTTTAACTTGATATAGTAAATTGATGACCACCTAAAATATGTATAAATAATGCATAAACTAGTATTTAAATCATACCATCTTATTGAACTTTCTATTGCAATAATTGGAGTCCAAAAGCACTAGATAAAAGAAACAAGCTACATATATGAAACGTTCAAACTACGCAATACATCAACTATCAAACAAAAAGTTAATATTTGGGAGTACCTTTAAATTTTTACCCAAAAAAACATAATGTTGGGATTAGAATTTAGATAAAATAATTTTAGTTTTAGTTTCATTAATATTGTTTCTAACTATTGATAGTAATGTATGTTATTAATGCGGGCTAAAGATGGTTAATACTAAAGTTCATTAATGCTTCAACATAAGTTACTACGGAAGTGTTAATACTATAACATTTGCCTTGCAAGTTAGAATAAGAATTACAATTATAATGAAATATATGTATTTTCCTAGTTTATCTAGATTTAGCCTCAAAGTCTATATCATAGATCCTTGTAGATTATAAAAAATACGTTGTATTGATATTAATTATTGATCAATTGAGGCTTATAATATTCGGCAAATTATTGTTCATCATTGTTCTTACGTTAACAATATTATTTGTTTGAATTACTTGTTAATATCAAAGTGTTTATATCCGCTGCTGAACTTCTTTGATAGATCACGATCTAATAATCAGGGTTTAAGGTTATATAAGTTTATTTGATCCATACATATAGGTATGATATTAAATCTCAACGTTATTAAAACTTGGAAATGCAAATGAAATTATAATATAGAAATTAGGTTTGTACAGTTGTAAGATGATGCTACGGCTGGCAATCACAAGGAAAGGAGTGGTTAGCCTTCCCCCTTATACATCTATGATTTATATTTTACAAAATTGTTGGTTATGTATTTGTATGTTTATGCATCTATAGGTATTTTGTTATATATGCTTGTATTTCTCTTTATATCTAATTTCTTTTGTATTTTGTAACACCTTAACGCTGATCTGGTTTCCAGAAAAATCGGATGTTTTTCTTATGTATGGCGCGCTGAAATACTAGGCATGACGTGCATATTGAATTTCTATTTATTTAATGTTTTGCTCATAACTTGAAATCCAATTAAGGTGATATAAACTACACAAATATATATATATATATATATATATATATATATATATATATATATATATATATATATGAGTAGGATCAAATAAAAAGTGTTAAATTTGTAAAAAGTGTGAGAAGCATTGTAGGAGTAACATGTGGCAACCTTGGAAAAAAAAAAAAATTAATAAAAAGATATTTAAAAAAATAATATTTTTTTTTGAAAAAAAAAAAATTTTGAAATTATTTTTGATAACGTTATCTGCCACGTCATATGATGAACACACAAAATATGATGCACATTAATGATGCACAAAAAATATGATTCATATAAATGATGCACACAAAAAAACTATAATATTCAACTATGATGCACTATAGGTGCAACAAAACCGGTTTTTATCGGTTTTCGGTTAAAAAAAAACCAGTTAAAAAAAAACCGGTTTTTTTCGGTTTCGGTTTTTTTCGGTTTTTTTGAAAACGGTTTTTTTTTTCGGTTTTTTCGGTTTTGAACCGGTTTTTTAATCGGTTTTTTTTTGGGGGCTTTTTTCGGATTCTAAATAATACAAACATAAGTTTTATAAAATAATACAATTACAACTAAAAATATTACAAACACAAGTTTAAATAATACAATTACAACTAAAAATAATACAAACATAAGTTTTATAAAATAATACAAACATAAGTTTAAATAATACAATTACAATTAAAAATATAAAAGACAAACATAAGTTTTATTTCGATCGTGTATTAAGTATATCGAGCTTCGGCATTGTCATCACCCGAATATACTTAACTACTCGTCGTTTACTACTACTACATCTTCTTCGTCTTCCTCCTCTACCTCAAAATCTTCAAATTCACCTTCGTCTAGTTCGGTTTCGGTAGCTGTAGGTGAAATCCCCATTTCGACTTCTTCTAGTTCGATTCCTTCTTCAACGTCTTCTAATAATGGGCCTTCCAATGTTGTTACATTTTGTATCCTTTCGACCCCGTCCAAGTAATCTTTCAAGCATACACAAACTTCCACGGCTTGAGGGGTTAGTCTTGACCTTCTTTCCGATATTATTCTACCGCTAACGGAAAAGGCCGATTCGGAAGCTACCGTCGTAGCTTGGACGGCTAATAAATCTCGAGCCATAGCGCCTAAAATGGGAAATTGTATTTCTCTTTCTTTCCACCAAGCCAAAATGTCAAAACTAACAAATCCATCAATACCGAGAGTGGTAAAGAAAAATAGTATATTTTTTGTGTTTTTGGAAGAAAAAAGTAGAATATATATAGTTTTTTTTGTAAGTTTTATGTGATTTTTGTGAGTTTTGGATGATTTAGAGAGATGAAGAATTGAGATTTTGGTGTGTTTTGAACATAATCTAGTAGAGGTATATATAGGCAATAAAAAAAAACTCAAAAAACTCAAAAAAACTCAAAAATTCCGCTCCTAACGGACATATAACGGTCACTGACGGATTTCTAACGGTCACTGACGAAAAGTAACGGAGTCTGGCGGAATCTAACGGAGTCTGACGGAATGTAACGGAATCTGACGAAAAGTAACGGAATCTGACGAAAAGTAACGGAAATGATATACATTGGCATTTTTTTGTCTCTTGCACATTATTTCTTTATGAAGTAATTGTATAATAATAAGCTAAAAAAGTATTTTGCACATTGTCTCTTGCACATTATTATCTCCAATGATTTCAGAGTCTGTTAATATTTTCCTATTATTCTCGCTATGTCCATTTCATATTTTCATTATAACAAGGTCTAGATTGGTACTCGATTTTGGAGATTTGAAGATTTTGAACGGAAAATTTTCTTTTTATCCATGGTTCACGATGAAGAGCTTAGTAATTGTATAATAATAAGCTAAAAAAGTATGAAGCATTTTTTGTCTCTTGCAGCGTATTTCTTCAGTTCTTCAACGGAAAACATGGCAGCGTATGTTAAAATCTTTCTCCAACCGGTTTTAACCGGTTTTCATGTCCAACCGGTTTTAACCGGCGTTTTAACCGGTATTTAACCGGTCTTCATCCAATCCTCTAACCGATTCGGTTTTCCGGTGACCGGTTTCGGTTTTCCGGTGACCGATTTCTTGCATAACCGGTTTCGGTTTTCCGGCGAGCTTCGAAAAAAACCGGTGACCGGTTTGCACCTCTATGATGCACACATAAAATGTTCATCATAGATGTGGATCATAAATGTGCATCATAAATGTGTATCATATGTTTTTTCGTACATAACTTTTTTCGAGCAAAAAGAAAAAAAAAATCTCGAAAAAAAAAATTCCGATTTTGTTTTTAAATTTTTTTTTTATTAAAAATATTATTTTTTTATTAAAAAAAAAAAAAAAAAAAAAATCAAGTTTGCCACATTTAGCTTCCACAATGTTTCTCACATTTTTTACAAATTTAACACTTTTATATATATATATTTGCTAAAGGGGAAATACCCCGACAAAATATATTAACAAAAACAGTTACAGAAAAAGATGAAACAATAGAATCATATAAGAGAAAAACATGGAGAAAATACTCCAACACAACCAAAGACAAACACAACCTACACACCCACTAGACACTCAAACCAACTGAAGAAACAAACAAGCAACACACCGCAAACTCACCCAAGCCACATACTACTCGAGCCTCTTAACCACATCTAAGTCACATCTAAGTTCCAGATTGAAGAAATAGTCTTCCACTCTAACTGGTTTGCAATCCCGAGCGACATGATCTTCAGTCGGACCGTGGTAAAGATAACCTTATATAAAACATCTATACTACGTGTTCCTTTCTTAAACAATCTATTATTCCTCTCTTGCCAGATAAAATAGACCGAAGCTGCAAAAACAAGACGACCAACACGACTCCAAGCATTACCTTTCTTGACGCGCTGCTTTAAAACATAATAACATCTGACCATTTATACATATCAAGCGGAATCCTCAACCAGCACAAGCCAACCGCCAAACATGTTTCGCAAAAGAACATTCAAATAATAAATGGTCATGCGAATAAACACAATTGACAGATTTGATCTTATCTGATTTCTCCCAGTCTTTGATACGCTCTTGAGTCTTTAATTTTTGTAAAACGAGTAACCACACAACAAAAGAATGGCGCGGAATACTCTGGGAAAACCACACAACTTCCTTCCAATCCACAAGATCAGCACGGTCACGAATTGCCTCCAACGCACTCGTAGCAGAAAACAACTCCTCAGACCCATCAGACTCCACCCAACCGATTGAATCCCTGCACTCGAACAAAATTGGCACTGGAACTTGATTTAAAACCGCGTATTTTTGCAACCAAAAACCCGTCCAAGACCAACCATTTCCATTTAATAGATCAACAAGTTTACTCTTTAAAGTCCATCCCGCATTCATAATGGCCCGATTCGAAATAAAAGTTATTTAAAGACCAACAACACTCCAATTATCAAACCAGACATAAATCATTTTACCATCACCAATGTTACTGCTGACATGTATTCGAACAACATCATGTAACCCCAAGATCTTTCTCCAACTATAACTCGCATTTGCCTTTACTTGGACCTCCCAAAAACTGCGACCCTCAAGATGATGCGTATGCACCCATTTGACCCATAAAGACTCCTTATTTATAAGGACCTTCCAGATATGCACCATCATTAAAGCAGAATTCAAGAAACAAGACCACGAATACCTAAACCACCCTCCACTTTAGGACGACAAACATCAACCCATGTCACCTTAGCTCTACCCTACTTTAACAACCCTTGACACCACAAGAACCCACGAAGCAGCTTCTCAATATCAAGGATGATAGAACTAGGAAGAATGAAAACCGACTCCCAATACACATGCATAACGGAAAGAACAAACACGACTAATTGAAGTCTGTCTGCAATAGATAAATATTTGTTTCGCCAATCTCCCACAGGATTCCGAACTTTCTCAACTAAACTCTTACAATCTTCAACTAAAAGTCTGGACGAGATCAATGAAACTCCCAAATACTTTATAGGAAAAAACCCCTCCTCAAAAGGAAACACCTCCAAAATAGCACTCTTAACCTGATCACTCACACATGAAAAGAACGATGTACTCTTCTCAATACTTGGAATTAACCCCGAGACTATTCTAAATTCATTTAAGGCATTTAATAAAACCATAATCGACTTTTTTATCGCCATGAGAAAACATAATCAAATCATCTGCAAAACACAGGTTAATAAGCTTTAGTTTCGCACACTTTGGATGATATTTAAACATCGTTGACTCTGTCACTCCTCTTTTAAGTAACAATGTTAACACCTCCATAACAATCATAAATAAATATGGAGATAACGGATCACCTTGACGCAAACCACGCTTCCCACGAAAAAACCCATGGAGATCCCCATTAACACAAATAGAAAAAGACGTAGAAGTCATACA
The DNA here is from genome assembly GCA_910822075.1 of Senecio squalidus. NCBI lineage: Eukaryota > Viridiplantae > Streptophyta > Magnoliopsida > Asterales > Asteraceae > Senecio > Senecio squalidus. Next base: position 14,056,280 of record CAJVGC010000001.1, read on the forward strand.
TTCCATAATCCACGCCATCATCGTATTATGAAAACCAAACCCAATAAGAGTATTCCTTAAAAAACCTCAATCAACGGTATCATACGCCTTTTGAATATCAATTTTAAAAGCACACCTGGACACCCCACGCACAATTTGATAATTATGGACTAGTTCTTGAGATAATAAAATATTATCCGAAATGCTTCAACCGGGAACAAAATTAGATTGATTAGCACTTATAATATCTGTCAACCCCTTTTTCAAACAATTAGTGATAATACGACTAATACATTTGTACAACACATTATGTATATATATATATATATATATATATATATATATATATATATATATATATATATATATATATATATATGACTAATAGGTTATAATTTTATTATTGTCGATAAAGTTTTCTACGTATACAAATTTAAAAGTGAAGCTGAAATCCATACATATAAACGAAACAACATTATTAGACATCACAAATCATATTGTCATAATTGTTAATGATACACGATGTTTTCTCAGTTTCTACATATTATATCTATATTTTTTCCAATAAAAATATCCGCGTATACACGGGAAATAAACTAGTATATACTAAAAGAGATAAATTAAAAGTCACATGACGAAGCCTTTACTATTAGATAAGTTTTAACATTAATTTTAAACTGTTAGATTAAAATGATGATGTCATATGACATCATTATTTTCTATTTCTATTTTTATCCTTCAATTTTTAATTACAATTTTAATATCTCAATTTTAATATATATTTACATAAAATAAGTTTAACATCATTATTTAAAACCAAATATATTCGTCATGTATTATTTATTTAATTTCATAAAGATCATTGAACTTGGTTTTTAACATGACACTTTTTCTATACGGTTTAGCTTCTAATGATATAAAAACATATAACCACGGAAAAAAAAATACATATTTAACTTTCGAAATGTCTTACAAAAAAACCGTTATATAATATGGTTCATTTCCTAACATATACATATTAGTAACTATGTTTTATATTTTTATATATTATGTATAGACAATACTAACTAAATTTATGTTATTTGTTAACTCGTATCAATACGAATTAAAGGCGAAGTTAAAGTCAATATCATACGTATAGTTCATTATTTTTCTCATTCTTTAATCCGTACAAATTCGAACTTAATGGTTGAGTTAAAGTCAACCACATCGTTATAAATGAAACTACATAATATTTAATAACATGCTTTAATACAAATTTAAATAAAATTATATGTTATTATTGCACTATATATATTTAATAGGGTTTTCTACGTATATAAATTTAAAAGTGAAACTAAAAACACGTATATATATATATATATATATATATATATATATATAAATGAAATGACAAATAATTGAAATTACAACTCATATTATCACACATTGTTAATGAAATGCAATGTTCTCTCAGTTTCTATATATTATATTTGTCTTTTTTAAATAGAGTTCTCCGCGTATTCACTAGAAATAAACTAGTTTAAGCTAAAACTCCTCTTAAGATTGTATTAGTAAAATCTCGACGAGTTCGAGTAAGTGAAATAAATAACATATAACGTTTTGAGTCACATAAAACCTTATTCGAAGCTCAAGCATGCATAAAAAAAAACTCAGACTATCGGATTTTGTTCAAGCATACATCTAAAAAGCTTTTGCGGATAGAGTTAAAGTGTAACCTTGACCATCGAGTACACAAGAACCATCAGACCAATGACTATTGCAATGCTATGTCATAAAAACAACCTTCACAGATTCTTTCAAAATAGAACCCGGTCACAACTTAAGTTTAAATATCTTGATTATGATCATATCGAATAGTTCTCTGACGTAGTTTCATGAAAAGAACAGCCACTCTAGTGAAACTTTTGCTGCTTATAGTTTGTGTCAAGAAGAATGGGAACTTAAAGGTGTCGACAGCAATTACAAGAACAATATTGCAATTTACAAAGCCAAATGTATTTACAGTGTCATCATAAATCGCCGAGCCAATATATTAAAAACAAGATTCTATTTAACAATGTTTTAAATAAATAAATAAAAAACTATCATTTTGTGGACATCCTGGATCAACAAAAACTTGAACAAGAAAAAGGTCGTCAACATCTTCTTACAGATGCTTCATGTTCGCCATCTTCCATGCTGCTCTCCTCCATCTTTGATTCTGTTTGCAAAATAATCAAACGACAAAAATGATAATTCCCACATACAAAAAAAGTCCCAAACGTAAATGCCCAGAATTTAAGGCATCCCATAAACCACCAACACCAGAAAGAAACAAGCTCAAGAAAAACTCAGAGAAGCGCAACTACGTCAATTCAGTGATTTACACGTATAAGAAATAATGAACTTGCTTAAGGACAAAATAGAATAAAGAAGAGAATAGAGATAATTCTTGATTCAACTTTCATCAAAAAGGCAAAACGTCTGATATTCAACCAATCCAAAATAATATTTGAATTTATATATATCGAGCATATGGTTAAGTCTCTGAATTTAACACAGTTACAGGGTATATTCTGGAGTGGAAAAGAGCTAGATACTAACCTTAGAAGTCTTGTGGGTCAGCACATCGTATTCAGATCATTGAATTATATAAATCTAGGTTTTCTATCAGCCGGCTTCAAGATTTGGAAAGAACACATTAAGCTCTCATCAACGCTCATCATTGCACCCGCATTATCAAATTCACCACAATAATTTGGAGCCGAGAATATCGTAACAAGCTGTCTATCAGCAAAGAATTCATACCCATCTTCTACAACCTGCAAAAACAAACTTCGGCATTACATAAGACTCTTAACAAAGATATTAATAGGATACAAATATATATTGTAATAAAACCTGATGGGCACGACACACAAGGTCCATATCATGCTGCATTAAGAACTCGGCGACTTTATCGGCACCAAAAGTATAAGAAACTCCCCTATCATTCATTCCCCAACCTTTAATATCTTTATTAGGATCTGACCAAAGTAAATCACAAAGCAAACCGGTGTCTGGAATATCATTTGGACGAGTTAAGTTCCGTATTTGATCTAAACTTGTTAGATCGGGAGAAAGACCACCATGCATGCATAGTATTTTGTCATCTATCAGAGCAGCTACGGGAAGACAGTTAAAACAATCTGTAAATGTTTTCCAAATTCTAACATTGAATCGGCGTTTACATTCGTCATAGAACCCGTAGATTCTGTTTATGGAAGCACATTCGTGGTTTCCTCTTAGAAGAAAAAAGTTTTCGGGATATTTGATTTTGTAGGCAAGTAAAAGGCATATGGTTTCTAAACTTTGTTTGCCACGGTCGACGTAGTCTCCTAAGAACAAATAATTTGCTTCTGGAGGAAACCCCCCGTATTCAAACAACCTTAATAGATCACCATATTGCCCATGAATGTCACCTGGTATCCAAAGAACAAGCAAATTACAAAATTAATTTTCTGCAAATACCGATAAATTATTTACTATTAATAATATATGGAAGTCACATTGTTAATAAGAACACTTCACGCCCACAACAAATTAACCATCAAATTTTAAGCACTCTTGAAATATTGGAGCCCGTTCCAAACAATTGACGGACTTCTCTGCAAAGAGTCAGATAGAGAATAGGCACTAGGCAGATAGGCATACAACACTCGTATTTATGAATTTTACAAAAACTCTCTCCCTTTAGTTTAAATTTATCAATTTTAAGAATGAAGGAACTTCCCATTTTTTCGATGTGAAAATATAGAACCATTCCTACATCAAACTAGTAACACTTATTACAACTAGAGCCCTCTACTATTTAAACATTAGTATTGATACACATAAAGAGCATTCTACAGCATTTCTTGCAGCGAGAAAACGGTTAAATTTCCTAACCAAAGATCCGAAGAAAATATAAGAACTTTGAGACTGCAAATATGCATGATGTATATCGTATTATTATAATGGTCTCAAGTATGGAAGATAAAAGAAAGCAATATAGATGGAGCTAAAAATTCATTCCACTACGAAACAAATTTACACAAATCCTAATACCCTTTTCAAAATATGTTAATCGAACCTTGGTACCATCATTTTGATGTCAAACCAATCAAACATTATCGTTCTAGCTTTCTTGTGCAAACAGAAGGCAAAAAGGTAATAAGAAAAACGGAACTAATCTAGGAATATGCCTCTATCAAGGTGGAGCAGATATAAGAACCAACGAGATTTACATAACCTTAAACCGTCCTGCAGCATTATGCTCAGGACTTTAGTCGATGCACACACTTGTGTCTCACATAATCTAAACTATACCACCTAAAAAGAGTGAGATTGATGCAATATAAGAACAGACAGAAATTAGAATAAGTAAAAAAAAAAAAAATAATAACTAAGCAATAACAAAAACAAAGAATCTCGTAAGCAACACCGTCACTCACTATTATCCATTGCAAAAGATTAAACGCCAAACACACAATTGTCTACATCTAATTTCAACTTATATAGCCAACATACAAAATTGCATACATAATAACAAACCTAAAAAATCAAAACAACCTCCTAATACACAGAGAGCTTGTATACGATTCACAGGACTCCAGACAGAAATCCAAAATGCCCAATCAATCTAGCACGCTAAAATCAACGATATAAACTCATCTATATTCAAAATCAAATTATGTCAACGCGAAAAAGAAACAAATTCAGTCAATCTCTCACCAACCTCAAATTGTCAAAATAACAACAAACAAAAATACCTATTCATCACCAATATCACAATCACAATATATATGTCAAAATGCAACACGATATCGAAACAAATATGATATTCTAGTTTGTTTATTCGATTGGTTACCGCATATTTTAATAGGAGCTTCAAGTTCTAACAGATTAGGCTGTTGTAAAAATATCTGTCTAGAAGCTGCACAAAGCTGCCGGATCTCCGCTTCCGAAAGCTGAACCAGCCGGACGGTTCTCGCTTGCCGGAATTCCAACAACCTGTTAATTATATCATCTAATATTGCAGGTTCAATTCCGTCAGCCATTAATTAATTTCCTAGGGTTTCAGAAACCCTAGCCTACCTAATTTCTCCAAATTTGTAATAAACATTAATTTTTAGATTTTTGGAATTGAGAATTTTTGAAATCTAGGGTTTTGATTTGTTTAAAAAGTTGATGGTCGTTTATTTGTTGAATTGTTTCCCACTTGTTTTTTTTTTAAATTTTCTGTATTCTATCCTTTATGTTTCGAAAAGGTTCTTATAGTCCTTATGATATTTCACGTTTTAAAGTTGATTACGTTATGTTTTGCTGGCTATAACGAATTCATTTTTTATGGTCTTTATAATTTTGTAACTGTTACGGTTTTCCTACTTTCTGTGTTATATAACTATATTTTTGGACTCAATGATAGGATGCGTAATATGTCGGAACTTATATTATGTTCTCTATTTTTTCATTTTTCTAACGTTCAATAAAACTTGTAGCTTAAAATTATATAAATACTTAGAGGTGTAAGATTGAACACAAGAAGCTATATTCAAAACATCCATGATAAAGTATAGGGGGTTTACGTAACATATCACTAACCATAAGGGTTACTTTGTGATATAAATATGAATTCTTTATGTTATTTGAATATATCGATTTACGTAAAGCGGGACCCAGCGTGCGTGGGGCGGTGCTGTTGATAGGAATCGGGCGTGCTTTATGACCTGGCAACCAATACTCCAATATTCTATTTCAAAACTATTACTACTAAATAGTCCCTCAACTACTCACATAATTCACATTTTACTCCTTGTTTTAAAGAATTGTTAATATCGAGATCTTATTATATTTTTTTGATCAAACACTAAAGTGTGTTAACAGTATAAATTTATCGTTAACGAATTAATATTTGAACTTGATGAAAAAAGAATATAATCAATTTTCTTGAGATTTTTGATTAGCTAGTATGGTATAATATTATAATTATTATAAACGTTTTATATAATTAGTCGGTTTGTATGTTATTGTAGCTTGTTTTAGACATTTAGTAACAAAATCAAAGAGACCATAGGATCTATCAAGATTCTACGCTCTCATAGTCACTATCGAGATCCTATGAAATACTTGTAAGGATCTCATGCATGATCGGATAGTTTTTGGTATTCAAGACCGTAGAATCATAACATTACGATCACGATCTTAACCATTCTTAGTATATGTAAACAGATTTTCGCTTCCTAACAAACCATATTAAACAATATTGTAACAGTAGACATTTTCCTTCCGCCACATTTCAACGACGTCACCATATAAAAAGAATTTATTTAGTTAAAGGACTAACTCGAAGTATTTAGTGTCGAAAGATTCAGATACTGTCCATTGTCAAGAATTTATAAAGATTAAATCATCTAAACCAGCCAACTGATATTGGCATGACAAGCCGAGTGTAAGTGTAATAAGCAAGGTTAAACCAAAGAAATAAGTCAACAACGTATGAATGTCACCAGGTACTCGATAGGAAGACATAATACAATCATCATTGCAGATTGGTTAAAAAACTACTAAACCCTGTTTCAATTTTCACAATATTTGTTTCTCAAGTAAGATAGTATATTCTACAAGGTCAAAGAAAAGTGTTTCTTGATCACAAAACAAAAAAAAGAATGATGAAATACACGCAGCCCGTGCTCATTACCAAACCTTTACCTCTCGAGATAATTCAACTTAAGTTGAACAGCAACCCTTCTTTGTGTTTGCAGCTGAATCACCGACGTTAATTGTGGTTCCTTGTCCAGGTAAGGCACTACTACCACCAGATGTTTGTTGAGCTGCTAACGCTTTCTTGCTAATTATATGATATATTTCTGTCAAAACGGTTTGAAATGCTTTCTCGACGTTTAAAGCTTCAAGTGCTGATGTTTCAAGAAAAGAAAGGCCTTCTTTTTCGGCTAGAGATTGGCCATCCTGCTCAGCCACGGCTCTCAGATGGTTCAAATCAGATTTGTTTCCAGCCATCATGATGACAATGTTGGAGTCTGCGTGGTCTCTTAGCTCACGTAACCACCTTTGACAATTGTCAAAGGTTTGACTTTTGGTGATGTCATACACGAGAAGTGCACCGACTGCACCTCTATAGTATGCACTTGTTATTGCTCTATACCTCTCTTGTCCTGCTGTGTCCCAAATCTGAGCTTTTACCGTCTTTCCATCAACCTGTTTACAAGTTGTGTATGAAATCTCGGTTAGAAAATGTGGAGTAGTTTTAATAGAATTTGTTGTTTAGCTACTTCAAGAATCCCCTTATCTATAAATGTCTCTCATAAACGACTTTCAAATCACAACAAATGTTCCAAGCATTGTCTGTGGGGGTGGCAATTTTAACCGCTTTATGTTAATGGGTCAAGCAGGCTAAATTTTAAAAGCTTAACTAAAAAGTAAAAGATTAAACGGCTTGAGGGGTTTAACAGTTGCTTAAAACATAATCAAGTGTTTGTAAGAGTTTTATTATATCATTGGAATATTGGATCATTAATCATTAATAGTTAGTTTTTGAAAAGATTATTTATCAATTAATTTTGAAAAGATGAATACTTTTAGGCTGACAGGACCCGATTTGACCCGAGCCCATTATGAAACATAACCCAACCCGCCAAACCCACCATTTTGCAACCTAGACTTATATATAAGGACTATAATGTACAATTCATTATTCAATAAAAGCAATGCATAAACAAAATCTCTTGATTAATACCCTCAAGCACTAATCAAAGAAATATGTACCAAACAAAATATTGACTATTTGATTATCGTGTTTACAGTCAAAACCTATGAATACCAAATAATGAGCAAATATCACTACCGCCGCAGTCAATTCATGACATATTCAACAACCAAGTACGAAAACACCTATATTTCTAAAAATACATCAAAATACCCGAATACATACTATCAAACAGTTGGTGTGCAACACTCAATACACTTTCAACAAAATTTTACCCAATTAATTACAAATCAACAGTAGCAATTAAACAACATATACTGGGAAATATAAATAATAAATAGAGATTTAGTATACCTGAAGAGTTCTGGTAGCGAATTCAACTCCAATGGTGGATTTAGACTCCAAACAGAATTCATTCCTGGTAAACCTAGAAAGAATATTGGATTTACCAACACCTGAATCCCCAATCAATACGATCTTGAATAAATAATCGTATTCATGATCAACTCTATTCGCCATTAATCAAACCTATTCACACAATCAAACAATCAATTAACTACTAGATCTAATAAATCAGATTAATTTAAGTTAGAAATTGTCGAAAAAAAGTAGTTCGATTAGTGAATTGTGAGTAGAAGATCTTACCGTAACTTGAGAAGAAATTGAGAATTTGGGGGAAAAAGTGAGAGAGGGTTTTGAAAGAATGAAGAAAGAGGTTTGAAACAGGCAACGTAATTATATACCTATACATACAGGGGATTGTATGTATATATATAATTCCAGAATTAGTTATTGTATAAAATTATTTCCAACTCATTCTTCCTTGTTTTTATATATTTATTGTTGATATCGAAAATGATATAATTTCTTTTTGAGGAATAATTAATGGATCTAGTTTGTTTGTTGAAAGATACATTAAAAGATATAGTTTAACATTTGACCAAACTAATGAATAAAGAAAAGTTAGAGATAAAAAACATTATATTAAGACATATATTTATACTGTATAATACTATATAATTGGTCTTTTTATTTTAGAAATTATCAAAAAGATTTTTGACAATAATAGTTTTTGAGGTTGCGGTTAAAAACGAAAATATGTACTAATTACATGTATAATTTAAATAACAAGTTCTGTATTTATGTCACTTAATTTTTTAAAAAAATAGGTATTTAATAAAAAAAACTTATGTATACTTAAACTTATAAACCAAAACTTGCAACACTTAAGCTTAGAAGAAATACAATCTTTATAATTTTCTAAATAATATATTAAACTCTCTTTATTTATAAATCTCTAAATGTGTTAAATAGAACACTTTTAGAAAATAATTTGCTTTCAAATTTTTTCATTTCAAACTATCTATTTCAAAAATCTTAAACTCCAACAATATTTTTATTAAAGTACTCCTTTTATTCAATATTTGTATTTAGTTAAATTGCTTAATTACTAAAAACTAAAAATAAATAATTATACATTTATACTATACAAAAGCAAAAACACTAAATTAAAATTAATCAACAAAATAAGGTAGATAATAATTAACGTTATTGTAAAAATTACATTTTACTTCATAATAGACCTTTAATTTTATTAGATAACCATATTGATACAATAAATATTCGATATAATATAATGGGTTGAGATTTTTAAGACCACTAAAAATCTTGAGATCAAAAAAACCAATCATAAATCTCCATTTTAAAAACTCATTCTAATTTATTTTTATTTAAAAGTTAATTATCTCAAAAACCGTGAATGTTTTAAACAAATAGATTACACCATTAAAACAAGAATTATTATTTCCTCTTTTTATAGAGCACCCACTTGATATACTTTTGACGAAATTTTTTCCGGGTTTCGAAAAATTGATATTATAAAATCACAGTTTTATCACATGTGATATTAGTAGTTTGATTTATGATTTTTCTATTTTTCTTTTCGATTCTAGTTGAATATACCATCATATAACATATTTAGGTTTTGAAATTCACATTTAGAGTTTATATCACATGAGATTTTACTTTACGAATATCAATGTTTGACCAAAACGAATAAGAAAAAAAAGTCGTCAATTTTTTTTCCGGATCTATATAGATTATACCTTATATAATATTGTTGTGTTTTAAAATTCACATTTAAAGTTAAAATCATATATTTTATTGGCTTGTTTGTTTTAAAATTCTATGTATATTATATAGGTTTAATTGAATTATATATTTATATAACGATTTTAGTTCCTCAAATCCATATTTTATGTTAAAATCAGGCGTGATATAATCTTACGAGTTTAAATATTTTCAAAAACGAAAAACAAAAGTTGTTAAAATTTGATTATTTTTTGTTTAAATAAATTATACATTTATAATATTTTTTGTTTTTGAAGTTACTCATTTATGTTAAATTCGTATGTGATATTAACGTTACAATTTCAATACTCAAACAAAAATCGAAAAAATAAAAGTCGTCGTAATTATATATATGACCACTGCTCTAATTAAAGAGGAGAACACGACGGTCGCAATGGTATAATTTGTTTAGTCTAAGGATTAACGGTTTGCATAAATAAACTAATTCAAAAAGATATTTGAAAATGAGTTTTGATTTAATCTTAATCATAGATTGAAAATAAATGGATGATTGAAATCGAGTCTTTTGTCTTTAAAAAATTAATTATTTTTATTAATCTTTTCTTATAATATAATATTTAAATTAAAATTATAAACTTTATAGTAGGTGTAATTCTTGATTCATTGTTAGAAATGATTGAGAATCTATAATGAATAACATTATTATTATTATTATTATTATAATTAAAGAAAAAAAAAGCCCAAAAAAGGAGGGTTGGTGTTGTCTTATATGATTAGTGAAGCTCAAAACGGCGTCGTTTGTTAATTAAAGTTGACAATAATGTATTTGTTGGCAAAGAGGAAATGTCAGACTGGCAATTGAAGGGTATTTGACAGGTTGGGAATGTTTGTGTGTTGGTCATGCCTTCCATGTTCTCTTCTATCCTCTTTTTTAAATGAATAAATTATGGTTTTAATTCATATAAATTTAAATAAATGTTTAGTTATTTATTTATTTATATGTCCATATTCCATAATCATACAAGCTGAAGCCATGTTTGATGGTTCATTTGAAGTTTCATTCCCCCTTACCCATTCTTTGATCACAAACATCAATGTGTAGATAATTAAGCATAATCAGATAATTTGTTACTATTGACTAAACATATATAATGTATTTGACGTAACTAGTTGAAGTTAGAGTTTAAGTTTAAACATGAACAGATGTTTAAACTTAAGTTTATAGTTAGGGTTGTACCTTATTTATAAATATAAAAAACATGTTTTGATAAGTAATTGAAGCATTCGTTTATAAATATAAAGCCCCCAAAAGCCCCGCGTCAAATACGCCTATAGTTTTTCCATCTAAAAAATATAAAGGGAATTTATGTTTAGCTTTTTATCTTTTTATTGGTGTTTATAATTATAGACCAAACAAATTGATAAGAATTATGATTAAAAAAAAAAAAAACAGAAGGAAAAAGTCAATCTTGTTATGGTTCATTTTGGGGTTCTAGTCAAGGTTGTAACATCCAAATTTTTAATTATTATTACTTTTGTTTTTTGTTTTATGAAAAATAAGTATTAAATCATAACATATATTTATTTATGTATTTATCTTTTACGAGATTTATACCATAATCTATAGATTATGAACCAATTCAACTGCGAAAAATATTAAAAAGGTCCGTAAAAGTATATATTAAAACTAAAGAAGTCAAACGATTTGAAACCATCATGATGTTACGTTCGTTCATATCACAACATTAATCAAGAAGTTCTCATGACATAACCCTTTCACATAAACATAAATGACATCATAACTTAATGTGGGTGTCTCTAGAGCAAAAGTGTACTAAGTATAAACTTCTTAAATCATACAGCATAACAAAAACATATAGTCCTTCAACCCTATATGGCACACCATCTCTTCCTTACTTTTCCGAGATATCACATGACAATATATCTTAACTAGTGAGATATCCTCACATGCTCCACACTTGAGGACAAAGGGATAACCCTTTGGCTTTCCCTCCATAGACAAAACTCTTGTCTTAAATGTATACAAGTTCAATAGATCAAATCCGTTCAATAATATATATATATAACAAGTAAATATAAGCTCTACATACCAACATAAATGTCTAATCTATAGAAGTCACGATGCTCTCAATATTCTATGTAGGGACGGAGCTAGGACAGCGGTAGAGTTGCCTCATTTAAGTTTTATCACAGTGTAAGAAATAGTTTTGTTTAAATTGTTTTTGAAATTTCACCTCTTTAAAAAGCCATCCGATACAAGTATTATTTACCTTTTCCCCACGTCAATAATGAAAATTTATTAACTTGATAAATATTCTTTAGTCTGTCCGGTACGAAACGTTTGTTGCCTCCGCCACTAATTCTATGTATGTTGAACTCTCCCGTATATGAATATGTTATCAAGCTAGATCGACTCATACTCCGGTATACAACTCCTATAATGATAATGGTTTAGCCTTCCCAGGAAGTGTGTTGTGCTCATCTCATAAGGAAAATAGTTACTCCTATCTCTGAGGTTGGATCCCAATGTTTCGAACTTGGGGCATTTTCTAACGTGCTTGCTCTTATTTGTGCATCACAAATACATATATCATTGATCTTTAACGACAATCATATCAAACGAGAGGAAGAGTATTGAAACAGATTTATGTGACATTAAACATTAAACTCTAATAAACAAATTGGCAAAATGTGTCATGAAGTTTCAAAAATAGTAATTAAAATTTAAAAATATAGTTTTTTTTTCTTTCTTTTACCTTTTCCATGAAAACCTATTGTTTTATACATTGTGTAAACAGTTTGCTACATAATAATGCATCCATATATAATGTTTAGTTAGGTATAAGGTATTAAAAGAAATTATGACCCAATATTTACATATTTAATTAGGTAGGGAGATCATTTAAATAGTTTTAAAGGTTTTAACTAATCCCAATAATTAACCACCTAGGGCCCTAAAGCAAAAGAGAAATGATGCTAAACTAGTGTTACCAAATGACACTAGTAATAATCTTCAAATGAAAGGCATCAAATCTGTCCTAGCTGATTTAAATAAAAAGGATTTTCCCTTAAAAAAATTTCAATAGTCTCTATAGAAAGAAAAAAATAACAATTCTAAAAGATATTGTGCACCAACAAAACTTGAAAACTCGAAATGAAATTAAATATAGGAAATTTTCCTACGAAATAGGTGCACAACTTTTTATTGCAGCCTAAAAATGGATGCTAAAAAAAATCTAATGAAGCGATAATTACAACTTGCAAGTGATAAAATGGAAGGCCAAACAGACCTTTTAATTTTTACTATATTATAAAATATTATATCTATCACGATATATCATCATTTAAAACATCTTATTACAATTAATGTTAGTTTATAAAATTTTAATTTTAAATTTAATAAAAAGGAAAGAAATAATTTAAGGCTTTAAACATCTAGACTAGCATTTATTTAATTACCACGATAACAATAACCAGAGTATTTCAATAATTGTTAGTCATTTTCTTTCATATAATAAAACTATTTTATGTTTTGTTAAAAACTATATTGATATATTGATTAAAGAATTTAGATTTGAAACTAAAACTCTTATATAGTTCATGCCATAGTTAACGAGATTTATTTTTAAAGAAAGCGGGACAATTTTTTTGGTCAAATTCATAAACAAGTTTGATTACAAACTCTACAAAAATCAATAACGCTTGATAGAGTATAGAAAGTTGAAATACATTCAACTTGAAAATGATACCTAAGTTTTTTTTGTTTCTTTTTAACTTTTTATAATAATAATATAATTTAAATACAAATTTGATTAATAAGTTTGTAGATTTTGGTTTAATTGTGAAAAGATCATTTATTGTGTATGAGTGTTTCTTAATTATTTTTTACACTCTTTTTCTTGATGACAATTGATGTATTCCGAAAATTGGAAGGTTGTAATAACTCATGTTTCTACAAATTGAGAAAAACTTTCAACATGATAGTTTGTGAGTAGCTTGACAAAATGTTATATGTATTTCAATGTCAAGTTGTTGATTTTCTTTTTAAATCTATTTATCAAACTGTAAAGATTCATATATTCACTATGTTTTGTAAATGTCAACGTGGATGTGCACTCGCAACTTATAGGTAGGAATTAGAACAATTCAAGTTGAAAACAAGTTTTTTGCTTTTTCTAAAAGACCCACACAAGTTCGATGGATTAACCCAACCACCTTTTATCCCTTATTATTTACAATTAATGTGTCAGGTAATTAATTTCTTTAACACCTTTGACGAGCTTACTAAAATATATTCTTAGAAATTATGTGGGTGCAGGTTGCTGATAGACTTCAAGAGAAGAAATTATTCAGTAATATTCTCTTTTAGTTGTGCGGGAGTTGTTGAGGTATGATCAAGGTGGGGCGTTAACACGGGCTTTTACATTAATATTTATTTTTTTACTACAACTTTAAATTTGCCCAAGTTAACGGTTACACTTTTATAGTATGGTATGGTGTAAATTAACAAGTTCCAAGATTAATACTTTTCTATTGGTGTACATGGCGTGTCTCAATTTTTATGAATTGAAACTCTCAAAAGTAGATGGTGTGCTTCGGCTTTTATAAATTGGAATTCTTAAAAGTAGATGACGGGTGACAAACACATACACACTATGAAAAAATTAGTTTTGACATACTAAAACACTATGTAAGTTCATTTTCACAATTCAATATTTTTGTGAGCAAGACATTGTGCAATTCAAAATAAACTCTGAAAGCAATAACACAAATGCACAAAGCCGCAACACTACCCCAAGAAACAAACCTCAAAGCAACATTTGCCCCAACCTATAAGCAACAATGGTTAAAACAACATGATCAATGTTCCCTTAATTATTACACATAGGTACGTAACCTATCTTCTAAAGAACATCTCTATATCGCTTTATCATGAGAGATATCACGTGGAAATACAAATGTATTAGTGAGGTTGTAAAAGATTCTAAACGGGACATATTATACTCCTCACATGTTTTTTATTTAAAAGTTTACATAATGAATAAATTACATGTGTTTCAAAAGTTAATGTTATTCTTTTGAATTGATTTTGTATTTTCACTTTTCAAATTATGATTGTAGTTTAAATTATTTTTCAAGTTTTTTTTATTTTTATCATTCTACGCATTTAGTCTCCGAAGTCATATTATTTAATGTAATTTTGTAAATTATATTTTTTTATTCATCGCTGTATCGCGCGGGTAACATACTAGTATATGATTACAAAAACTCCAACTTGACTTAAATTATAGATATTTTGTAGATAGTGGTCGAGAAACGGGGGACTAAAGATGTTCGACCCTCTCTAGTAAAACAAATTTATTGTTTTTTCTCTGACTAAGACCCCCTTAATTTAAAATTTTGACTATATCTCTGTAACTATATAAATTTTAATATACCAAATGATTTTGCTAGCTATATGCATAATTTCAAAAAATATTTTTTCTAACATTGTGTCGGTTATACACACTCGTACATACTTTAGAAGACTTTTGACTTTTTCAAATTTGTCAAGAGTTTCTTTCTAATGTTATATTTATTTATCAACTTCACAAAATTAAAAGATATATAACTAAAGTTTTAGGTGATGGTTGGTAGGAAAATATTGGTTTTGATGATTCCAAAGTTGATCCACAATTCATGGTTTGGTATGAGCTAGGTCGTCAAAAGTTCATACCACTTGAGTGACGATGGGATTAATTATATTATCTTTACACCACATAAGCATCACTCATGACCTTATGATTTATAACAATCAAATAAAGTTATGATCATTTTATCTTCTAAAGAAAGTGACACTGAATGGAACCATCATAAAAGCAGATAGTAATTGGAATTAGATCTAAAAAAGGTTGAGATTGTGTAGGTCTATTTCGGCTTGACAACCAAGACAAGACGATAAAGGTAACAACTCATCATGAGAAGGGCGACACAGACAAGACGACAATGATTAGATGAGGAGGACATCACGACAACGATGGACATAGAAAAGATGAATCGTCGATGAAGACAAAATTCAAATAAGTAAATGATGATAACCAATGGAAATAGACAATAATTCTCGTTTATTAATCTCATTTCTACCAAAACCTTAAAAATTGTATTTAAACAGGTTAATATAACTATAAACTTGTCTAATATAACTACAAACTTGTCGGTTTAACAAGTTTCATTCATCATCTTTCTTGCTTTAAAAAAGATAGATCCCCCATCTTGGGTTTCCGTAGATGATAGTAATTATTACTACTTATATTAACTAGTTTCCACAGATAATTAATAATAATTAGTACTAATTAGATTAACTATCCATGAAGTTCTAGCGTCCGTTGTTTATCGCAACTATCCATGAAGTTCCAGTGTCTGTTGTTTATCACGATTTACAACCTAAA
The DNA here is from genome assembly GCA_910822075.1 of Senecio squalidus. Taxonomy (NCBI): domain Eukaryota; kingdom Viridiplantae; phylum Streptophyta; class Magnoliopsida; order Asterales; family Asteraceae; genus Senecio; species Senecio squalidus. The sequence continues at coordinate 14,072,525 of CAJVGC010000001.1, forward strand.
ATAAACAACCACCACCAAATTAAGGCTAATCAAGAAAGAACGAAGCAAACTCAAGAGTTTAGGTCTAAGTGTGAAAAATCTCCTTAAGATGGAACGAGAAAAAAATAAACACGGGACCAAGTTCATAGGGTAATCCACTAGCACCAAACTAAAGAATAAAAATTAGGGTTGATTTTTTCGTTGAAAATTATTAATGTGAAATTGAATGATAAAATAAAAAATTAACAAAGAGAAAATAAGTACATTTACTTTTTTTTTCTCGATCCTTGACGAATTTTTTTATTTAAATTACAAAAAAGTTTAAAATAAATCTATAAATAAAAAACCTAAAACTGTCTGTGTGTACACACGAGTCTAAGGTCTAGTAAACATAAATAAAAAACCTAAAACTGTCTGTGTGTACACACGAGTCTAAGGTCTAGTAAACATATATATATATATATATATATATATATATATATATATATATATATATATATATATATATATATATATATATATATATATATATATATATATATATATAAGAAAACGAATTTGAGAAATGAACTTTCATTAACCTTTAGGGGCCTTAATTTCAAATAGTAAATCAATTTAATCATTTATTTTTAACATTTATTCAATTTAGTCCATCATATTTTCAACAAAAATTTCACCATTCAACTAAAATATCTCAATATAATTCTAATAATTCACTTATTAATCAATGACGATAATAATAATCATTTTTCAAATAAATATCAAAACTTACTTTGTTATCAATTCTAGAAATTACAATATATTCACCATCTAACTAAAATATATTTTTAAAATTAATAATAACCTATTCATTTCCAAAAACTAAATAATAACAATCATTTCTCTTTAATTTTTTCCAAAGATATCAAAATACTTTTTTAACTTTGTATTTATTAAAACACAATTTTAATTGTTACCTATTATTCAAACTAGATTATTACCCCGCGTAACACGCGAGTTTGTAACTAAACCTATAAGCCAATAATAATTTGATATGTGAATGAGTATCTTTAATATAAAGACTTATTTATTAATATAAAGATTTTACATTACATTTATTTTATAAAAGAATATAAAAAGTCTAAAACAATAACACATAGAATAATGAAATAACTATTTAAAGCTTTGTCCTATGTGGACTATCTAAAACTCGCCACATGTGTTGTCAACATAATAAATCGCCAAGTCAGCCGCATGATGTAATAAAAAACTCTCATTTATTAGATAAGGTAGATTTAATTAAGTAAATCAATAAAAATAAAAGATAAAAAAAAAACTGATTTAGAAAGTAGAGTATGACTTTATCAATCTAGTTCTCTTTCCAAGTTGGACAACCTAATAAATCGTCAAGTCAGCAGAATGATGTAATCAAAGACTCCCATTTATTAGATAAGATAGATTTTCAAAAAGCAATTAAATGTCTTGCTATATTCATTCTACCAAACACAACGTAATAACTTTTTATATTTTGTTATTATCGATATATTTTTATTTTGTTATTAACCTATTAATTTATATTTAGTTCTACTATATAAAATAAAAAACCAATAGATTTATAAATAAATATTCTGAAACTGACCGTCTATAGACACGAGTCTAAAGACTAGTTAACCCATAAAGCACAATAAAAAATGTATGATTATCATCAATCAAATATTATAGTTAAAGTTAATTACATGGGGTAGTCCCTATGGTTTGCATAAATTGCACCAGTCATCCCTATAACTTTTTTATTACACCACTCGTCCCTAAGTTTGAATTTAGTTGCATGGAGAGTCTCTATTTTGGATGTGACGTTAAGTGAGTCGTTAAGTCATCTCACGTGGGTGACACGTGAGGGTATATTCGTCCTTTTAACATTCTCTCTCCCCGTCCCCACAAAAATCCCTGTCAGAAACTCTCTCCCCCAAAATCATTCTTTTAACTTCGACCAAAATTCTCTCCCCCAAAATTACCCCCAAAAATCACAACCCTAAATTTCGAAATCGTTTTTACAATGTTGAATCGTAAAAGAAATGGTAAGAATTTTGCTCTATTTTGCTTGTACCTCGCATTTCCAATTTTAAAATTTTTATGTTGTATTTCATATTTTTACAGTGGTGACTCTTGTGGCTCCAAGTTCAGTATTTACAATGAAGATAGACTATGGTGTGACATCTACGAGGTACCCTGGAAGGAGGTATGTTGGTGGTTTCCAAACTCCTGAATTCACATTAGATTTTGACGAATTCTCTGTTCATGAGTTGGATAGGGTGGTAAAAAAATTGTGGTTTTTATGATGGGAACCCAATTTATTACCATTTCCTCATACCTGGTTCAAATTTAGATTATGGCCTTAGGGCTTTGGATAATGATGAAGATGTCCACTTTTTAGGCAAATATGTTCGTTTAGGTCTTACAATTAGTTTGTATACTGAACATGGGGTGACAAAATTAGACATTTACTTTAACTCACCATCATCATCTAAGGTTGTAACTGAAGATGTATCAGAAGTTGTAAAACACACTATAAAAAAATCAAGTGGTAGGAGATTAATGGTAGAATGGACTGAAACAGAGGGTAATGTGGCTAATGAAACATAGGGTAATGTTGCTAATGAAACAGAGGGTAGGAGATTAATGTTAGAATGAACTGAAACACAAGGTAATGTGGCTAATGAAACAGAGGGTAATGTTGGTAATGAAACAGAGGGTAATGATGCTAATGAAACAGTGGCTAATGAAACAATGGGTAATGCGAATGAAATAGTGGTTAATTGGGAATTTGAAACAGAGTTTGATGTGAATATGAATAAGGCTCCACCAGTTAATGAAACACAAACTAGTGAAGTGGAAAATAATATGAATGAGGCTCCTATAGTTAATGAAACAGTGTTTAATTGGAGTTTGAAACAGAGTTTTATGTGAATATGAATGAGGCTCCATCAGTTAATGAAACACAAGCTAGTGTAGTGGGAAATGATGAGGCTCCTCTAGTTAATGAAACAGTGGTTACTGTAGATGATATAATTGTAGATGAAAACAATATAGTGGAAGAAGTTGAAGTGGATATGACAGATTTTGACCTAAATGTTGAGCCAGAAGTGCAAAGGGACAAAGAGGCTTTTGTTGAACCAAATGTTGGTGATGTAAATATAACTTTCATAGATAATGAGGCTTTTGATAGTGGATCTGAAACAGATGATGACCCTAGGAGGATAATGAAAAGAAATTTAAGAGATTTAAGGAAACAAAAACAAGTACAACTTTTATATTGGGCAAGATTTTGGAACAACAACACAAGTATGATTACATTCTATTGAAACAAAAAGAGAGTTGAAGCTTGTAAAGAATAATAAGGCAAGAGTGAGAGCAATATGTAGTTGTAAGTTGTTAACTTTCTGTAGGAGTGGCAAACATGACCCAAATCCACAAACACGGGTCGGTTGGGTGCTATTTTTACTTAAACGGGTTGGTTTGAAAATGTGTTGAAGTACTCAGCGGGTCGAGCGGGTCATACAACTAATATTTCTGAAAACACTGACGGGTCAAACGGGTTGAGCACAGGTTGAGAAAGGGTTTACTCTGTCATGTTGATTCTCATCACCCGTTCGCCGCTCGCCGCTGCAATAAAATAAACCCACACTGACCGAAATCGCCGCTGCACAGGTTGAGAACGGGTGGCTTTGAATATAGGATTCTTTTTACAGAGGTTTAGAAAGAGACAAGGTTTAGATATTTTAGGTTTCTAAAGTGGAAAACAGCTGTACATCATTATAGCCATTTTATATTAAAAAAAGTTTTTTTTTTATTATAACTTTAATACATAAAAATAGTAATAGTAATATTTTATCTGTTTATAGTTATATACTTTGATTTTTTATCGTATAAATAATGCTGTTTTGAGTTATAATAATATTTTAATTTTAAACACAATTACGTTTTAATCATTATTGTAATACTTTAATCTTATAATTAATATAATATTGGAATCTCTCTAATTTTATAAATAATAAAATAAAATGTAATAATAAATAATAACTAAAAGTATGAAAAGTTTGGGTCAACCCGACCCGACCCGCTACAACCCGTTTGACCCATGACCCGTTTGACTCGAACATTAAAATGACCCATTTGACCTATAACCCGTTTTGACCCGAACCCATTTTGACCCATCTTTCAACCCGACCCGACCCGTAGATTTTGCCACCTCTAACTTTCTGTACTAGGCCAACTCATGTAAGTGGGCCAAATGGTATTGAACCAAGTGATACCGATGCAAATGGGCCAAGTGGTACTAAGGAAATAGGCAAAATCCATTATGGTGAAAGAAAGAAAGAAACCTTAAACCTCTATTAATCTCCAAGTGTCACGTTTCTCATTCCTTCCACCCTTTTATTTTGGCTCTTTTCCTTATCCCTCGTTTTTTTCTTTTTTTTCGTAACAAACTTTTATGGAATTCAACAACCAACAAAAACAATCTCCACCACCACCACCACCTCCTCCTCCGCCACCAGCGCTCCGCTCCTCCTCCCACTCATCATTCACCATCTTTGGTGACGATGATCCCTTACAGCAACAACAACAGCTACCACCCGTCGGAAATTTCGCTTCCATTTTTCCCTCCCCGGTATTAAATAATCTGGCTATGTTTTATATGATTTAGATTTATTTTTAAACGTTAGATTTGTTTTATTTTCATTCCATGTTAACGAAATCGATCTATATATATTTTTCGATTTTTGTTAGATCATCTGTATATTCATAAATCATAATAGCTCCTAACTCTATCGATACTCTATGTTTAAAGATACCTTAATTAATAATTGAACATTTAATAACATAAACATTCGGTATTAATATTCATGTTTGTCAACATATGGAAATTGATGTTATCATTTCGTAGAGATTGAAAATTAATGTTTTCATCATTCAATACATTGGATACAAACTTATGTCAATTAAGCATGAACGGTATTGTATAGGAAAATTATGTTAAAACTAAAAAAAAAGAAGCAATATATGATCAATGATCTCAATGGTTGGATGGATTACATATTTAATTCATTTAGTAGTCATAATCTAATTCTGATGTTTAATGAGACGGGACAAAGACAAGATGTGGACAGAGAAGACAATTGTTCTCGTAAAAGAATTTTCACAATGTAAAAAGTTAATATATTAAAGTTTTTTTTGTGAATTTTGCACCCATAAAATCCAATCCTGGTAAGCTTAGACCATTGAACAAAACACATAAAACATAACTCGACAATTATCCCCTTGCTTTGCCCCTACATAATTTTTTTTATGGCTCCGTCCTGACTATGGGTAAAAATACATTCTCTCGTTGCCTTGTCTGTTTCAGTTCGTATTTATAAAGTTATGTTAAATAGTTTGGTTTTGATTTTTAGTTTTGTTTCTACCTTTTGCTTGCAAACTTTGCTCTCATTTTCCTGGTAAAATATACGACCACGTCTTGTATCCTTGTGACTTTGCGTTAAAAAATTTGGAGATGCGTAGTAAGATGTACATATCCAATTTTGAGTTGAATGTAAATAATTGATAAACAAGCGGCGACTTACAACTGTTTTTTTATTTGACCCATTTTTAGGTTTTATTGTTCCATGGTCATCTGTTGTAAGTACACAGTTAGCTGATCGCTGATTAGCATGACTGGTGTCCTTTTCCTTTCTTAACGTCCGTTTTGTTAATAATTTTTATTGTTGTCAATGATTTTCGTAACTATTGATTCATAACTACATAAAAGTTTCCAGATTCATTAATTATATATAAAAATAAACATGTTTTTTTTCCCAGGTGGCAGGGAACTCCATTTGTATGCGATGCACGCAACCTATGCAATTTGAGTCCTTGGATTCCCAAATGTGGTCCACCGTTCATGGAAATTCAGGTTTGCACCATAATTTCGTTTTTCCAGTTTCTTAGTTTTGAATACTCTCAATGTTTACAAGCTACACTATGGTCACGGTTTGAGGAAATTGGCTAGCTATTTATCAAATGTCGTAAAATAAAATGCATAGGAATATAATTCTGTACTGAAATTAATTTCTTTTCAGCGGAGAACGTTGCTAGAAATGTTGAAGATGCAAATATTGATGTAACAAATATGAAGAGAAGGTCAATCTTTCAGGAAAGAATAGAACCGTGTCCCCTAAGTTCATCAATCTACTACGGCAGCCAAGAAGATATGTATATCCTTTCTTCAAGTGATCTGACCTCCAAATCATACGCTAAAGTGAGTGCCACATATTTCCGTTTACCTTTAACCAAATTTTTGGCTGCTATTTGACCAATTTACGGACATTTTTTCCCTTCTTTTAGTTTTACATAAAAGAGGATTCAAAAGATGATCCTAACCATCTGCAAAGTGCTACCAGAGGAAACTGGTGGCAAGGTGAGTTCTACATACCCGAGTCGACTCATTCAAAAGTAAAATGGGCTGAATTACATATTTAAACTTCTTTACTCTGCAGGATCATTATACTATTAGGATGTTGCCGTGGTATCAACATGGATTTCCTGACTATTAACAAAGGCATCCTGTTAAACTTCATATATCGTTGTTATAACAAATAATCCGTTTCTAATTTGAGTTTATTTTATGTAAATTATTTTGAATAATTTGGATGGTGATCATGCAGGAAATTCATTGAGGCTTGGTAGCGGTTTAATTAAGGTTCATATGATATGGAAGATGATAGAGTCATTTGTTAATCTATCTCATTTTCTTTTTTCTTCAAGGTGGTGAGAGCTTAGTTTTATCATAGTTCTTACTTCCAAAGTGCAACAACATGTAGACATGTTTTCACTCTTTCGACAAGATGTGTGATTATAAACGTTTTTGTGCGGTGGACTGAGATTTTGCTTAATTTAAGAAATAAAGTTTTATTGTTATGCATTTTAAAGGAAATTATTGATCGAGATTTATCTCGATATGCACTCCCAAATATGTCGTTATTGGCTTGTGAAACAGAAGCATAGAACATCTTTTCATTTCGTTTTAGTTTATATCTAAACATTTATGTGTAAAATTAATTTAAATAGCTTTGTTTTATAAAGATTTTTTTGTTAAAGAAAATTTATTATTAAAAAAGTATTAATAGTTGAGTTTAAGGGATTTAAGTATCGGATAAAATGATTTATTATTTAGTTAAGATAAACATAAACATTAAGAAAAGAAAGAGCTTTACAATCCTTACTAACAAGAAAGATTGCAATTGGGTTGCGGCGGGTTACTAAATCTTATATACTTTTATAATATATGAAACTACCTTATTTTATTTGATAGCGAAATTCGAGAAATAAAGATAAAATCTCAAATTCAAAACAAATGAAGACGTGGTTACGTTATTTAATTGTTACTAAAATAGAAAAGCTATGACGTAAAATTAATATATATAGCTACTTAATTTAATAACGTAAATAGGAAAGGAAAAGAGTAATCTAGAAACAAAATCTAAACCCTAAAATAAATAAATAAAACAACAAATGAAGAAGTAGTTAGATTTAATAGTGTTTTAAAAAAAAAGAAACGCTAATACTAAATTTATCACACGTAACTACCTAATTTAATAACATAACAAAAAGTAATTCTCATGATTTCGATCCTAAACCGTTTAAAATATGCGATTTTTGGCTCGATCTTGATGGGTTCTCGAACATTGTTAAACAATCTTGGGCCAGTTGTAATCAAGGGGATCCAGCAGATATAGTTCTTAAAGATAAACTTAAGAAATTGAAAAGCACAATATCAGAATTTGGGATAACAACCCAAGGCAAGTTTCAAAATCCACGCAGCAGATTTTTGGCTCGTTTGGTCATGCTCACCCTTAAAGTCCCCTGGACCTGATGGCATGAACTTTAAGGTCATTAAACGTTACTGGGAGTTTATAAAGGTGGATTTCTTTAGAAGTATCAAACAATTTGAAAGTTCAGGCACATTTAGTCCGGGGTGAAATTCTTCTTTTATCTCGCTTATTCCTAAAAATATCAATCCAATTGAGCTCACAGACTACCGCCCCATCAGTTTGATTGGATGTGTATACAAGGTGGTAGCTAAAATCTTAGCTACTCGGTTATCTTTGGTGATTACTAAAATTATTTCTCCTAATCAATCGGCATTCATTGCGGGTTGACAAATCATGGATGGGGTCATGATAGCAAACGAGATTGTTAAATATGCAACTGAGGTCGGTTTAAACCTTCTTGTGTTTAAGGTGGATTTTGAAAATGCCTTTGATTGTGTTAATTGGTCTTTTTATGATGACATCATGGAGCAAATGACATATGGGCCTAAATGGAGAAAATGGATTCGCGGGTGTTTATCTTCGGCGAAGGTTTCAGTTTTAGTCAACGGATCCCCAACTCAGGAATTCATTATGGAGTTTGGACTTCTACAAGGCGATCCTTTATCACCGTTTTTATTTTTAATCTTAGCGGAGGCATTACAAGTTATAATGTTGGATGCGCGTGATAAAAACATGTTCAAAGGAAACAAAATCAATAATGTCGATGCGTAGCAGACGATGCATTATTTTTCTGTGAATGGTAAAAATCAAATGTTTATGTTTATTCTTAAATGGTTTTAAAATGCATCGGGACTCGGCGTTAATGTCTTGAAAAGTAAAATATACGGAGTTAGGGTTAATATGATTTCGTGAAGGAAATGGCAGAAGAGACTCACTGTGGTTTTGGAGAACTTCCATTTATTTATCCTGGGCTTCCGGTGGGGAAAGATATGTGATATCGCATATTTACATCTATATTTATATGCGATATTTGGTTGTTTTCGTATTTAATCATGATGGATAGAATATGATTTTTACATATAATCGTTTGAAAGTGTTTTATTGAAAAGACAGGTTGAATATGATCGGAAACTGGTTGTTTGGATGAAGAAACGCATGTAAATGACCAAAAAGACGTGAAATGATAAATGGTCAGGTGTTGCGACGCAGGGAGTCATAACTACGGCGCATTGTGGAGTTAAACGAGCAAGAAAGATCGAGAAGTAGTCACTGCGTCGCAGTGACTGACAACTGTGGCGCACCGTGAGTTTGAAAACAAGTACAATTTGGAAACTTCCCACTGTGGCGCAGTGGGAGTAGATGCTGTGCAGCGGACAGTTTTTCAGCTTTTAGGATTCCGGATTTCCGCCTATAAATAGAACGTAAACAACCCATATTTAAGATAACTTTTCAGAGGTCGACTCAGGGGGTTCGGAGATCGAATTTGGAGGTGCAAGAAGGGCTAGGAAGCTAGTTTCGAAGAGAGATCTTCAACAACGATCATTCCAAAACTCTTTTTGTTGATTTTTTCTATGAACATGAGTAACCAAATACTTTAAACACTTGTTTGGTTAGGAATCTTTTGTGATGGTTTAGTTTATGTTAATTGAATGCTTTTAGATGTTATATGTTTAATCGACGATCCGTTCTTGTTTATATCTTAACATTATTTTAGTTCTTATACTCTTTTTGTTAATTGAAAGTCTAGGTGTTCGAGAGGAATCTAGAACTAAGTTAAACAATTGAAAAGAAACAATCAATCGGTCTATAATTGATTAGAAATTAAGTAATTAGATTAAAACGAGATCGCTATTTTAATAATTACAAGAGATTGGATTAGAAAACTAGATAAAATATTCGAGAGAAAGTTTAATAGTTTAAATCATAAACAATGGCTTAATTCTTAAAGCTCAGTTATTTAAGGCTTTTACTGTATTCGAGAGGAACAGTAGAGTTTAAGATAATTAAAGTTAACTAGGTATTCGAGAGGAACTTAGTTATACATTAGGAAAGGTAAACGAAAAACATTCAATTACATAAAGTTAAATCGGACCGTTAGTGAACTACCCGAACAAGTGTCTTTCCCTTTAATTGATTTCTTAAAACATTCAACTTTCAGTCAACGTTTTCATGTTATAAATACTTTCAAAATTAGTTTAAGCAAAGTGACAACTCGGTCACAAACACCCAAAACAATTAGTATAATTAATTATAAATTTAAAACTAACGTGGTCCCTAAGAACGAATCCGACTTACCTGAACTAAACTGTACACGATTAGGTCCACTGCCTATAAGTGTGTAGTCCAGTAAAGAGTATTTCGAGTTTTAAAATTAACCTAGATTTTACACATCAAGTTTTTGGCGCCGCTGTCGGGGACTTAGTTTTAGTTTTTAGTTTAAAATTTGTAATTCGATCCCTTTAAGTATTTATTTACTTGAAAGTTACTTTTTATTGTTTATTACACTGGTACGTTTGAAGGGTTTGTTAGTTGTGTTTTGCAGGTATTGAGGTAATTGATGAACACAAGGTCTTATGAGTTACCACTCAAGAGTCCTTTGTCAAATCCACGAGTATCAAAAAGGCGTAAAAAGCAACCTAAGGACAAGTCAGTAGTAAATATTTCACCAGCATTTGGACCGTTTTCACCTATCAAGTTCGAAAAAGAGGACACCGAGTCTAATGATTATCCATATTGATATTTGTATTAAATCAAGATATATGTTCATTTACTAATGATTTACTAAATCTTTTCTAAACTTTGGGTCAAAACCTTTTATACTTAATGTTTTCTTAACTTTGCGAATAATTCACCAACTTTATTTTGAAGTCGTATTTTAACGCTTTTCAGGAGATTGAGATTTTACATCGATTATGGAGTACGTTATTTGTTATGGATTTTGAGGATTTCGAAGATACTTGACTAGACGTAGTTCGGTTTCTTTGTTAATTGTGTGGACTTCGTAGAGACTCAGCTAGACGTAGTTTAGTTTCTATTTAAGTCAACAATTTGTATTTATGATGTATTTATTGTACTCATAACCTTATTTAATGTAAACTAGAATGTTCTAGTTTTTATTCGATGTAATCTTTGTCTTCTGATACCTACATTACTGTACACCTCGGGTTTCCGCCTGAGCGGGGTGTGACAGTGATGTTATATACTTTCGAAGATTTTTTTTTTTGTTTTTTTTTTGGTATTGAAATTGTAACGATAATATTACATGTGATATTAGCATGTGATATTAGCACCAATTCATAAAACTTTATAAAAGAGAATTAACTATAAAACTTATAAATTACCAAAATTTTATAATAAATATCGAATTTTGATGATTTTTTTTCCTTCATTTTTTGACATAAATGAGATAGTATGCATATCACATGTGATAGTACGCATATCACATGTGATAGTATTGAATATTATATGTGACAAGTTTTGTTTCCTTCATTTTTTTTTACATAAATGTGATAGTATTATGTATATCACATGTGATAGTACGCATATCAGATGTGATAGTACGCCTATCATATGTGATAGTATTGTATATCATATGTGACAATTTTTGTTTTCTTTCCTTTTTTTTGATATAAATGTGATAGTATGCATATCACATGTGATAGTACGCATATCATATGTGATAGTACGCATATCACATGTGATAGTATTGTATATTATATGAGACAATTTTTGTTTTTCTTTATTTTTTTGACATAAATGTGATAGTATGCCATATCACATGTGATAGTAGTGTATATCATATTTGACAATTTTTATTTTCCTTCATTTTTTTGACATAAATGTGCTAATATGCATATCACAGGTAATTGTATTGTATATATTATATGTGATTTTATTATGTATGTAAATTTTCGAAACCTTATAAGGCAATAAAACACATTATTTCAACTTTAATTGTTAATTTTAAAACACAAAAATATTATATTAGGTATAATCTATATAGACCCGGAAAAAAAGTAAAAAATCGACGATTTTTTATTTTTCCGTTTTCGGACAAATGTTGATATTCGTAAGGTACAATCACATATAATTTGAACACTCAATATGAATTTCAAGACATATATTTGTTATATTATATACATTTAACTAGGCCTGTGCATAAACGGGCCGGCCCGTTTTCAACCCGGTAAACCGGCCCGAACCGGCCCGTTTAGAATAATCCGGTCCGGTCCTCGGGTTTAGTTTTAGGTTGATTTCGGGTATCCAGCGGTCCGGTTCGGTCCCGGGTAAACCCGAATAAACCGGATTTTATTAAAAAGTATGTTAGCTGCCACAGCCAAGATTTGAACTCAAGGTTCTCAGGTCCTAATGTCAACCACTTACCACTCCAGTACAGAGGGGTTTTGATGTATTTTCTAAACAGATTATATTTATTAACATAATAAGACCGAAAAAGGAATATAAAGGCAAAATAAAACCTAATTTCTTATCCATAAAAAACATATTTTAACACCTCTGCGTGCAGCGGCCTTCATCATCATCATCATCAGATCTTCAAACTCATCATCAAATCCCCATTTAAATTATGACTCTGTGTCGATTTTGATTCTATTTGGTGATACTGATTGCTATTAATGTTATTGATTGATTTTTAATTAATTAATATATAAAGCGTAAGACTTGAATTGAAGTCTAACACTATCTGTTTGTCTTCTTCTGTTGATTTGGTGAGTTGAGGTAAACGGAGGCGTTGCGTTTTGTTGTGTAATCATCTTGTCTTCTTCTGTTGATTTGTTAAACAACGCGATACCTAGAGGTTTCAAACCCGTCGGTAGACCGCCCGACCCGACCGATTAAAACCCGAACCGGCCCGTGTCCTACCGGTCCCGGTCCTCGGTCCTTGTTTTCTCACTGTTTCGGTCTCGGGCCGGTCTCGGGTTGACCCGGTTCGGTCCGGTCCGACCCGGTTGCACAGGCCTACATTTAACTAGAATCAAAAAGAAAAACGAAAAAAAAATATATGTCAAACTACTAAAATCACATGTGATAAAATCGTGATTTTATAATATAAAATTTCAAACCTCATCAAAAAAACTCGGAATTTTTTTTCGTCAAAACTATATCGAGTGGGTACTCTATAGAAAGATAATTTAATGCTCGTGACAAGGGTGTAGTTTATTCGTTTAATTACATTTACGGTTTTTGAGATATTTAATATTTATCAAAATTAAATTTTAAGTGGGTTTTTAAATTAAAGAGTTATAACTACGTCTTTTGGTCTCAAAATTTTTAGTGGTTTTTAATGATCCTAACCTATATATATATATTGAGTCGGTCGGTCCCAAATAGTGACACGGGCTTGAAGGGTCCGCCAATAAAAACCCCCCCATATATATATATATATTATATATAGATATATTATCTATATATATATATATATATA
>CAJVGC010000001.1:14085833-14138721 GCA_910822075.1 Senecio squalidus
TACTGATTATTGATTATTTTTGAGTTTTAAAGTCAAATTCCTAAGTTCTAATTGACGAAAATGAATTGAAGGAGTAAGTGTAATGAAGGCTTAGAAATCCATTCTTTGTTGAATTCAGTTGTGAATTGGATTGTAGATTAAGGCATTGGTTTAACAGAATCAGCGAGATTTATGTGTGCAACTTGATGAATTGCATGTTATTTTTGATAGGGTGTTTAAACAGCAGCTAGAACGATAAACAGCAACGAATAAACTGACCAGGAGTTTTAGCCGGCGGCTGAAATTTGCCAGCCGGCGGTTCCCTTTTAGCCGGCGGCTGCTTTCAGCCAGCCGGCGGCTAAATCTCACTGTCTGAATTTTTATTGCTTTCTGTTTCGGTTGTTTATGCGATCCCCTATTTTCTCGCACTGTTTTATATGACTAATATGGTTGTTCTAATTTGGTTTATGCAGACTGTGGCACAGGAAGTCCCCCTCACTTTCCTCTTTATAACATCGATCACCCATACCTTCAAGTAAACGAAGTGAGGCGCGGACTCACGTATCAAATGAGGCAAGACATCCAGACTAAGTTAAACAACATGCGGCAATACCCGGTCTTTGCCCCTAGCGGTATTGATTGGGAGTTCTTGGCCGAAGTTCGCCCACACGATTCCCGTTATCCATCGGGAGCTGCTGAGCTTTTGGACATGTTGGCATTTGATTATCAGGGGTTTCGCTGTAGAGCCTGGGAGCGGTTGTTTTCTATTCAAGAGCCGATCCACAAAGAGGCTACATATGAGTTCTACGCATCCTTTACTTTCAACCACTCTGACCCCGACCCCACCCACAAGACGGTACAGTTTTTGCTAGGGGGTGAGGTTAGGAGGTTGACATTAGCGGAGTTTGGGCAGGCACTTGGATTGTTTGATGCTGCTGATCGTGCACACCCGGATTTTGCTGAGTTTATGGCTGCGGGAGTTAAAACTCCGGACTATCGTGAAAACGCGGCAATTTGGGCCGACATTAGTGGAGAGTTAGGGACCTCCCGTCCCTCCTATACACAGATTCGGGACCCGAAGGTTCGGGCTATTTTCGCTATGGTCTGTTTGTATGTGATTGGCAGGAAATCTGGCATTGAAAAATGCCATAAGGAGGAGCTTTTCTGGCTTGGATGCATTGTTCAGAAGCGGGCCGTTAACGTACCATATATCTTGGCCAGATGGATGTCTAACATACTGAAGGGCGTACGGGCCGGTAGTGTGATTCGAGAGGAGGACACTTTGTTACCGCCATTGGTAGCCGCTTAACCTTCCAGGGACCGGGATTTGATAGCTGTACCACGTTGACACCGGGGATGCGTCTGTATGGGGCAGCTTGGTTTAAGTCTTCAGGTATAGTGAGCAGGTTTATTTCCCCAGGGGGTGAGGTGACTTACAGATGGGTTGCTATTAGAGGGGTTGTTGGTGTTGATGAGTCGGATGATGAGGAGCAGCCGCCATGTTACGGGGATGTTCCACCACCAGTTCAGGAGGAGGGCCCACCGGGTCATGGGTTCGATTTTTCGGCTCAGATGGCTGCTTTGACATCTAGCATGGGGCAGATGTCATCACGGTTCGATTCATTTGCGGACCGTATGGAGGATCGTTACTGCGATCTCAGCCACGACATCACCTATATCCGCAACCAGGTGGGGCACATGCAGTCAGAGTTTGACAGTAGGAACCGTTATCAGGACGAGGTTTTGTACCAGTACCATCAGCGTGCAGGTGTTAGTTACCAGGCCTATGACGGATCTTATCACTCGTTTGGTAGTACCACTCCGATGGATCAGGACCAGCCATCTTCCTCCACCTACGAGGATCGCCATCACCTGTGGTCTTCTCAGCCTTACCAGTACGATCCTCCTACCGAGGCCCAGAGACAGCAAGACGAGGAGGAGCGGAGAGCCGCTTGGGGCAGCCAGGGCCGTTGGCCTGATATGTGATGATCTTTGGTTATGTTGTGTATTTTTAAGACTATTTTTATTTTTATTTCGTATGGATTATTTGTTTGAGATTTTTGTATTTGGAGTATGTATTTCTTTTTATTATTTACTTGTGGTGCTTAATATGTGTGCATGTTTTTCCCATTTTAGAATATCTACCATTTTAGTGGAAGTAATGCCGAAAATCCGAATTTTCAACGGAAGCTATGCAGATTTTTTGAGGACGTTAAGCTTTTACCAGCCATACATTCTTTCCATTGCTATTTCCTTTCACAGCATTCGACATTTAAATGGGGGAGCCTTTTCTATTCCTTTCTCTTTTTCTTTTTGCACTTAATTACTGAATTTTTATTTACAATGAGGACATTGTATTGTTTAAGTGTGGGGAAGGGGTTAGGATCGAATCTATTTGTCGTTAGGAACAATTTGTGTGAAAATTTAAAATTTTTGACATATTTTTCGTAATTAGTTTTAACTAGTTTCATAACTAGGCACACCTACCCATTTCAATTTTTGTGAGGATTTGAGCCATTATAGCATACATTTTATATGCTTTTATCTTCATTTGTTATGAGTGTGCCGGTGACTCGTAAACTTTAGAACTTGACACTGTATACGCTTCGAGGCTATGAATGAGCATAAGTTTTTACTTATTAGTAACTAGGAAAGAGGCAAAAGAATTAGGATTGTTAAACAGTTTATTGGCCTATTCGTTTCTTATAGTCGATAACTAAACTGGTTATTTGACTCACACTACCTATCGAGCACTCGTTTTTAGTGTTTTTGACGTTTAGATACCATATTTGCGCCAAACCTTTTTCTTTTATCACCTTTTTCCAGATATATATTCCATAAATTGAGCCTAATGTATAAGTCGTTTAATCCAGATATTTTAGTTGAAAATCCCCTCTTTCTTAATTTGATTGATTATTAGACGGAATGTTATATATGATGGCGTGGAGTTGTTTAATTTGTTTAAGTTCACGAAGGAAGTTACAGGTGGATATAAGTTAAGAATTATTCAGGATTTTGATGGACCTTTTGAGCGGTGTCTTTAGTATAAAAAAAAGAAGAAATAAAAATTCTCAATTGAAGCGTTGAAGAATTAAGACGAAGTTTGGTCTTAGAAGTTTCATCAGAGTGAGCCATTAGGGATAATCAATCGAGTTTTGAAAGTAATATAATTTTTGACTAAAATATTTGGATTTATAGACTAATTGGAAGTTGATTGTTTCATATCGTTCATATTAATTCACCTTCATACTATTTTCCACTTTTACCCATCACCCATTGATATGACCATAAGCCCTCTGAACTAGTTACTTAGACTCTATTGGTGGAGAAGCGTACCGTTATCAAGCCTATGATAGAATACTTGTCATGACTGAGCTTTGAGCGATTTCACATATATATTACACTTAGATTAGCTTTTTGAGTGATTGAGTGTATACTTTCCAAATCGTGAGATGTTTAGTTATGCATTTAAATTTTGGCTTGGTAATAATTAAATTCATCTTCGTAAATAAATTTTTTGTAATTTACTCGACTCGTTGGGTATTTTATTTTTATTGAAGATGTTTGTTTTGTTCTAAATCTAACAGTTTAATTGAGGACAAGTAAGATTCAAGTGTGGGGAATTTGATGTGCCTGAAATAATACATATTTTGTAGCCACATTTATCGTAATTAAGCTCATTTTCTGCAACTTTTATTATGATTTGGTATATTTTTAGTGAGAATTCCAGAGTAGAGTTATATTTGGACCATGGAGCGAAAAGGAGCTGAAACCGGCTTGAAACGGAGACGAACGAGCAAGAAACGTGAAAATGGAGAAACAGCCGACGGCTGAAGATATTTAGCCGACGGCTAAATTAAAGTTTTTCACATATTGTTCAAAACGTGCCGCGGAAGCAACTTTTTAGCCCGCGTGTTCCAGCCGACGGCTGAAATGAGCCAGCCGACGGCTAAATTGACGTTTTCAGAATCTATATAAAGGGGTGCTAGGGTTCGGGTTAAACACACTTTATTCCTTATTTTCAACCTGCATTCATCCTGGAAAGATGCAAGAGAGTCCTAGAAGCCTTTGATCACGTGGAAGCTTTTGGTTAATCTCTTTTAACCAATTTCTAAGTTAGCATTTGTTTGATTCAACGTTTATGCATTATTTTCTTAACACAATGTTTTGTTTTAAGACCTATTTTGTTATTTGCTTACAATCCAACATGAGCTAAACTCTTTAAGCGATTGCTTGGATTGTTGAACCTGGATCTATGTTTTAATCAAGTTTATGTTTGAACTTATTGATTTTTCCATTATTATTTACGTTTAATCACGATCCATGTTTATTCAAAGTTATTAAATCTACTACCTAGCGTGATTGATAGATCTATAACATAACTAGCGTTCTTATAAATTTATCAGTTATTTACAATTATATGATTTATTAGATAATTGTAGCTTGATACTTAATTGAGATAGGCTAAGAGATTAGTAATTTAAGGAATTCAATGAACATGACAATTATATCGAATCTGAATAATTGAGACTTTTGTTAATTCGTAGTCGACAGATTAAACTGTAAATAATAGTGAACTTAAAGCACAATTTAGAGTGGATAAATCTAAGATAGCTCTTAATGTACGAACAATCGTATGATCTTTCTCTAAAATTGTAGGATTAGATAACTCTAGCGGGAAATCTAGTTATCCTAGGAATCACAGTTAAATTAATCAAACATATTCTTGTTAATCATAATCCAGGTGAAACATAATTCCAAGTAATCGTTGCTTTTAAAATCTGATTAATTCTCAAATACTTTTCGAAACAGTTTTTCATCCGCAATCCACTTAGTTAATTAAATTGCTATTTAATTTAGTTATTTGTTTTCTGAATTATGTTCTCTCAGAACTAAAACGTCCCCATATTTACTTGCTTTAATTAGTTTAATTATATAATTTGAGATAACGGATATAAATACACGTTCCCTGAGTTCGATCCGGGCTTACTGATTCTATATTTGCGTACGATCAGGTACACTGCCTGTATTGTGTGTTAATATACATTGGTATAATCCTTTTCTAAACTTTAAATAATTTTATGTTATAAAATACACATCATTTTCCCATATTAAAATGAATAACAATACTAATTTTCTAACATCTGAAGTTATTTGAAAATTTGCTTTTAATTACATTTACTGTTAGACGTTGAATAATATTATCCTAAAATAGTTACGGATACAGTAAAATCTTCAGACGTTTAACCAAGTAAATCTATATATCTAAAGTAAGGATAGTTTCACAATTAGGTGATATTAATAATTGCTAATTTATCTTTTATTGTCCATATTTGTTTTCCGGTTTTCTGTAAAATTATTATAATATTTCAAATGACATCCATTTTTATTAAAAATACCAATAACGTACAATGCACCGCCGTACTCGTGTATTGTGGAGACAATAAATAGATAGTTTTGACAATCAACTGTTTGCGTGTACGTATATTTGTAGCAATTACTTTATCCATTATGATGATAATTAATTAGAATAAATTTTAATAAAAGCAATGCAAAAATTAAATGTGTGAGATACTCTATTATATTTTATAAGGTGTAACATGTACCTACCATACTTTTCTATATTATTTTCATGAAGCATTATATTCTTATACATTTTATTTTATCATATGATTTACCATCTGAAGTTTTTCTTCAAATCCAAAACACCTTTTCTAATATAAGAATAACATCAATAAATACATAGATGACAAGCAGGGGCGGATCTACTATGGCAATAGGGTATGCACATGCATACCCTATAAAAAAAATTAGTAGTGCTAAATTTTGTGAAAATAGTTTTTTATAAGGCAAAAAACATAGTGTGCATACCCTCTCAAAGAAATTTTTTTGCAGTGCATACCCTATTTGAAAATTATATATCCGCCACTGATGACAAGTGGATGAAATGAATAAAGGATATTTTAATAATTTGACTATTTAAAATTTTAAATATTACAACTATCAGACATAAATACATTATATATCGTATAGATTTATTTAAAACTATTAATGAATTTTAAAGGAATATGAATGGAATAAAAGTTCTTTTATTTGTGCCCATTTTTTTTTTAATGAAATACAGTTAACGTAACTAATTAGTTATTTCATATTTCTAGTTAAATAGAAATCTTTATTCGACAACATCTTATAATAGAAACACACTCAACATACAAACAACTCTCCGTACCATTTTCGTCTCTTTTTTAAACCCTAAAACATTTCTCTAACATTCATCATACATTTCGTATGATTGTAAGCATAAACCTCTAAATACAGAAGTAGAGATTAATATCATGGACATACCCGTCGGAAACGAACCTTTGTTGGACGGAAACCCGGAGAAGACGGATCAACAAAATATGGTGCTACAAGTGTTCAAGACCACGGCTGGTTTAGCCAACCTTCTTCCGACAGGTTCCGTCCTGGCATTCCAAACCCTTGTCCGGATTTTCACCACTGAAGGTAAATGTCAAACCCAAGTTAGCCATATTTTAACATGGATTCTCCTTTCGCTTTGTGCATTCTCTTGCTTTGTATTGTGCTTTACGGATAGCTTTCGGGACAACAAAGGAAAGGTTCGGTATGGGATAGCGACCTTTTCTGGTTTGTGGGTTATTGATGGCTCGACTAAACCCGAGAATGCGGGTGAATATAAGATGGGGTTTATTGACTTCATTCATGGCTTCTTATCGGTTGCAGTTTTCGCGACGATTTCAGTTTTTGACCAGAATGTTGTGAATTGTTTCTTTCCAAAACCATCTGAAGAGTTGGATGAGGTTTTATCGAAATTGCCCATAGGTGTGGGAGTATTATGCAGCTTATTGTTTGGTGCATTTCCTACCACTCGTCATGGAATTGGTTTTCCACTTTCAAAAAACTAAGATTCAATTCATTGGTTTCCATTTTTATTTTCTTTCTTTCTAATAAACACTTCAATTCAAGGTACTTCAGTTTATGTTCGTTTAAGTTTTTGACATCCAAAGTTTGTAATGAACATTCTTTTGTAATTGGTATATTATACACACTTCAACTGTAATTTTGTATGATTAATTGGATATGTACTTTTATTTATGTTGCAGGAATATTAACCCACGTTGATGAAAATTGACAAACAGTACTTGTTTGTTGAAGGTGGTAAGAATATTGATAAAGTTACTATTTTGTAATGAATATTAACCAATGTTAATTATTATTAACCAATATGAAGATGAATATTACCCTATTTTGATGAAATTGACAAACTTGTCTCTTGATGGCATTAAATATAAATTACCAGATCAAGTCACTTAGGAAATGAATATTAACTTATGATGATGATGTTGGTATTTAAACACGTCAAATAAAATATGTGTCTATAAATATGTGAGTCTACGTGGTTGCACATATCGACATTAAGTGTTGGGCATGAAAGTTATGGATGAAGCTAACAAATCTTCAAAGTGTGTTTTTGCTTAATTTTTAAGTCGGGTGAACAAAGTTCATCCCCTGACTTAAAACTTAGAAAGTCTTTAAGTGAAGACTCTAACTCGGGAGAACATGTTTAGTCACCAAAGTTAAATTAAGTTCACCCGAGTTAATGTTAACTGAAGATTTAGCTGATCAAGACAAGTCAACATTGAAGACTTAGATGATCAAGACAAGTCAACATTGAAGACTTTAACTCGGGTAAACAAGTTAGTCTACCCGACTTAAGTGAAGTTCACCAGAGTTAAAGTTAATGAAGACTTAAGTATTTTATTTGTAAAAAGTCTGTATTGAGATGTCTATAAATAGAGTGATATGTGTTTTTAGGTAGTTGTTTTTGAACCCGGACTCATTTAAGTACTGTGGAGCTTCAACGGTTTGTAAACGGCTATTCTCGCCAAAATCACACTATCAATGATAATCTCACATTTAGCTTTCATTAATCAAATCCTCAATTCAATTACTATTAAGATTCAATCATTTCATGAGATTCCGCATCATGATTTGATCAAACAATTTCACTGTTAGAGCATTGGATCCTTTATAAATCCTGTCAAGTGGTATGAGAGCCAGAAAAAACATTTGATTAGATTCAATTGATTCCGGTTCATCAATTTGACTCGATTCAAGTGAATTTAGTTAAATTATCAGTGTTTTGTTGAATCGAAGAACTTGAAATTGAGGAAAATTATTGAAGAATTTTTGAAGATTAGTTAGTTTTTGGTGGAATTGTTGTTACAGTAATCAATTGGAGGTGATCGAAGTCTGAAGCTAATCCACGAGTTATCAATTTATGAAGATTGAAGATCAGAGTTGGAGATTTGAATATATGAGGCTTTAATTCGGATGATGAAGCAGTTCATCCGAACTAAATTGAAATCGTGGTTGATGGAGAGTAGATTGAATCTAATGATCATGAAGTTAAGGATCTACTCAGAAATTTAATTTTGCATGCTAATACAAGCTTAGATTAGTGGTTTGTTAATTCAAGCAACTTAAGTCAATTAATCTATGATATGTTTGGAGCTAATCAGCTAGTTATCAAATTGAAGATATGAAGTAGTTGAAGTTTTTATGAAATTATGATGATGAAGATGTGACAACCGTCACCAACAATCACTATTATATGATAGTCTCTAAGCCAAAATGTCTTGTTTAAAATTTTATTTGAGTTTGTACTTTCTAAATGTGATCGTGTGATATACGTATTCTTATTTTACAACTTACTTTTTAGACGTGAATATTTCAATGTGAAGGTTTTACGTAATCATCATTATTTTAAAGATTTTATGTTAGATGTTAAAAATCACCTTTGTATGAGTATCGAGCTTTTACTTTAGTTTTCGAAAATTAGAGGTTGAGCATTGTTGTAACTAATTAAATCATAAAACGTAAACTTTCTATTTTAAATGGAATTAGTATTCTCGGGTTATCTATTTTATTTTGGTTTCAAGATTTTTGAGTCGTTCAATTGTGTATTCGGAAAATTATTTAGTTTTCGGCTTTGTCGTTTTATTTTTCGTTTAGCCCACACAATAAACATGAAATGTTATGTTTGGACATATTATTTAATAAAGACTAGGAGGTGACCCGTGCGTTGCACGGGTTCGCAGTTTCTGATTAACGCGGTTTCGTTTTGTTGG
Source organism: Senecio squalidus (assembly GCA_910822075.1). Classification (NCBI taxonomy): domain Eukaryota; kingdom Viridiplantae; phylum Streptophyta; class Magnoliopsida; order Asterales; family Asteraceae; genus Senecio; species Senecio squalidus. The sequence goes on from CAJVGC010000001.1 coordinate 14,094,962, forward strand.
TGTTTTTTGATGGTATCGAAGGGGTCTTTTTCCGAGTGTGGTGCTTCGGGCATAGCGTTGGCAGTGTCTGAACATTTAATAATATTTTTACTGATACGCGTATATTAAATGTAGGAGGTTCTGTTTTGTATTATTACCTGTCAGTTCGAAAGTAAGGCGCTTTGCAGCTGCGGGTTTATAGTGTTCCTGTGATACTAACGTGTTTGCATCGGATGAGGTTATTTCAGTCTCTGGAGTTGTCTGAATCTGTGGTGGGGGTGTTGTGAGCATCTGGTCAGTTGTATCTATTAGTGTATATGACTGATGTGAAACTGGTATTATGCTTTGTGGGGTTTCGGACTCGATTGGTACCGCCTCCTTGTTAACAATTATGAACTTCATATTGGTGGGAGTCGACTTTCTTGTCATTTCCACGTGATATCTATACGTGTTCATGCCTTCTTTTTTAAAAGATGGGTGCAGGACTTTTCGATCTTCATAGCCCTCGTCAACCACAACTTCTTTGCAGCTACGTCCCATGAGTTTTTGGATACATAAATCAGTGCAGGATACCTCTAAATTTCTTGTTCCGTCAGACAGTGTGGCACTTATGTTGTAACTGTAAATTTTTAGTAACGTTAGTTTATCGGAGCTGTGGTTACAAAATGTAATACTTAGGTGATTGTAATCTTACAAAAAGGTAGCGTTGCAACTTTTCCCATGGTTCGGACAGAACCATATGTCCTGCTGTTTCGAGATTTGACTTTTGCAGTGTCCGCATGCGGCTGTATACCAGCAGTCGTCAAATCTTGTATCGACTATTCTTGCGTCGACTGCGAGTGTTTTTCGCTGTAGTTACATGTAAATGGGATACCGAAACGTGCGGTTAGTGATATATTACTGTACATAGGATACTTAAGCTTATGAGTATAGGTTCAGATACATACCTGTAAACTATCATGGAGTTTGTCTTGAAGCTCTCCCAATGTCATGACAGCGTACGAAGGTTTATCTTGTGTCGGTTGATCGTGTGGTGATGATTGGCTATATTCTGTCATTTCTGCGGGCAAGGTCGGGTTGAAGTAAACGTGTGTTGCGTCACTTGATGAAAGCTTCAGAATTTCTGTGTCATATCAAATGTGTAACTTTCGTAGAGAATGTGTTCGGAATTTGACAGTATGAAGTATATTCAAATTTTTATATTTTACCTGAATATATGGTTGGTTTCACGTTGGTTATTGCTATCGTCGTTTCGGCTGTAGTTGCAGATAGAGCGGAGAGATTTACTTTTTCAGCATTTTCGATACATTCCTTCCACATTGTAATAGTTATTTCCTGGCCGCTATTCCATATATGTAATCAAGAGCTTATTAAAGTCTGTTGTTATCACTGTTCACACGTTTTAATGCGTAAATGTGGTATTTTCGTATACTTACGTGAGACTTGTCAAGGTCATTATAAGAAATCGGTCGCCATTCCTTTTGTTGCTGAATCCATGTCGCTTATATTTTCCGATGAAATCTGCGTTTCGCATATGTACATGTTTATTAAAAATATATGTAAAGCAATGTGTGGTTGTCAGTACCTGGAAGATAACTGGGGGTCTGAACAAATGCATGTAAATCGCCTATGGCGGCGAAGTCAAACGACGATTCTGGTATATCTTTTCCTGGGTCGAGCGGTGTTATGTGTGATGCTTCCCCGACATTTAGATGTACTTTATTCCGGATTATTCTTTTGAATGATGGAGTTTCCGAACACGAATATTGTTCAATTCCATAGCACTTACCTATTTTTAATCTTGACTCTAAGAAGGCTTGACCCTGTTGCTGGCCTAGAATCGCGATCGTATCTCCCTGTTATTAGTGACATGTGACATTAATAAATATCAGTAATGAAATAACAAATGTACAAACTCTATAAATGTAAAAACCAAATTATATGTGCAGAGTACGCACTTCCTTGTCTATCGCCATAAACCATGTTTCTTTACTTCTGAAATAGGGTGTCCATTTTCGAAGAATCCTCACTTCCAAATATGAGCCTGCACAGCCATATTCGAGTTCCCGTATACAAACCATGCTGAAATCCTGTAATAAAGAAATTTGCATCAGAGATATGTATGTGACTATATGCTGGGTATTGTACACTGTTTCGAAAGAATCTGTAATGTAAAAAATGGTATGAACTTTTTTGGACTGTTAACGTCATCCAGGTACAACGCATTCTTATTTAACGTTGTCAGCGCAAAATATTTGTTAACGTAAGAAAAATACACATATACGTATGCATACACATACTCACAATGCATCAGACAGGTCATTATTTAGTAAGTAACGTGAGTCTATGCATACGTACATGTGTATGTGTTTGAGTTATTTATTTGGAAGACTATCAATATGTGAAATGAAATCCCTGTAAACTATGTTTTTCGTGCTTCGTTTACACTCTCCATTCTCGCCATGGATTAAAATTTTAATAGATTCAGGCGAAGTAGCTCGTGAAAGAGCCACGTATAACTGCCCGTGACTGAAAACCGAGTAAGGAAGAAATACTCCCACTCGTTGTAACGATTGACCCTGACTTTTATTAATAGTCATAGCATATGAAACTTTACAGGGGAACTGTTTACGATTGAAAGCAAACGGAAGCTCTGGGTCGTGATGTACAAACTTAATTCTAGGCAAGTAAACTTTTTGCCCAATACAAATGCCCGTCATTATGACTGCCTCTACGACCGTCGGTAATAAATGTGTTACTATCAACCTTGTACCGTTACATAAACCATTTTTCTGACTCATATTGCGCAAAAGAATAATCGGTGTATTGATTTTCAGATCCAGTCGGTGAAGTGGAAGGCCCGGAAAAGTCAGCTGATTTAGATATTCCTCTGGATACAGCAGATCCATATCTGACATTCTATGACTATGTGGTGTTATTGAATCTGAACTATAGTAAGTCGTAAGAACACCGGGAATGCTGTTCAGAACGGTCGAATTTATTTCATCGGTGGTACAATTTTTTGGACACACGATAGCTCTGCTACATAACAGTTCTGGAGTTGGGTGCAGTAAGATGGTAGATCCATAAACAAAATCGATTAAGCGTTGCAGCCCGGAATCGGCATCTAATATTAAATAATCGTCAGGGATCTGAATGTCGGAAGCATGATCGGGATTTGACGGATCTGGAGTTCCGGCGACACCGTTTCCAATATCTAAAAGCCATTGAGCAAATGTGGCTAAGTTGACAGCCGCAGGACTGGTTGAGTTCGCGGACGAAATACGCATATTATGGGAAAGCTTATACATGGTAAAAGCTGGCCAAAGATATGAGTTTGGAAGCGTGGCAAGTATTATATCTCTGTGGCCTTTCCTTGGCTTAATCGGCAACGTCTGCCTGAAATCCCCGCCTAATAATACAGACATTCCACCAAAAGGCTTATCCTTAGCATTTAATATATCTCTGAACGTGCGATCAACACATTCAAGACATTTGCGATCCATCATCGTTGCCTCATCCCATATGATAATCCGTGTCTGTTGCAAGAGTTCTGATAATTGTGTTTTCTTTTTTATATTACAAACAGAGGTATTGAGAAGATTTATAGGAATTTTGAATCGAGAATGAGCAGTCCTGCCATTCGGTAAAAGTAATGAAGCAATTCCCGAAGTGGCGACGGCTAATGCTACCTTACCTAAGGATCTGAAATAGGCTAGTATGGTCGACCAAAGAAACGTTTTTCCAGTCCCACCGTGACCATATATAAATAAGAGGGTCTGTTTGTTTATTAGTTCGTCGTTCCGCACTCGATTGTAAATTAGCATCTGATCTGGATTCAGCCTCTGAGACATAGACGAATGCTGTTGTTCCAGGCAAAACTTATCATACATGGTTTCTTCCAACAGTAAGCGGTTTGTAAGCGGTAGCAATAATTCCGAAGATGGAAGCGGCAGATTGAATGAGGTTAATGATGTAGGCGGGGTTGAAGAGTTCAAAAGCTTTTCGATTTCCAACAAAATGTGTTGTTGTAATTGAAATTCGGATATCGTATGCCCAGAAGGCGACGCAGTTTCTGATAAAATCCGGGAAATATCGTCACCCATTTTCGTCCAAGCATTATTCCACAGTACCTTTGGATCTCCAACTTCGCAAAATAAGAGAAGATTGCAAAAGAGAGAACGCAATTCAGAGGACGACGCCCATAACGCAGCCTCGTTAAAGGCAGTGAGCCATTCCTTATCATCTCCGATTAGACCCATGGCCTCACATGCAAGTCGGTATAACGGGTAGACAGTATCCCTAACAGTGCGGATATCAGCAAATGTACGACAACCTCTCTGGTGTGAAAGAAGCATTCTCAAGTAAAACACTTCACCGGCCGTGGGATGTATATACACCATTCTACCAACGGGGATGACAGATCTTTTAGTCCTAAAGAACCAATCCTTTTTTTTAACATTCCATGTAAATTTTGACGGATATTCTACATAAGTAAGCGCCCGACCATCGGGATCCCATCTGTTTGATACCAACCATCTGGAAAGTGTGGAATTACCGAAGCTTGCATCATGTACTAAGTCATCCAGTTGGCAGTTGTCCCTGAATGTTACTGTTTGCATTTTCTCGAGATGCACTTGGAGAAGGAGGACTGAGGGCTGTCGTTCGTGTATAGCAAAATTCAATAGCCGCCAAGCGGCTTCATGTGGACAAACAAATCTACCATGTACAAAGTTATCAATTTCATCTACAGTTTGAACAGTAGGGAGAGAAGCCCCAGCGCCGTTTGACGACCTAGAAGAAGAAGAACCTGTTAACTCAGGGCTGTCAGTTTTTTGCAAGTAAAAAGCAACACGTTCGACACCCTTAGAGACATATTTGAAAAGGTATTTAATCATCATGTTCCATCCGCAATATTCCACGTTGATGTGTGCATTGAATCTGCTACACAAATGCTTGTTATAAGGAACGACAAATCCGTTGTGAATCCGGATTCCGTTCTGCATTACATATACATCGTTCTCATTTCTCTTGTAATGTGCGTAACCATCCTTATCAAATGCAGTGATCGGAGTAAATGGCTTTGGAAACTTCTTTTTACAAACTCCTTCCCTTGTGCAAGGAGTATTGGGATTCAAAAGCCCACACGGACCGTGTATCATACAGGTAGTTATCGTAGCGTACAAAGCCGCCTCCGTGGAAGGATTTGGAAGTTCCGCCGAAATATACTTATCAATATCAGTAGCAACTCTTATGCGCGCATCCTCAGCAACCCACAAAAGAGTGTGACAGTGGGGTAAACCCCTTTTCTGAAATTCGATTGTGTATAGATCTGAACGAAAAAACACAGAAGTGGACACAATGATTACCGTATTTGGAAAGAAGTTTTAAAAAATAAATAAGGCTATAAATCAAAAGACATACACGCAACGACATCACCGAAAGGCTTATCCTCCTTTAGGAACTCGATGAAATGACCGACTTTGATGTTGAAAACTCTCGAAATGATATCTGGTCGATTTTGAGAATGACCCATTCTATTATCGTCCATAAATCTCAGAATTTCCGGCCATCGAGCGTTGCACGTGAAAGTTATGAAATACTGGGGATTGCCATGAACTCGACATATAGCTAACGCGTCCTGATAGTGTTTATACATATATCGCGGACCACCAATAAAAGTTGACGGCAGAAAAATACGTTTTCCGACATGTTTACCAACAGAATCACCTTTGGACAATGCATCATAAACGCCAGCGACATATTCAGACCTCAAATTATTTTGATGTTTTCGAAAATAGTCAAGTCTGCTATCCTCGACACATAGGTAAGCATCAATGAGAAATTGCTGAAACAATCTGCCGCCCCGTAGCAGAAGACAGAACAGGTCGCGGCGACTATGTATTAAAAAGCTATAATACATATTCACCGTCAATGACTTCCCTCTCACACCTGATGCAGACCTAAGTCTTAACGACGGTGACCAACCGACTTCGCCGAAAGGAAAAAGAAGCGGATATTGCAAAGGCATATATGACTGATGCAGCTTACTTATGCGCTGTGACCGCTGATCTTTCGACTGAATAATTATGTCATATGTACTCGCGTTGGCATCATCTGCAACAACTATAGCTCCAAGTGTTCCAGGCTGTGGCACACTATAACGGTTATCTGGAACATTATTGTACAATCTAACCGCGTATTCCACAACAGCTTCAGACTCTGCAATGTCTACAGCTTTTTTGAAAGTGCGTACATATTCATTGCAGGCTGATAAAGCATTACTCAGAGTTGCAACGATGTCAGGCCTGAGCGTATCATTAGAACCGGAAGCATAAAAGAAGCTCATTCTGTTTTCAACCTCATTCTCAGTATCATAAACATATAGCTGCAAAAAACGTGGGGCATTCGGAGGACACGGACATAAAGACCCAATGTGATGTGAAATTTGTCCCGAGACTTTAAAAGTATACGGACCCGGACCGAAGTTCAAAGATTCGTCAATGGAAGCACCGAACGATGTCATAGAAAACATTGAATTATAAGCTCTAATATTTCGCATAAAATGCGAATCCTCATACAAATTAAGGAATGCAGCCAACGGCGTCGCTGGTGCGGGTAACACGACCAAACCACCCTTACAACACTGATGATAGACAGGGTTGCTACGACGTGACGCAGAAACCACCCTCTCATCATACCAAAACAGTGCTCCACAATACGAACACCAGTTGCTCGCATCGCCACAGTCATGATACCTAGGCAGGGAACTCGTGACAGACGCGACTGAAGAAACTACAGAACGACGACGCGTGTACCTACGACGCTCCGGAATTGTAACCGTAGACCACGTCCTCCCTGGAGATAAAGCGGAACCCCACATCCAACAGAAACAGTAGAAAACAGAAAAACAACGAAGACGGAAACACAACCTAAACAAACGAAAAGACGCAGACGTAAAAACCCAACGAAATAATACATTCAAAAAAACACAATCACATTTCAACAATTAACCAATATCTACATAAAACATTATAGGTACTTGACTTCGAAAAACTAACCTTACGAACAGCAGGATACGAAATAACCGTCCCACCCAACGTATCACGTCAAGGAACCCTATAAGAAATAACAATTCTTAAAAGCTAATACATACATTCAAATATCTAAAACAGTTACAGACATTCAAAATGTCCGATCGAATTCGAAAAATATACTTCGAAAAACTAACCTTACGAACAGCAGGATACGAAATAACCGTTCCAACCCTATAAGAAACAACAATTTAGGAACCCTATAAGAAACAACAATTCTTAAAAACTAATACATACATTCAAATATCTAAAATAATTACAGACATTCAAAATGTCCCATCGAATTCGAAAAATATCCAATTGAATTCGAAAACTAACCAAGAAACGAAACATGCAACAACAACTGACTAAGCAAAGCGAAAGCAAAAACCCTGCAATTGTGAGACAGTCGAAGAAGAAGAAACAGATATGAGACACGTGGAGCTGCACTTAATGACGCGGCAAATTAAAAGAAGGCCGAACAAACCAAAAAAAAAAAATACCAACCCAAATCAGAATTCCCAGCCCAAGCCCAGTAAGGTTAAAAAATTATTTGTTTGCACAAATTCATAGGCACTTAGGACTTTTAATAAGAGAATAATTACATGTAAGTAATTTATATTTTGTTTGTCCATGGGTCTTACCAGAAGATCCAAGATTTAAAAAAGAAAAAACCCACCCATTGAAATTCCCATAACCCGCGACCCTTAAACTCTTGAATCCAAAATCGATTTTTATTATTTCCGTAACCCTAAATCGTTCAGCCTCCCTTTCCGAGCTGCCCATATTCGACTACTCCTTCCAGCCATTCGACTTTTATAATCAGTTCATCATCTTTCCAAGTTTTCGAGTTTATAATCATTCAAGTGCTAGTAAGTAATTCAAACTCTCACTATATATCCAAATTTCGAATTTTGAGTTCTTAAACTTCAGTTCGTATTCTGTTTGGGACAGCCACACCTTCGGGATTTCATCTTCTGATCATCATATTCATTATATATAAATCCGAGTTCCGTCATTCTAGCTAGTTCAAGGTTCGAAAATCATAAAACCTAATTCGTGTTCTTATATTATTACTAGTATGTTTACTCTTTGTTTTCAATACAAAACTTTAAATAATCATACATATATGAATATACATGATTAATGCATGTAAATATGTGTATAAAGAGTTGTTTAATAAAAATCTACGCCGTTTTATGTCCAAAAACGAATTTTTGAACAGGTTTGCAATTCCGACAGAATTTCTGGAATCTGCCCAAAAATTTGGTCTCTGTTCACGGGGCCTTATCTTGGTCATAAATAGGTTTTTGTGAATAATGTCCATATCCATGTTGTATTCCTCGGAGTCTAGTTTTCGGATATATAAGGCTCATGGTCTAATTCGTTTTCAAACTCTCTAAATCTGATTTTTAGCGAGCGTTGGTATGATCTGCGTTTTGTGTTGGTGTTCGACATCCGATTTTGTGTTCATGTGTTCTATGACTTAAAGGTGTTAAATCGGGAATTTCAAAACACGAAGTATTTATTTATATATCTAATATATGATCTGCATTTGTTGCTGATTTTAGGTAACTGTTTGATATTTAAAAACATTTTTACGACGTATGTTATAAAAGTTTCTGGAAAATTCCCTAAAGAGCATAAATTACATGGATAGTTCATTTTTTTTTAAAAACTTGTTGCACGTTTCATCCAAATTTTAGACGGATGTAAAAATAACCGTTAATGATTATCACGTTTAAAATATGGATGAAGCGTGCAATAAGTTTCAAAAATACAGACCACCTATGTAATTTATGCTTTTTTGGGGACCAAACGTGTAGTTTCTGGTAAACCACAACAACCAAAAGTGTAATTTACTCTAACTATTATTACATTTAGAAAAAATCCTTACGATTGGTAGTAAAATTAAAAAAAACAACCATATATAGTTCGATTGCAAACAAAGTAGGAGAAATCGAGGAGGTTATTCTTGTAAATTTGACATATCTTATTATTATTTATTATATATATATATATATACATATAATAAATTTATTTATAATTTTTGGGTTTTTGGGTAGACCCACTTTCCTAAATGGCTAACCTAAACCTAATCAAAATAATAGCGGGTTGTCGGGTTGTGAGGTTGGCAGATTAGGAAAATGAAACCTAACTTATTTATTTTGATATGAGTTTCAGGTCGTGTCAAATATTGACACCTCTAACTACGTATATGTTTGTATTATTGTTCGAACAATGATTGTCAAACACAAAGATTAGGGTTTAGGTGATCACAGTGCAAACCCAACAAGTTCTTGACGAACCTAGGGTGACCAAGGTTGAGGATAAAAGCGAGAGTGTATGAACTCTGCGTTTAAGCTTTAGTGAGTGTGTGTTGAGATGAGATGATCTCAACAATGATTTAGACCATGTATTTATATGGCCAGTCTCAAGTATATGGAACGTTGATCCATTAATGATGATCATTAATACTTGAGCTGCCTTAATCATCAGTCACCAGTATATGTAACGCCTTACTATTATGACGAAAATAAAGCAGTCGTGAAGCGCCATTATGACGGGACGCCAACCAATAAGACAGGCGCTTCAAATGACAGGCGTTGACAACTTGACAGGGAGGCTCTTCAAATGACAGGCGTTGACAACTTGACAGGCAGACGCTTCAAATGAAAGGCGTTGACAACTTGACAGGCAGGCGCTTCAAATGATAGGCGTTGACAACCTGACAGGCAGGCGCTTACCTATATATACATAAGTAGTCCTTACTAACCTCATCATGCCCCCGAGTTAGGATTTGCCAAAACAACGGTTTGCAAGTCGTAACTATCATCACTCGTTCCTTGTAAGTATTATTTATTTATTTTTTATTTTTTTTTGGCAGGCGATAACCATGATCGGCAGTAAAGCCATGACCGGCGGTAATTACCTGATCATCGGTAGCCATGACCTGCGATACGCCATGACATGCGGTACGCCATGGTCGGCGGTACGCTTGGCGGCGGTAAGCTTGGTCGGTGGTAAGGATCGGCCAAATCCAAAAGAGTTAGTCAACTTGCTAATTGTAATTGTATGTCTTGTTGCAGGTTTAACTGGTTTATCGCTACCTTACAGGTACGTACTTGCTTATACATTGCTTTGCTTTGAAAAATTATGTTTTATTGGATGATCAAGCCAATAACACATTTTTGTTTTTTATCTTTTTACTATGGATGTTGTGTCCATGACACCGTCTTGGGTGTGCATGACAGTGTGTATATTTGGTTGTGCGTATGACACTTTCTTGAGGGCCCATGGTTCCTTTGCATGTCAATGACATAGGTAGATTTGGGTATCTCTGATGTATGCTTCATATTGTGCATATGACAGTGTGCAATGGCACTTTTGTTGGTTAACCTTTACTTTGTTTACTCGCGAGGATTGTCGCTTCCCAGTGAGAAGTGCTTATCTTTTATCAAGTAGATTAAAAGACGAATATGATTGTATGTTATTTGGCCAGACAAGGTTGTCTTTCTTGGCTTCATACATGTTGTATTGAACTATGTTCTTAGTTGTGTACGTGCGCATGCGTGTTCAAGTTGTAACATTGTACGTAATGAAAGTGCATGTTTGGCTTTAGACTGAGATGTCTATAGTGGCCTTATGCTTTTTGTATTGAATCCTTACTTCAATATTTATTTTTCTATGCAAATACCATAGAAAAATGATATTGTGAGATAATATTGGGATACAAGATCAGACCAAATGCTATTATTGCCAATTTCATACATGACCATGACATTCCATGTGCTTGGAAACATTTATTGAAAACATAAAGGAAAAAATGATAGTAAAGACTATCGCACCTTGATAGGTCAGTTCATATTGACTCCCTCATGTATCATGAAGACATGGCCATCAGGTGGTCCGGGGTGTTCTGTGTCTTCCCCCTTCTTTTGCCAGACATAACTCTTCTTAGGTGGAGTTTTATTTGCTTGCTGCTTAGCGCCAGGGGCAAGGTGTTCTAGCTTGCCTTCTTCCAAAGCCCGCCTGATTTCCCTTTTGAGCTCTCTACAGACATTTGTGTCGTGTCCATGGTCTTCATGGAAATCACATTATTTATTCATGTTTTTCGTACCTGACCTATGCTCCATCTGGGGAGGAGGTATGAAGGTAGCGCACACCTGCTCTGTTATCAAGATTTCTTTTGGTGTTTTGCTAAGAGCAAGCTCATACGCATGTTTATCGTATGGGCCAAACCTCATGTTGCTCCTTTCATTTCGTCGATGGTCTTCAGTTAGAGCATCATGCCTGCGATCTGACGTGTCAGTCCATGACTTGCCGCCTACCTCTCTTGTCAGGGAGACAGTTTCCTTTGACCTTAGATAGTCATATGCCCTGTCCGTGGATTCTTAGAAGGTAACCGGAGTTCGCTTGATCAGTTTCTCTTGCAGTTTTCCTAGGAGCAAGGAAAGGGTAAAACCCGAAATTTGTTGACTTTCGGGTAATGCAACAATTTTCTGGCACTCCTGCGTGTAACGCTGAATGAACTCACGTAACCCCTTGCCTTCCCTTTGTCGTATCAGATGCGCCTCTATATGAGTTCTCTGCTGCTTCTTTTGATGTACAAAATGAGTCTCAAATTTAGCCTTTAGATCTGCAAAGTCTTGAATACTCCTCCCAGGCAAGTCAGCAAACCAATCACGAGTGAAACCTTGTAATGTTCCAGGGAACATGTGGCAAGCGACTGGGTCTAACCATTTCTCCGTCATAATAGCCTGTTCAAACAGAGCAAGGTGGTCGTCTGGATCTCGAGTACCGTCGTAAGTACCAACAACGGACGGGACTTTTTGCTTATCTGGGAGTGGGAATCTGACAACCCAGTCACAAAACTTTGAACTAACCACTGACAAAGGCATAGTGGCTGCACGGGGTGGTACTGCTGCTGTCACTAGGGTTTGCAACACTCTGAGCATGTCGTTAGATGTGTCATGTGGTAGAGGTGGTGGAGGGGTGTGAATGTGTGGTTGCCTTAACCGCCCCATAAATTGCGACAACGGATCTACTGTTTGAACAGGCGTCGGCTGCGGGGTTGGGCGCAACACCGCCACCAACTAAGACAACAGGTCCGATGAAGTAGATGGTGAAGGAGGCGGTGGTGGCTGAGTACTCTGAGCCAACCTTCTAAGCAACTCCACAATTGGATCCTCCCGAACCCCTTGAGTAGCAGTCGGAGGAACATTTGATACAGGTTGTCTGACTTGATCCGTTCCATCCTCCTAAGAGCTTGTCCCGTGCGACAAAAGAGGCTGAAATTGAGGGAGGGAGGGATGTCACTGGCGGTGGTGAAGTAAACATACTTGTTCCTGCCAGCCTTGTGGAAAAAAGATGACTTGTTAAAGAGGGATACCCTCGTGTCGACCTTAGATCCGACACCGTCCACTCAGAATCGACGTATGATTCCGGCATTGTGGTACGAACAGGTGATGGAGGAAAAGCACGGGGTGAAGTCATCACCGTTTCCGGTGCAGTGGTAGTCACGGTAGTGGTTATTTATGGCGCTGAAGAAATGACCTGCGATGAATTTGTTGCATCCATGGAAACGGTTGATTACGGAGAAAAAAAAAAAGGAATTGGGAAAAGTGAAACGCCGTTAAAAAACGTGTCCCACGGATGGCGCCAATGTTCGAACAATGATTGTCAAACACAAAGATTAGGGTATAGGTGATGTCAACCTTAGATCTCCTGTGATGATCACAGTGCAAACCCAACAAGTTCTTGACGAACCTAGGGTGACCAAGGTTGAGGATGAAAGCGAGAGTGTATGAACTCCGCGTTTAAGCTTTAGTGAGTGTGTGTTGAGATGAGATGATCTCGACAATGATTTAGACCATGTATTTATATGGCTGGTCTCAAGTATATGGAACGTTGATCCATTAATGATAATCATTAATACTTGAGCTGCCTTAATCATCAATCACCAGTATATGTAACACCTTACTATTATGACGACAATAAAGCAGTCGTGAAGCGCCATTATGACGGGACGTCAACCAATAAGACATGCGCTTCAAATGACAGACGTTGACAACTTGACAGACAGGCGCTTCAAATGACAGGCGTTGACAATTTGACAGGCAAACGTTTCAAATGACAGGCGTTGACAACTTGACAGACAGACGTTTACCTATATATACATAGGTAGTCCTTACTAACCTCATCTATTACTTTACTTCAATTTGAACATTTCAAGAGTATGATATATAAAGAGTATGCTACATCGAAATCCTATGGCCTGAATGCCTAATGGACTACCAGACATGGCATACACTAATAGTTTATTGATGGTGGTAAACAATGTTAACAGAGTTACCATTCTGTAAAGATTATTAACCCATATTGATGAATGAATATTTACCCCTGATGCTGAATCGTAATAGATTTGAGATGAATGTGATACCGAGCTTCAAAATAAGGTTCTTGACGCTCGAAGTGTGATTTATATTTATATCAGTTTATTTACATTCGTTGTATTACGTTGATTTTTCTGTTATCTTTTAATGGTAATCAGATTTATAAATTAATTTCAAGCTTATATTATACGATATTCCTACACTAAATATATCTTTTTTATCTTATGAAATTTCCACAACCTTGTTCTAATATATTCAATCTTATTCAATCCCATATGACTTTGCCCGTGGTATACAAATGTCATAATTCACTATTTGTTTAACATAGTGTAGCCGCTACAAAGTTTTTCGTAAAAGTACAAAATGTTATGTGTTTGTTCCTGTAACACGATAAAATTGTAAAAGATGGAAACCCAAATTTACTTAATCGAAATGACTTTAGCCGATAAACATTAGGAAAAGAGTTATGATGCCAACTAATTCTATATGTTTCGTGCACATTAAATCCATATGTACGACCTAAGTTAAACTAGAAACTTCATTTTCGACAAATTATTATTGGTGCGGGAAAAAAAATCATTCTCTACCATCATTGCATAATTCATTTTATTATTGAAATAAAAATGAAAATAATTTACAAATAACAAAAATAAAAGTCATCAACAAGCCGTAGAAATCTCATCTGGGCTTCTCTCCGAAGATTTCACAATCACTCGAAAGAAAAAGAAGCCTAAAGCATGTCCCAACACGGCCATCAAAAACACCCCAACATTAAACGACATCAACGCCAACATCACCATGAACCCAAGCCCGACACGTAAAGTGTACACCAACGTTTGAGCCAAACCAGTCGCTACATCATTTGATTTATTCATAACAACGTTACAATGAGCAAGCCATTCCACAAGAAGAGACATAAAAAACACGAAACCAAGTGCCAAAAAATACATGCCCGCATTTGTCCCAGGCCAACCCTTAAAAAGGATCAAAGCTTCATTTCCCCAATAGAATGTCATGTGCATCATCATTTTTTTTCGACGCGGCATTCCCATGGTTCCGTTTACGCCATTCATCATCGGTGGTAGAGCCATAATCGATTAATCAATGTATCAATCGTTGTATTTGGTGACTATAAACCTAGTGGTTTCGATGTTTAAATAGTGATATGGTAAATGCAGTACAATCATTGTATTTACAATAGTTTTGATAGTACGAGGTTTGTAATTTGATGTAGTACATGAGATACAATTAAACAGATTTGGTCGTTTAAGGCCGAGGTTATCTCGGTTGGCTTAACTATATATATCCTATTAAAGAGGTATTAGAAATGGACAAAAAACTCCCTGTTGTTTGAGTGAATTGCCAAGACCCCCTTACATTTTATGCTATACACTTTTTTTTATGTTACTTGTACGGACACATCTCAGGGATGTACACTAGAATAACAGCTCGCGATTTATTCGAGATCGAATCGTAAAGTTTTCAAAATAGACTCGATTTAAACGATTCAAGCTTGAGTCACTCAGGTAAACTTTCGAGTCGAGTTCGAGCTCAAAGATACCCGGTTCGTGAATATCGCGAGCTTAAGTTACATTACACTTCTACCATTTTATATATATAAAATTAAGGTAACATGCACACAAGCCAAGTCGAGTCGAGCTGAGATAAAGAATATTTTTCAAACACGAGCTTGAACTGTAAAATCTTTCGAGATCGAGTCGAGTTTCGAGCATGTGTTGAGCAATCGAATCGAGCTTGAAATTTAAAGCTCAGCCGAGGTCGAGTCAAGTTTAGAGCCCGAGTTATGGTAACCGAGTCGAGTTTGAGCTTAGCAGTTTCGGTTCAACCCAAGTCGTTTAACACCCCTAACGGGCCTAACCCATTTATCTTCGATCAAAACAAGAGTACAGCATGCCAAGGAAGTCTATGTTTATCAAAAGGTCCAGTTCTGCCTGTTTTCAAACATAAACTCAAGCATCATTTGATTTCATGTTTTTTTCGAAAATCCAAAAAAAACTTCATGTTTTCAAAATGGCTGAAGTTTTTGGTTCTTAGGAAACTTAGGAAACGCCCGAGTAGCAAAAGGCGATGGAGCCATAGTCCACATACATTGTCTTTTTTAACCAACGTCTATACTAATTCCTATAATACAATTATTCGCAAACAGTAGAATATTTAACCTCTATAAATACACGATTTATATAAAAATATCTGAATTTGAACACACTGGTGAGAAATTGATCCAATTTAGGAAAGTAACATATGATGCACATTTATAGGTCTCTATATGTCTAATACACGAAAATGATACCAACACAAAAAACATTCTTCATTTCTACTGCGCAAAGAAACCAGAACTGAAAAGAAAATATCAAATACTGGAGACATAAAGATTGGATTGTTTCATTTCATCGACCGAGATATGCAACACGGTCCTTTTGTATTGACTGTGCCAAGTTGATATCAAATAGCTCACAGCGGATTGGCATCTCCATCTCGTAAAATGGATTCTTTAGAACATAATCCGTATATAGTTCGTAAATATGTTTCAACAGATTCTCCATATTCTGCGTTCCAGGCTCAGATACAACAAAAAATTTCGTCCCTGCAAAATACAGAAAACTACAAATGTTAAATGCAACGTCATATCACATATGCATTTTTATGACAAATCAGAAGCCACATCCGAAAAGTTAACAAATCCGCAAAAAAGAGACGTATCAAGGATTAAACAGGTCACACATCCATGCTATAAACAGTAATAAAAAAAGTATACCGGCAAAATAGTAAATAACTGAAACAAAACAAACAATGAAAGACAAATAAGATACGTATTGTGAAGGCTCATTTCAACCTTACTTGCTGCTCCATTTACCATTTGGCATAGTAAATATAACAAGAAAATTAGGGTTTTCAGATATTTTTCTTTGAGCTGTGAATAAGAACGTTTTATAATACAAAACAACTAGCTCAAAGGAACCTGGCCCAAGAAGAAAAAACATGGTATGTATACGGAATGATCAGACCAAGATATGTTTAGATTTTCATATCTCGTTCTATCTGGTGATCATTTAGGAATATAATGTTTTCTCAAGTTGGCGTGTAAAGGTCCGCTTGTATATATCTGCAGACTAGTGAAGGCAGAACGTCAAACATGCAATTGTTAAACTGCCATAGTATTCTCGAACATCAATTACAAAGCCAAGAAGGATGCAAATGTCAGTTCCACAACGTGCCATGACAATTGAAAATGCAGGTCTTGAATATTAAACCTCCTGTGTTCCAAGTGCAAAAATGTCGTGGTAGCCAAATGTACATGTTTTGTAGCTTCTACTACCAACAAAAGCATATGCTTAGGATTGATAAAAAACAGACAAGGGAGAGCTCCCCTGAAGAAGAAAGTAGAATGTCAGAGGTGTCTTGCACAAGTATTTAGGGCTGACCTTCAATGTTGTAAATATCGCTCGGCGGTACCTCGGCGGTCGACCACCTTTAAGCGATAAATCGGTCTTGGCGGCGATATATCGGTTTCTTGGCGGAGACCCTTAATATAACGGAATTAATTTTACAAAAATATATATTAGCAATATTTTAACAAAAACATAAGACATAAGTCCACAACTAGTTTCTTAAATTAGGTGTTGCACCTCCAAATGTTCCCCACCAATTTGCTACAGTATTTAAAGCAATATCAGATAGTTCATAAAGTTCATAAAAGATAGTTCCTAATAGCAGAATATCATGATTCATGAAAGTAGAATATCATGAAAGTATCGAGTAGTTCACTAACTAAGAAAGAGATGTTGTTGTCTGAAGTGAAGAGGTGGAGAGGTGGAGAGGTGGAGAGGAGGAGTGGAGGCAGTGAAAAGATACGAGATCTAAAACTAAAACACTAAAAAAAAGCACTTATCTTTTTATGTCAAACAAAATAGTTGACTGATATTTCACTTTAACCGATATTGACCAAATTAATCCGATTTTGACCGATTTTTAACCGATTTTGACCGATATTTACAAGGTCCGATTTTTTTACCCTATAAGTCAAAAATCGTATCGGTCCACCCCCGATATACGATTTATCAGTGATATATCGGCCGCCAAGGCCGATATTTACAACACTGCTGACCTTTCTAAGCTATATAAACAATCCACAAGGGAAATACTTCCTATTTTTCTTGAATATGAAAAGGTTTTTTCATTGATTTATTCCCTTGAAAATAGATGAAAACTGAAAAAAGTGTGTTTAGATGAAAAAAGTCAAAAACATGTTTCCACTATTTAAAAAAAGGTCAAAACAATAAAAAGTTTTTTTTTTTAATGTAGTTATAAAGGTGAGATTTTTGTTATCATTGAAAAATCTCAATTTGAACGCGATTTCGGTTTTTTTTTTTTTTTTTGTAGTTTTCCTTGCAAAACTTTTTAGAAAACTGTCTAGTTTACCACTGAACTCACACTTTAGTGTCTATGTTCTGCAAGTATGGATTCCACAGGTCATATAAAGCATATGCCTAGTTGATCCATGTTCTTGTGGGCAGATCAATGGATTTGTTTTAGTGGAACTAAGTCTCCTTTGTCGTTGATAATTTTCACTGGTAGCTATCCTATTGTCACTATATGTTTCTCACTTTTGAATCTCGTGAACCAGAGTCAAAAAGTTTCTCCATCTTCTCATCCTACTTTATAAACTATTCTAGTTACAGAAATAACATAATTATGATAATTACCAAGCAAATCCATGACATCATAACATGGAACTTCAAGTCAATAACTTTGAGGAAAACGTAAATATGAACGCTACAACTCTGAACTTGCCAATACTGCTTTCATTCGGTGGCATAGGAAACAAAAACAGTATACAAAGAGACATGTATCTGTCTACACGGGAACAGAATGTGTTCAAAGCAGTTATCATGAAGAAATTCTACCATATGAATGTCACCTACGAGACACAAAAGAGTTAAAGAGGACGGGCGCCTTGAGGGATTGATGCAGGGGGTAATCTATCCATGACTATGTTATGGCCTGATGCTCCAAATTCCATGAAATAGTGGAACAATTTCGCAAAGGAAAACAAAATAGGCAACAACTTATATTGGCACGATGCAATGATATGTGTGAAAAGTAAGTAGCATGACGAGATGCATATGTATATGCAAGATATATAAAAGAGAAAAAAAAAACTCAAGAAGAAGTAGAACAACGTTGATGCTTCTCAAAAGCGGGAATCACGATAAGAGCGTTGGGTATTTAGAGATAGAATGGGAAACATAGGAATAGCAGGAAATAAAAGTAAATAAAAGTAAATAAAAGTCAAAAGGGAAATTTTCAGTTTTAACCGAATCACCAAAAACCGATGTGAGCCATGATTTGTTGTTTCTCTTGTCTTGAAATTTTTACACCAAAGAGCATGATTGATGATCATGATCAATTGAGACCTAGCTCTCGAATGCCCCTGCGTACTTATATTGTTACATCTCGCTGTTCAAATAATTGAGGCAATTTTAAGCTAGACGATCTAAATTGATCATGATTATCACGCTATTTGGTGTAAAAATCTTAATTCAAGGGAAACAACTAATCGTGGCCCAGCTTACTTTTGGTGATGAAGTTTTAACAATAAATTATCGTTTTAATACCCTTATGTTTCCTATTCCACCTCAAAAGGTTTAAAATCCATATGGATTCTTTAAACACATCATTGTTTCACATTTTTCCCGTATCATCAAAAAAGCGTTGTTCAACCCAATGAATCTTAACTAAGAACATACCAGTCAAAGATTGAAAGCAATGGAGGTCAAACGTGTCAGCTTCAAGAAGTTCAATACCCGTGCATCCATTGACAGGGGACAATTGTTGAGAAATGGCGTGCATCGAATGCCACAAACTTGCTAATCTCAAGGTATCATTCGTATCCATTCTTCCTTGTAACCCATAATCCTATACCAAGTTTCAGTTAATTAAACAATCCCCAAAGTCAGAATCAAAGTTGGGATTTAGGTTTTAACCTTGTAGAAAATGAGACCGCCTGATTTGTTGATGATGTAAAGGCTATATATTGCCGCCATCTTTGTTGTAAATATGTCAGATTAAGTAAAACTCAGTTTTCAGAAACAATTATAACAGATTTACCTACAAATGAAACAAGCGATATAAAAACCCATATTCAAAGAAAATCGAGATGTTTTCTACCGGATCAAGCCTGTCCAAATGTTTTTAATCAACATAGAAAAAAGATAAAAACTAATTTGAAAATTGCACACTGATTAATACAGTCTGAATTTACACAACTAAGATCTCAACCTCGTTTACCTGCTTACGCTATTCGTAAAACAATACTAGAGTGTTTAGAATCGCAAATTTAAAAGTGCGTTTTAAATAAGCACCACGTTAAGTCCTTCAAAATAAGTGCATTTTTTTCATAATATAAGCGAAAAAATAGTTTTACCCGAACACTTAAAACTACGTTAGACCAAATGTTTTCAACCACTTTAATCAATATGATCAAATAGGTTTGATAATATCTTTAAAACATAGAAAACCCAAATGTAATGTACTAGATAAAGAAACAAGGTTGGGGGCATTTCATCGAACAGTTGGAGGGGGTAACATGATTATAAGACATACTGTTAATCGTAAATTATTGTGGAAAGAGAGATCGGAATGGAAATAAGGATACTGAATAGAAAACGTACGATCAACGAGCGATGTGTGGCAGCGGCCTGTTCGATCTGGTTAATAGACTAGAAAAAATAATAAAGGATGAAAACATCAAAGGATAAAAAGACGAGCAAATGGGGTTTGGCTCGCCCTACGGAGATCTCAGTTTATTCTACAATATTTTGGTGTAAGATTCTTGTGTTCCGTACAATCGCATGTTATTGTTGCTCCGAATTACTAACATTGTTGTTTAAAAAAAGAAGAAAAAAAAAAAGGCGAATGTACATATTTTATAAATGCTGAATTAGTTTAGGAGTGTTTATAAGTTTTTTTTATTTTTTCTTTTTTTGTTTATAGGTGTATAGTTATCAACTTTAACTAGTTTTTACCGTTAAATATTAACTAAACAAACTGAAATGACTAAAAATATTTTTAATTTTCTCTATGTTATTTTAATTTAATTATTTATTTATTTTTTTTTCAAAAATCATATGTGCTTTATCGCATTCAAATATTATATTTAAAATCATATCTAATTTTTCACTTATGTTTTTCGACGATCATCTGTCACTGTCGATCATCATCGCCGCCAACACCACCACCTCTGTTGAAAATCATTTGTGATTTAAAAGCATAAATTTTGAAGGTTTTTCAACCTACAAAATTTATGTTTTTTTAAGAAATTACATATGATTTTCATAGAGGCGGTACAAAATTTAAGTTTTTAAATCACATATGATTTTCAACGGAGGAGGAGGTTGTGGTTGCGATGGTGATCGACGGTGACAAATGGTCATCGAAAAACATATGTGAAAAAATAAATGTGATATTAAATATAACTTTTGTATGCGAAAAATCACATATGATTTTTACAAAATAAATAAATAAATTAATTAAAATAAATAAGAGAAAATTAAAATTACATTTTTGGTCCTTTCAGTTAGTTTAGTTAACATTTAATGGTAAAAATAACTGTAACTTGACGGATGGACAAAAAAGAAGAAAAATAACAAGTTATGGACAAAAAATGCGAAAATAAAAGTTGAAGAACAAAATCGACGATTTGAAAAATTTTGAGGAACAAAAATTGCAATCTACTCTCCTTTTCTATTACGACAAATCGTCATATTAAGAATAATAAGCTCATTAATTATAAAATAAACTGGAATATTAAGTTTATAACATATAAGTCGAAAATAAATAAATTTATATGTTAAATAATAAGCTCAAACAAACACTTACTTATTAACTTCATATGAAAAGTAATTAATTAAGGGAAATGCTAAATATAGCATTAAGATTATGTTTAAGAGCAATAAAATGGTTATCGTACAAACAATTAAGTATAACGTTATGCATTTGTTGTGTATTTTGATGAACCTTTTTTGTAATTTTTGTAATTTATTCATTAAATTATAACTTCTTCGGTTATGATTAACAAACTTAATGAGAAACTTTTAAAAAACTAATAAAACTATAAATAACCTTTTCTTTATTGATAGAAGAGTTAAATAGATTATTAAAACTTAATATTTCAAGAAAATGATTTAACAAAATCATGTTTCATCACGATCTATTGCTTTTCATCCAATTTATCTTAATATATGGTATTTATTTTTGGGATTACAATACAAGTTACATTGTTTATAGATTATATTCATTATAGTAAAACGTTATTATGCCTTTCAAATATCATTATAAACAAAACTAAAAAGGTTTTAGGGTTACAAGAAAAGGGTCGAACCGAGATTTTGGATTTTTTGTACGATAAGTAAAAACGGGGTGTTAAATACGACCTTTTTTATATAAAAAAAAAAAAAAAAAAATTTTACTACAAGGTTTGACATTAAAATTAAACTAAACAAAATAACAGTAACAAATCCTTTATTTTTCGTTGTTCATGAATCACGAGATTTGTTGTAGCATTAAACTTAACCTACACATATACATACTAAGAAAGTGGGCCTCTAAAGATTTGGGCAATTGTGGGCGTCCATAGCTAAGTTGTTGTCACCACTATAATTTTGTTATGATATAAAAAATAGTTATATTTATTTTATTTTTCAATATTTTACTTGTGTGAAAAATAATTCGAGAAAATTTGACCCCTTACTTTGCCTTGCATACGAATATTACCCCACGTAAAATAATTTCTCACTTCACCCAACCCTCCTGAGTCCTGACCGACCCTGAACAAGCAAGGTTCCGATACTTAACATAATCCTCACCCCAACCAAATGAAGGGAAGACCAATACGTAAGCCTCGAGTGCGCTAAATTCTTAATTAAAAGTACATCTTTATCAAATAATTTACGGAGAACAGAAACCAATTTATTCTATCTTGTTTTTAGTCCCATCATTGTATGTTCTGGAGAATAATTAGAACGTTAACGACGAAGTTTCAACTGCTAGATGAGACTAACTTTGTTCTTTTTCCGGAGATTAGGTGTACAAAGAATACTTGTTATATTAAGTCTTTTGTTATAACATCTTCATGTAGTTTAATTTATGACAATTTATACTTAGCACATACACATTATCTTAACACATTATAAAACTTTCAAAAGCAAAATACTGAAAAACCATTGGGAACTAGGGGTGAGCATGGGTCGGTTTGGGTCGGTTCCGACCTTAACCCGAATCCAAACCGAAATTTCGGTTCCTGAAAGTTCCAAACCGTTTGGTTCGGTTTTTTTCGGTTCGATTTGGTTTTTATTTCGGATTTTGGACATGGGAAATTAAAATTAATTCATAGATCTGTCAAGGAAAACTTCTGAAATAAATCTCAAATGAAAGCCTATGTTACGCAATAATTGACGGAGAAGTTCACAACTTATAACATGAAGTTGGGCATATTACTAGAACATAATGATATGAATCGGAAAACTTTAAACACAAAATTAAGAAGAAAAAAAAAATACTATATGTGGCTTAGTAAACTATAGACTACATGGCAACAAAAAAAAAAATCAAAATTGAAGAAATAAACCTATATGTTGCTGAGTATTGTGACCTACATGGCACAAAAAGATTACATATTGATAAGTATGAGATTGACAATTTAGAAAAGAAAACTTTGAGTCTTCACTCTTAGCATCGAAAGTTGTGTGTTTAGGGAGTAATTAATTAGGATGATTTAGAATTTTAGACAAAGAAAAAAATAAAAAAAATAACTTAAAATATCTACTAAAAGTGAAATATTAAAATTGACATACATATAATGGTTTGGTTCGGTTTTTTTCGGTTTGGTTTTACCCTCCGACCCAAACCGAACCGTTTTTTCGGTTTCTCAAAAATCAAAACCCAAACCATCTGTTTTTGTATTCGGTCCGGTTTTATGGTTCGGTTTTTGGGTTTTCGGTCCGGTTTTTGCTCACCCGTATGAGAAATTTTATAGAGAGACCTACAGTTACTATAAATTCATAACGAGTTTTACTCGTACTATTTTATAATGACGTTGATTGTAACTTGAGAGAACAATTCATCCGTATAGGTAATAAGGAGGTTTTACGTCATTTGAGTGCTCCACTGCTTAGATAAAATCGATGCTTTCCACAACTGTGTTATTCCGTCTCCCTGGCAACAAAGCGGCTTCGTTCACCAAATTTGCTAGGTGTGCCCTGTTCATCATGAATATAGGCAATTTGCTAATCAAGTGTTAACTGTTAAGTGTTGTCAAACATTATTGTGGAGAAAGAATGATCACCCGGTAAAAGTAGGGGTCATGGAAGCGATATCAGCCGGATCAACATCATCTCCCAGAGGGACCTTTCACTTATCAATATGGATCTTTAAAATATATAGCTTCTCTATCAGCCTTATCAGGTACTCGTGCCTAAGAAAAGAATGAAGCACTTAAGGCAATCAAAACTTGCAGTGTAACTATAGTAGAGAGATAAACACCAAAAGGGAGATGCGGAAACAGGCCATAACCACACGGGTAAATCTTCCTAGATGGTAATTTGTCTGATTAGTTGCTACAAAAATAATCACACCAGAACTATTATCTACCCGATTAATCTCCTGCAAGATAGTTGAGAACACATAATTCACCAACATATTCTCTGATCATACTACTAATTAACGGATATAAAGGGAATCTAGTCGATTCAGAGTCTCTTTTCCCAAAGCATCAACCTGCAAAGAGGAAAGCAAACAAAGCACTGAGAAGGCTAAGCGAGAAGCGACATGAGGGGAGAGGAAGAGAATAAAGCTCCAACCTCGTCTATGAATAATATTGATGGTGCTTTCTTCTTTGCTTGTACAAATAAATCTCTAACACGTGATGCTCAAATGGATACAAACTCACATGCATGACAACTAATAAACGGAACCCCGGCTTCCCCAGCAACAACCTTTGCCAAAAGTGTCTTCCCTGTCCCAGGACCGTCCTATAACATGCCTTTCACAAAATTAAGCGACCTCCCAACAAAGACCTAATAAACAAATTATCTCGCTATGTTAGTAGATAATAATAAAGCCTAATATATGTGCGGTTTCTTAGGGGGTGTTTCATGTTTCGGATTGAGTATGAAACAGTATATGAATATTGTGCTTTCAAATTGAAAATTTGGCCGGAATAGTTTTTTTTCCACCGGAATTGACACCGGTGGATTTCAAACAAGAAAAGTTGTAAAAGTGGTATAACCGGCATTCCCAATGCCGGTTTATGCCACATCAGATAGCCACGTCGGATTTCCACTAAAGAAACAAACCAATCGATACACCTTTACACGTCGAATATCCACTAAGTATACAATCAGCATAAACCGGACTTCCCAAAGCCGGTTTATGACTTTTTTCTGTTGACCCACGCGACTGCCGACAATACTTTCTCAGGGGGCCAATAACTTTACGACACGTAGCCTAAAACGGCATTGGGAAAACCGGTTTACAGATTCCATTAATTCGCCTTTATAATCCCTATCTACCATCATACTCGACACACACATTCAAAAAAAAAACACGGTACACACACATATTTGTTAAAAAAAAAACCGATTACACAAACTATTCCGGCCAAATATGTCGCAATTCGGAGCAAACGCAACCCCTAAAAACAATGGTTTGCTGTTTTTACAAGCCGGTGACCATCACCGTTCTGCCTGTCTGTTTAACGGTACGCAAGATGCTACCGCCGTTATAAAAGCTAGACGTTGTGATTCCGGATTTTGGAACCACACCGACAATATTAGAGAGAGTGTGAGAGACTTTATAGTTAGTGCTGGGTTCGACGGTGTATTACGCACCGACTATCATAAAATCGACCATGCTCTCATTACTGCTTTGGTTGAAAGGTGGCGTCCCGAGACGCACACATTCCATTTTCCCACCGATGAGGCGACTGTTATGTTGCAGGACGTACAAGTTCTTTGGGGGCTGCCTGTAGACGGACCGGTGGTTTCCGGAAAATGGGAGTTTAAAAGCGTGGCACATTGGGTCCAGCTGTGTATTGACTATCTTGGGTTTCAGCCAGATGAGTTAGAAGTGGCGCAAGGTAGAGTAACAATCAAGACTCTAGTCGAGGTACTTGATACGCCCTGTTTGCGTAGAGATAATGGCTACATGAACCGAGCTAGAGTTTATATTTTGATTCTTTTGGGTGGGCACCTGTTCAGTGATGCAAGGTCGTATGATGTGTCACTGAATTTGCTTCAAAACTTAACCGACGTAAGTGTAGGTGGTAGAAAAAGTTGGGGCTCCGCAGTGTTGGCCTATTTGTACACACAACTTTGTAATGCTGCGGAGAAGAAGGACGTGAAGGGTATTCAGGGCCCGTTAATTTTACTCCAGATTTGGGCCTGGGAGAGAATGCCACTGATTGCGCCCCGTACAATCCGACGGGTGGATGCACCGGATAGTTACCCACACTCGTTGGTAGCAAGTAATATTTTTATCTCTGCATTAGATTTTTATTATATTTGTTATTAATACTAATTATTAATATTTATTATTTTAGATTATTAAGATTATATTTATTAGAATTAAATTTTTAATTTTTTTTATATTTATTATATTTATTATTTGTATATATTTATTATTTTTATTATTTGTACATATTTATTATTTTTATTATATTTATTATTTTTATATATTAATTATATTTATATATTTATTATTTTTATATATTAATTATATTTATATATTTATTATATTTATATATTTATTATATTAAATTTTTACGATTATTATTTTGTATATTAGGTGGCATCGCTAGTTTTGTAGCTATAGTCACACAGCCACACCGGCTCATGTGCTGGTTGCATAGCGTGCCGCTTTCTCCGCGTTGACAGAGGACCAGTTTATTTTGTGTCCTTATACCGCTGTACTGAGCGGCCTTGTGGATGACTGCACTCGAGACAGGGGGTTATAGGCATACACTGGATGGATTGTCTGGTGGTGTGTTGGGGAACCTCATGTACCGTACCGAGTATGCAGACAGTTTGGATTTGGGCAAGGGGTTCCGGAAAGTTACTTCATATGTACAGTTAGAGAGCACAAGAGGAACCACGAGGGAAAGTTTTCCGGGGGAAATGGTACAGACTGAGAGCAGAAGAAAGCTGCGGAGATAGAGTGTTGGAATGAAAGACAAAACCGTGTCTATCATTTTAATGGACCATTGGGGGGGGGGGGGGGGTGTTCTACCTGGCTATATGCAGTGGTATTATGATCGCACTGTCTTAGTCATCACGTCTCCGGCTGCACCTAACCCTCCGCACGTGTATCCTGATTGGGGCGGTGTCCAACAAGTACAGGTAATATGTTTTGCGTATTTATTTTATTTTATATTATATATTACATTTAATTTTCTTAAAATTAATAAATTTAAATTTATTTTTGCAGAACGAGGCGTTGAGGGAAATCCGTGATCGTGCTCAACGGAACATTGATAGTGGAGTGGGTAACAACGCCATGTGGGAAGATTTTGTTCAACTCCCTAATGATGCTATGGGATACGGACATAATCAGGAGCGGCTGAACTACGGATCGCAACAATTTGAGTTTCCCCCACCTGCGTATCATCCACGTCCTCCATCTCCTCCACCCCAATGGAGAGGTTCCCAGTTTCAGGGTGGTTGGGGTGGTTCCCAGTACGGGCAGCATTCTTGGGCAGATGGTGGTGGTTCTCAGGCCTATCAGCAGTTTGAGGCTGGAGGTTCTCAGCATGGAGGTAGTGGTACACAACAGTTTGAGGCTGGAGGTATTGGTACCCAGCATGGGCTAGACATGATCAACGAGTTGTTGCGTACGCCTACCCCTGGCCCTAACCCTACCCCTCCCTATGACTCTACTTGGCTTTCGTTGTCACCCAATTTTCATGGCGATGAGTTTCGACCTTGGGTACAACCAGATTTCCAAAGGGACCCTAGTACCGAAATGGTTGCACGCCGGTCTCATTATCATGATAGTAGCCCGGTTCAGATTCAGTCTTTTGGTGATTATGGGTTTGACCAGCCACCCAACCCACAGAATGAAGAACCCATAAGATCAACCAGGATCCCACAACCAACGAGATGCCTCACCGGCAGTCATTTTTATTACCGCCCCCGCCCCCCTCCCCCCCAGTAGTACGTTTACCTATTGTGTTGTATTGAACTATGTTTGATTTTGTTCATTAATAAAAAGTTATGTTTGTGTTTAATATTTGTTTATATCAATATTTGTTTCCTGCTTTAATATTTGTTTATATCAATATTTTTTATAACATTAAATATTAAATAAAAACATATTAACAGAAAACATGACAATAAAAACATACTCATAAAAACATAAATGAAAAATTATTACAATAAAAATATATATTAAAAACATTACATATTATTAAATATAAAAAAAAAATTACATTTTACGTTTTGCATATAGTACATTTGCCATCCTTCTCCTGAAAGCAACTACTTGTTCATTGGATACATCAGCTCTAACTACACTTGAGACTTCACCAGTGACCGTGTAGTGAATAAACATACATAGAAACACAACAGAGTTTTCCTTACTACCCGGATATTGAGTTACATTTTTGTAATAAAGTTGTGCATCATACCCAGGAGGAGGTTCATGTGCCGATGGTCCGATACGTTTTGCAGAGTAATAAAACCAACAAATGTATTTAACGTAAAATGTTAATAAGTCTTGCATATAAACGGCCGGATGTGCAGATTGCTCACGGTCGTAAATGCTCAACTCATTGGAATTAATTTTATAATCAAGAAGAAACCAATAACCCCCAATGGTAGATACTGGAATAAGGACTGAATCAACGCCTCTCCAGCCTTTGTATGGTTTTGTTCGTCCAAGGCAAATTTCAAAACATCTGCCCCAATGATGATGATTGACAAAATCATCATGAAACGATATAGGCATTACTGCATACTTGGTTCTTGGTTCCCTTTCTTCCCTCTCTAGTAAATTTCGATGCACCACTTGTGATCGCCTTATCCATGCATCGACATGCTGAAAATAAGCGGAAAAAATTATAGTTATTAAAAATTAAAGTTATTTTAAAAAAAAAAAATAATTGTAAATAAAAAACTTACAGTTTCCCACAATACATTGTCTTGCGTAAATCCTAACAGAACGCCCCAAAACGTTCTGGAACACTGTACATTTTCCGGTAAACAACTAATTAAACAATATTGGTCTTCTTCGTTCTTTCCTCTGTCACCTTCAAGGAAAAATTGCTCAACACTCTCAGCTGGTACTGACGTGAAACAGTGAAAAGTTCACATCATACAGACCTTTAACAAAAAGCTTTTGATAAGCCGGATTTCCCAAGACCGGCTTTTATCCTTATCTCAATCCTACGTGGCATTTTCACTGGACAAGGTTTAATCTCTGGATTTTCTGTCAGATTTTATGAGATAAGGTACAGTACGGTAGATAAAAAGATTTTGATAAGCCGGATTTGCCAAGACTGGCTTTTATCCTTATCTCAATCCTACGTGGCATTTTCACTGGACAAGGTTTAATCTCTGGATTTTCTGTCAGATTTTATGAGATAAGGTACGGTACTGACGTGAAACAGTGAAAAGTTCACATCATACAGACCTTTAACAAAAAGCTTTTGATAAGCCGGATTTCCCAAAACCGGCTTTTATCCTTATCTCAATCCTACGTGGCATTTTCACTGGACAAGGTTTAATCTCTGGATTTTATGTCAGATTTTATGAGATAAGGTTCTGTGCTTTATATATATACTACCTACATCAACTCCCATCTTTTACCTCTCACAACTCTCATACAACTCTCAGATAAATCTCATACAGAAACGCTCAAACAACTCTCATTTTCCTCAACCATGTCTCAATTTACCACACTCCTTGTTCATCTAATCCCTGGAAATGAACTTTCATTCCAAAATGGTTACTTGATTGACGATACATCATCCGGTCGTCGTATTGTTTTTCCTCTGTACGAGAAGGTCGACCTTGCTACTTTCAAAGAGACGGCGTACAACAAACTTGCTGTGAGCAGTGATTTCTACAACCTTAAACTAACCCTGTGGTACACCTTCGGCGGAGATCATGTTCTCCAGAGCGAACTAGTAGACGATCAAACTCTTGAAACAATCTATTATTTGAGTGAACACAACCCTCAATATCAAGCACAAATACAAGCACAATTTTTCCCGGTGCCTCAACAAACACAATACTCCTTTTCAGACCAGATGAGGAACATTCAATTACACAATCCTCATCAGTCTCAAGATGGGTTTCCATCATCCTAAACCGATAGGTATGTATTTTGTCAATTTCCAACAGGATATTATGATATAGCCAAAAGTAAACTGCATATATTGACATATAATAATTGTTATTTGATATGTTAGACACTAATGATATTGGATATAAATTGTTATTTGTGGTAAACTGTATTGAACACATATTGAATAACTTACGCAATCCATATTTGACTTATTTGGGTGGGGAAAACACATACACAGTCACTTTTCCAGATAAGTCTTGTACTTGTGGAAAGTGGCAAATGCAAAGGATTGCTTGTTCCCATGCCATGGCTGTTGATGGATATGTGAACGCTCCTACTCGAAGAAACCATGAAGCTGCTCCTATAATGGCTGCAAAATGGTATAGCACAAATAAATGGAGAAAGCAATATAACGCACAGTTTCGGCCACTACGACACATCGAATACTGGATAAAACCGAAGTGGACCATCGTGGCGGATTCAAGAATGATAATTACAAAAAGGGGAAGAAAGAAACAAAGAAGAATCCGTAACGAAATGGACCAGCCAAGCGGAAGTGGAAGTAGAACCAGAATGTGTAGTGGTTGTGGACAAACGGGTCACAACAGCCGAAGCCAGAATTGCCCACGTAACCAAAACTAGTGTTGTATCGTAATTTCTCCATTCTATCTTTTTGTGTAATCACTTGTTGTTATTAAGAGGGCAATTTCTTACTTTTAGGTTGTTATTTTTTGTGAAAAAAAAAATAATTTCTGTCCATTTTGTACATAGCATAAATCATACAAAAAAACCCCAAAAGAATAATCTAACTTTTATAAACTCTAAAACAATAACATATTAACAAAACACAATTTGGAATTTTTCATAAAAATCATCACATTACATAAATAATTAACCCTAAACACTAACACATAACCATTTTCAAAACAAAAAAACTAACCAAAATGATTTTTTGGCATTTTGTACATAGAATAAAACACACCAAAAAAACAATAAATAAAAATCAAACTTTTACAAACTCTAAAACAATAACATATTAACAAAACACAATTTGAAAATTTTCATAAAAATCATCAAATAACATAAATAATTAACCCTAAACACTAACACTTAACCATTTTTAAAACAAAACAAAAAATCAAAACCTAGAAACCGCTTACAAAAACCGGAAACCGCTTACAAAAACCGCCAAAAATTAAATCCTAAACCGGCATTCCCAATGCCGGCTTAGGCCACGTAGGATAAAAGTTCTTTGTGACTGGGCGATTTGTTTAGTGGAATGGTGAGGTGGCAGGTGATGTGTCCTAAACCGGATTTGGGAAATCCGGTTATACGAGAAACATAAACTTTTTCCGTTGAAATCCACCGGTGCTAATTCCGGTGGAAAAAAAACTATTCCGGCCAAGTTTTCTTTCAAATTGGAGATATCAGCTTCTAGTGTTTGGGTATAGTGATTAGTGAAGATGATTCCGATTATCGGGGTCTAATTAGCAATTTTGTATAGCAAGTCTAGGAGCAATGCAACAAATCACATAAATCGATTTAAGAAGATACAAATATTTGTTATCTAAAAGGACCTTTTATATTATCCAATACAGCTTCAAAAGGTCGAAGCACATCCAAACACTATCCCGTGCATCCTTCTTTTACAGTAAACTATCTGATTAGATTATTACATGTTAAATAATCATTTTCAAAACACAATGCTAAACACGCCCTTAACTAATGGGACATGACATATGACAACACTAGGTACATATTTATTATGTAGCCTTAAGTACAATTAAAATAAAATAGATTTAATTAACAAATATCCCCTCACTCTTACTTTTGTACACTCAATGAACTCTGTCACTCCCCAAAATCACACCTCCGGGAAGCTGAGCACCAAGTTTCATGTTCTTGTTTGGATTCCTGAGAAATTCCTGAATCGAGCAGTTCACAAGGAAATTGCAAATTAGATTACGCCTGACAAAACTACGGAGATACACATATGATTAGTGACGTTAATGTCCAAATAACATACAATAATTTCCTGAAGCTGCTTATTGGCCTTGTCATGACCACCAACATCAGAAAACATGACGACTTCAGAGGCTTCTACAGATTTGCCAAATTTGTTGGTTGAAAGTTTACCAACGGAAGAACGCTACACATATATAGATCAAACCAATAATTGAATATGACAAGCGTGTTCGAAAAACAAAATAACTGAATATGCTTGGCATCTAATTAGCTCATACCAGAGAAAAGTTTTCAGGAAAGAGCTTGTTAATTAGCCTTGGTAGCACTGCAATGGAAAGCAATGGTATTTGTGGAAATCAAGTAGAAAGGTATATAGGTTGTGCAACCCTACAAATAGTTATAGATACTATTTAACTTTGATAGATTAGGTCTGTTTTAGTTCCTAAGATATTTTCAAAAGTGTTGGAGCATAACCGTCATTGTTTGTAGTTTGTACTTAGTCTAGGAACGTGTCCTGAAGTCTAGCATGTAAGTAGATCGAGTTGTAAAGTATTCCGACGCATTTATACGCATCAAAGATGGTGTCTCACGAAATGATGAAGAAGCCCACGAAGTTGTAGGAGGTGGTGGAAGAAGTGGAAACATATTCGGAATAGGATGAAGTGACCTATCCACACGATCATCAATCGGAGGTGTGCGTTTTTCAATAGCATTTCTCATCGCAATCACATCCAAATGATAACGAATTATCATTACGGGAACAAGTTCCTCCCTCTCCTTAATAGACATTCGATCTAGCTCGATCATCCACGGGGAAAATCTGAGATCACTTAGATTCTCGTTTTCGTATCTACCGATGACACAAAGGCACCACTAGACGAACTTGCTTCGACCGCTGGCATAATGTTGACGGAGGCAGGGGTTCCGGTCAATCCTTGGAAGCGTTCGGATTGCAAACGTCCTATAACCGTTCCGCTAGTGTCACTAAGACGAATAGAATCATGTGCATTCCTAATGAGATTATCTAAACGAGAAGGACTCGACTCGTGTACAAAAGATGGCGAAATTCGGGGATCTTGACTTTCTTTTTCAATAACATCTGGCTCCAAAGGAGTGGATGTTAGTAAACGTGGGATTTGTACCGTGCTTATTGAAACAAAATCCAGTAGGGATGATGAGTGGCGAGGAGGGGTATCATTCGTTTGCGTTGTTGGGGAGACAACGTCTTGTTCAATACCCTCTGTCGACAAACGACTGAGAGTAGTAGACTTGGTGCCTAGGTGTCTAACCCTAGTGACTAATGGTGCTCTTTTTCGTTTCTTTTTGGCCCCACTCTTTTTTCGCTCACTCTGGCTCACCCTTTTTTTTAACTCCACCCTCATTTGTGCCCGAAGGACTCACAAGTACAAGTACTGGAGTGTGTACTGGTGTCTATACAACCAAAATTCTCCCTTCGCCCACTACATCATCATTGCCATCATTTGCATCATCGTCATCATTATCATCGCCATCATTTGCATCATCGTTATCATTATCATTACCACCTTTATCAAGCTCATCATCATTCCGCTCACCTAAATCTAAACCATCACTTTGGTTAGGCGCTAATACTCGTTGGGTAGGAGCAATCGGTTCTGATTGCTCCGTACGAGAAAGAGAATTCCTATAGGCTACAAAGTTTTTATCTCCAATTGGAACTCGATCGAAAAGATGATCAGGTATTACCATTCCAACTTCATTCGTTGCCAAAGGACGTGGTCGAAAAACCGGAGTAAAATACTCTGGATACATGTGATCACCAACACGCCTATTCAAATCCGGTGGGCCTTCACGAAGAACCCGTGCAACAATGGTTTGAAGAAACCGTTGATATGGAATATACGACATCTTGATATTTTTCTTGGATTTTCGTAAGACCTTCTTCTGAGGATTGTCTTGTTTTACAATATGTTCGCGAAGATCATCAAATATTAAACGAGTAATATCGTATTTCTTGTCAAATAAGAATGTGATCCACATAACATTGGTCATTCGATTAGCATAATCCTTTCCTCTTTCCTTCGATGTTAGATTATGATTCATGAGTTGAAGAAGAAATTGCCATCGAATTAAGTCCCAATCCAACTTAATCGACGACAAATCTCCTTGATATCCCAATTGTGCTACATAAGACATCAACTCTTCATATTTTGTTGGAATCGACTCATACTCAGGAGAAGAAGAAGCACATCCACCGTAAGATTAACACTACACACATCAAATTCACATATTGATGATTCTAGAAAAGGTTCTTCATTATCCGCCTCTTTATATGACATGTGATGCCACATATATTAAAGATACACATTCGGTACGCGTGGATGATTGGAAAATAGATTACTTCCGGAAAAGCACACTCGTGGAGTTATTGAGTTTCATATCATGCAACAATCGAGTAGGAAGAAGGTGTTCTTCATTTGGAAATGCTGGGGAGAAAGATCGTCTTGGAATAGCCCCAGTATAACTTTGTACTTGATGATACTCCTGAATATCTTCATTCGTCTTAACAGTTTTCTTTGTTCTCGCCATTAGATCTTTGCAAAATACAACAAACGTTAAATAAATCAAAAACTTTTGAAAGTGTGATTTTTGAAAAAGATTTAATCATTATGAATCACACTTTTAACGTGAATATTTTTACAAATATATTGACAATACCGTAAAATGAGATAGTTCTAGTCGTTATCAATTGAATTTTCTACTTAAACACATCTCGACTAAGTTAAATGTGCTAGTTCTAGTCGTGACCCGAAGGTTTGCTACTAAAACACATCTAACAAAGTAAAAATATGCAAGTTCTAGTCATGATTCAAAAGATTTGCTACTTATACACATTTCACGTGATTATCTCAATATTTAAAAAATTAAACCTGTATTCCACGTTCGTAAACTTTGATGATGTTTGAAAGTCTTTGATTTATCATGAAGTTACAACGAACATAAATCTAAGAAGACGTTGAATGAATGTACTAGTTCTAGTCGAGATCTCGAGAATCGGCTACTAAAATAGATCCACTCCTGTCCTCAAAAACAACATTCGTGAAACTTCAAGTTTGGTAAAAATAACGAGATGTAGACATATTAAATGAACACAAAACGAATGAACTAGTTCTAGTCGAGACTCGAGATCCGCTACTAAATTTCATCCGAAATAAATTAAAAAAAAGTATATCTATACCGTTTCGTTTAATCTCAACTCTCATTAAGACCGAGTCCCAATCTGCCGTGATTGGAAGTCAAATTTGAAAAACCTTTTCAAGTCAACTTGTATCCTTTTGATGACTGCGACACATTTACCCTATTCATGTATGTGGTAAAGTGAGTCGAATGAAGTGTGACACGAATTACAATTTCTGTTCGAATGAAGACTTAGAAAAATTTAACGTAAATCTTTTTGGTCGAATGAAATATTTAGTCGAATGGAGTCTATTCGTGTCTTTGAGAAATGTGGTCAAATGAAATAAGTAATTGAATTGATTCATTCGTGTATTTGAAAAATGTGGCCGAATGAAACAGTTGAGATCAGGATAGAATCCATTCGTGTCCGACGTCAAAATCATCGTGTTCAAATCCCACAAAAACCATCTGTGTCAAAAATTCTTGTTCGAGTAAGGACTTAGAAAAAAATTTGAATCTAAAATCTATTCGTGTAAGCACAAAAGCTAGTCGAATAAAACCTATTTGTGTAAGCACAGATTCCTGTAACTTATTCGTCTAAGCTGAAATTCTAGTTGAACACATACTTATTTATGAGGCACAAATTCCAGTCAAATCAAACTTAGACGTCTATGTTGAATTTTCAGTCGAATGAACATTTAGTCGCCTATGTTGAAATTCTAGTCGAATGAACCTATTCGTGTATGCTTAAATCCTAGTCGAATGAACACTTAGGTTTTCTAACAATCCTAATCCTAATCGAATGCACCTATTCGTCTATGTACAAATTCAAGTCGAATGGTTCTATTTGTGTATGTTGGAATTCAAGTCGAATGAACACTTTTGAATAGTCTTGAATACAACTAGTAAACTTGTCGTTCGACTAGAGATTAATTCGACCAGAAAATACACATAGACGAATAGAATTATTCGACTAAACGTTAAAACCATTCAATCAACACTCATTCGCTTAAAGTCATTCGAACATAACCATTCGAATACAAATACAAGACACCAGGCCAATAACGCACTTGCTAAAAGATGGTTTTTGCTTCTTGCTCTTCCTATACTGAAGACACCACATAAAAAGCCAGGCCCATAATGCACTTGCTCCTAGACTCTTCATCATTCTTTAGACCCTTGCGGACTCCTTGGTATCTTAAAATGATGCAATCAAAACACCACTTATTGTATTTTTAGTAAATTTAGTTGTTAACTTATTTTTGGAACAACTTTTTGAGTCGATAAATATTCTTATCAATACTTAAGCTTGATATGTTTTACTTTTGATAAAAGTTTTATTCAACTTTAAATTATTATCAAGACGATTTACAATTTTGTGGAATACTTACAAATCACTACAAGAAATAGTGCTTTTGCTGACAAACAAAAAGTGTCAGGAAAAGTATAAGAAGTGTCAGGAAAAGATAAATTAGCTTCTCCTTCACTTATTATAAGTGTTGGCAAAAGCTCCGACGGTAAAGGTTATGGTGACACACCTATCCTGACACATCATATGTCTACATAGGTTAGATCTTTTGCCTACACCAACTTTTGTGTCAAGAATTGACAATTTCCAGAAAACTTCCATACAAAACTTTTGCAAACACATATTAGAACTTTCAGAAATACCAAATAATAATTTTCAATCTAGTCATAATATAAACATCACACGCAAATCATAATCCATACAAATCATAATCCATACAAATCATAATGCATACGGAACTCTTTATCCGACATGAGCATTACATGTACTTAATACCAAATGTCGTTGTCGTAGCAGTGTAGCACTAGTAAAACGAGATAATCAGTTTGTCTTCTTCTGTAACTCTAGGGTCCATTTGTTCTTCTAAGCGTTCAACC
Source organism: Senecio squalidus (assembly GCA_910822075.1). Taxonomy (NCBI): domain Eukaryota; kingdom Viridiplantae; phylum Streptophyta; class Magnoliopsida; order Asterales; family Asteraceae; genus Senecio; species Senecio squalidus. Next base: position 14,131,794 of record CAJVGC010000001.1, read on the forward strand.
TATAAATTGAATTTATTGTTACATTAAGATATTAATTCTATTTACTCATCATATAAAGAACATACCCGTTTTTGAAACCATGCACTGAATTTATTGCAGTGAATCTTTTCAAGCTAAAACTCAGGTAGGCGACGTTTACGGTTTTGTCCTTTGATGAGATCCTTATGTTCCCTTAAATCAGAAGCTTAATATAAGTTATTTGTAATATGTAGATGGTACATCCACGTATACGAAAGCGTTTCTAGTGGTTGTTGATGGCATGTCTCAAACAAAAATCTTTAACCCTCGCGAGCCCATCCTCAAGGGCGAATGGCTCGATACCAAATGTTACACGAACCCAATTTTTCATTCCCAACACAAATCCTGCAAAAGATCGGCAGTTTAGTATCATTTAACACTTATAACAGACTTCTATATCAAGTTTTGTGCACTATAACTTAAAATGCAATATATTTGACCTCACAAGTCAAATAATATCTCTCTACCAAAACCGAATCAGCTTACCAGGCAGAACGATAACAGATTCCTCTTTAGCAAGTTTTGAGCAAAACTCCATATCATCATTTATACCTTCGAGTTTTGACAAGTCTAACTTCACCTGCAATAGTGAACGTTTTGCTAAGTCGAACGTCTACAAGAATAATAATTTGAATTAAAAAGTTTCCTAAATTCTAAATACCATTAAAAAGAGAGACCCTTGAGGTTTTTGTAGACAGGTAAAGCACGGAATCTCCTTCAGCACTTCATAGCACATATTTGCATCTTTTCTTAAAATGTCGATAGTCTTCGTAAAGAAATCATCTGTTGTCTTCTCAAGAATTTGTGGAAGGGCCGTCTAATCCCATACACCAGCATTAAAAATTAAATAAATTACTCGTTTTTTGTCACGTCAATATATTCGTAGCATCAACAATGTCACAAATAATCATGTTGCATACCTGTATGAATGTTGCAGCTTCCGTATTGGTACTAAGAGATCTCTTGATGCACTCAACAAACTGAAGGAAAATTATTAATTTTACTTATGTGACATAGTATGACCAAAATTGAGAAATAAAGAAAGAACGGATATATACCCCATGGTCTTCAAAAATTCCGTTTGGATCATTTCTTGCTATCCAACCAATCCTCCATCCAGGAACCATCCACCTCTTTGACAGAGACCCGATGGTTAAAATCGGTGTGATAGTACCAAACAGCCCCATTGGCACAAATGGGTTGCTTCCAAAAGTCAAATGAGCATATGCTTCATCCGCTATCACTAGTATTCCCAGCCTTTTAGCAGTCTCCGCTATCTCTTGTAAGGAATGGGATATTGTGACTACCAACAATTAACACAACAATTTAAGTCAAGCATATTATCAAACACCTTATAAGCAGCAATTAACACAACAATTATACCTAGCGAGTGACGACGATTATACCTAGCGAGTGACGGCGATTGGCGGAGATCGGTGACGGCGATGACGGCGGAGGTCGGTGACGGCGATGACGGCGGAGGTCGTTGGCTTCCAGAACCCTAGGTAGGCTAATCGTCTCGGAGCTCTTTGCCCCTTTTCTGAACCAAGTAGAGAAGACTTAATTTACCAAATGAAGTAAATATTAAAAGCATCCCCTGTGTCGACACTAAAAAAATTACAATACATAGTGTAAGAGGGTATTTTTGGAATATTTCTAAATATGCACTTTTTATCTAATTAAAAACTTAATTTATTATAAAAACTTAATTAATAACAATCATGCATGAATATTAAACATAAATAAAATATTATATATTAATCTTGGGTGTATATAATCATCCTTTCATCGTTGGACCATCTAAAAACAACATATATGGAGTATTGAACAACTATCGTTACGTCTTATTGACTTTGTTTAAACTGATATTAGTTTGAGGCGCTGTCATCAGAGAAGGCCATGCTAATTATAAAAGTATAAGCAAAACACTAGACTTTTATTAATAATTTATAAAATGTGTAGATAAAATTGTACATCTCCCTACACTTATTGCAAAATTTATATAAGTGTAAGGATATATGTACTTTTGCCAACACTATTTTTAAAGTATAAGCAAAACACTATACTTTTACTAATACTCTATAAAATGTGTAGATAAAACTTCATATATCCTCACACTTATTATAATATGTAATCAAAAGTTACACTTTTGCTTACACTTTTCATGTTGTGTGGATAAAAATTTATGCTATGCTTATAGTTTTCTTATAAGTGTAAGGATATGTGTACTTTTGCTAACACTTTTTATATGTGTCATTAAAAAAAACTGTCAGCAAAAGACCTTTTTCTTGTAGTGAATACTTTACTTAAAAAATTTTGTCAATATATATCGCTCAAAAGTCTACCAAACTACGGAGTAGTGACTAGTGATCAAAACTTTAACTCAGAGAGGGTGAGATGGAAGAACATGGCCGAAAAAGGCGGCCACTGGTGGTGCTAACAGCATCTCCATTTCATGGCCACATGACTCCGCTTCTCCAACTAGCCACGGCCCTTCATGCCAAAGGCTTCTCCATAGCACTTGCTCACTCCCAAGTGCACCCGCCCAACCCTTCTAACCATCCTCCAGACTTTGCTTTCCTCCCACTTACCGATAACTTAACGGTCATAGATGACTCTGGTAGTTTCACTAATTTCATTTACGATCTTAATATCAACTGTAAAGCATCTTTCAAGGAACACTTGACTCGATTGATTAGTGAAGGAAATGAATCGATAGGTGTTATTTATGACAATCTTATGTTATTTGCTGGAGTCGTTGCTGTCGATCTAAATCTTACTCCTATCGTCTTCCGTAGTTGCAGTGCAGTCTATTTTCCAGCTTTCCTTGTTCGTATGCAGCTCCGTCAGCAAGCCAGATTTCTTGAACAAGGTAAATCTACTAACACTTATTTATTTAATTACCACCAGTCACATAAGATTGATTTCTAGACGACAAGGCAAGTGAGCCTTACAGTTAAGACAAGATGGCTGGTTGCGTGGGGTTCCACATGGAATAAAACCTTTAGTTAAAATATTTGAGTCCTTTGTCTTTGTTTTTTAATTAACCAAATTAGGTGCTTGGAATATTCGAGGACATTGATGTGTCTGAAATAATACATATTTTGTAGCCACATTTGTCGTAATTAAGCTCAGTTTCTGCAACTTTTATTATGATTTGGTATATTTTTAGTGATAAGTGCAGATTAGAGTTATATTTGGACTATGGAGCGAAAAGGAGCTGAAACCGGCTTAAAACGGAGACAAACGAGCAAGAAATATGAAAGTTGAGAAACAGCCGGCGGCTGAGAGTTTTTAGCCGACGGCTAAATTGAAGTTTTCGCATAATTGTTCGTTACGTGCCGCGGAAGCAACTTTTTAGCCCGCGTGTTCCAGCCGACGGCTGAAATGAGCCAGCCGACGGCTAAATTGGCGTTTTCAGAATCTATAAATTGGGCTTCTAGGTCTCGAGTTTAAAAGACATTATTCCTTATTTTCAACCTGCATTCATCCTGGAAAGCTGCAAGAGAGTCCTAGGAGCCATTAAACACTTGGAAGCTTTTGGTTAATCTCTTTTAACCAACTTTGAATTTAGTAATTGTTTGATTCAAACTTATTTGCATTATTTTTCTTGATACAATGATTTGTTTGAAGACTTATTTTGTTATTTGTTTACAATCCAACATGAGCTAAACTCTTTAAGCGATTGCTTGGATTGTTGAACCTGGATCTATGTTTTAATCAAGTTTATGTTTGAACTTATTGATTTTTCCATTATTATTTACGTTTAATCGCGATCCATGTTTATTCAAAGTTATTAAATCTACTACTTAGCGTGATTGATATATCTATAACATAACTAGCGTTCTTATAAATTTATCAGTTATTTACAATTATATGATTTATTAGATAATTGTAGCTTGATACTTAATTGAGATAGGCTAAGAGATTAGTAATTTAATGAATTGAATGAACATGACAATTATATCGAATTTGAATAATTGAGACTTTTGTTAACTCGTGGTCGACAGATTAAATTGTAAACAATAGTGAACTTAAAGCACAATTTAGAGTGGATAAATCTAAGATAGCTCTTGATGTACGAATAATCGTATGATCTTTCTCTAAAATTGTAGGATTAGATAACTCTAGCGGGAAATCTAGTTATAATAGGAATCACAGTTAAATCAATCAAACATATTCTTGTTAAATCATAATCCAGGAAACATAAATCCAAGTAATCGTTGCTTTCTAAATATTGATTGAATCTAAAGACTTTTCAAAACAGTTTTTCATCCATAATTTCACTTAGTTAAATTGTTATTTTAATTTAATTATTTGTTTTCTGAAATATGTTCTCACAGAACTAAAACGCCCCCCATATTTAATTGCTTTAATTAGTTTAATTATATAATTTGAGATAACGAATATAAATACACGTTCCCTGAGTTCGATCCGGACTTACTGATTCTATATTTGCGTACGATCAGGTACACTGCCTGTATTGTGTGTTAATATATTTTGGTATAATCCTTTTCTAAACTTTAAATAATTTTATGTTATAAAATACACATCAAGTTTTTGGCGCCGCTGCCGGGGAACGGTAGCTATTTTTATTCGTAATTTTGAATTTGTAATTATTCGATCCTTTTGGAAAGATTTATCTTTCTGGAAGTTGCATTCTTTTTGTATTACGTGATAATTGTTAATTGGACTAATCGGATTTTTGAAGTTACAATTTTTCAGGAAATTTGCACTCAGATCTTTTTAACCGTCGGCTGAACAAAAACAGTCGCCGACTGATTTCCAGCCGCCGGCTGAATTTAGCCAACCGCCGGCTGATTAGCAGCTGTTTGTTTATTTTTCGTTTTATTGTAATTTTAATATTTCGGTTTGTTTAATTTTCAGTTATCACGGGCTACTGACATATTTTCTTCTGTACAATTAGGTTTTGCATGACCCGGAGTTCAAATCCAAATCTTGTAGAGCCTTTCGAAGATCCGGAGAAAGCTTTTCGCATTCGACGCAGACTGTTTTCACCAAAAGCTCAACCACTCACTAGTTTTAAGATTCACCAAAACGAGAGTTTCACTTCAGATTTTATGCCATCTTCTGACGAGGAATACAACCAGTTTTCTGATCAAGAGGAAGAGAAACCACTCCCTAATTCACCAGCCACCGTATCAGATTCCGATTCAACTGAAGAATCAGAGCACGAAATGGCAGTCAACATCGATGAGATCACTTTGGAGGAGTACTATGCTCTTACCCCGAATGTTGCAACAGACATTCCCAACCCTGCTGTCACTCGAGGAGCAGACTTCCAGCTTAAGGGCCAGTTTCTCAAAGAACTTCGAGAGAACCCTTTTAATGGAGATGAGAATGAAGATGCTAATGTTCATGTGGAAAAGGTCATCGAGATTGCTGATGCTTACACTATTCCTGGTGTGACAAAGGAGGCTGTTATGTTACGGGTGTTTCCGATGACACTCAAAGGAAACGCAAAACGGTGGATTGGGAACGAACCAGCAAATTCCATCACTACTTGGGCCGATCCGAGGGCCAAGTTTTTGAAGAACTACTGTCCCCCTTCAAAAACCTCTAAGATGATTGATGACATCAGGAACTTCACACAGGATATTGGTGAGTCACTTTATCAAGCATGGGAGCGTTACAAAGACATGTTACACAAATGCCCCCAGCATGATCTCAACACTCAGCAAGTCATCAAGACATTTTACAAGGGGGTTGATCGTCAAACTCGTAACGAGTTAGATTCTGAAGGCAAAATTCCACGGAAAATCCCGGCTGATGCTTGGAGTGCTATTGAAAAATCTGCTAAACACTCCAAACTATGGGAAGACGGTGGTAAGGGACGAAGGAAAATGGCTGATAACAGCGACGGTCTCGCTGCTATAACTAACAAACTGGATGCTATGGGAAGAGACATCAAGCGCGTCAACGAGAAAGTTCATGCTATTCAAGTTGGTTGCGAAATTTGCAACGGATACCATCTAGCCAAAGATTGCCCTAGGAAAGATGAGGAAGAAGCCACTGAAGAGGTAATGTATGGAGATTACCAAGGAGGAGACAGGAATAACAACAACTATCGCCAAGGAGGAGACAAAAATGGTTATCGCAAGCCCTACAACAACAATCAGGGAAATTCAAATGGGCAGAAACCATATAGGCAAGGACCACCGGGATTCTATGCTAAGGAGGCTCCTAAGGCACCGTTTCCACCAAAGGACGATTTGCATGAACTGATGAAACAACTCATGACAACTAATAATCAGTTTATGCAAACCACGATCAAGCGAATGGATGACACTGATTCCATCATCCGTAATCAAAGCGCTTCGATCAAGCAACTCGAAGGGACCATGGGACAATTAGCGAAAGTAGTACAAGGGAGATTTCCGGGACAGCTACCGAGCTTCACGGAAACGAATCCTCGAGATCATGTCAAAGCAGTTACCACCCGAAGTGGTAAAACTCTCAATTCTTCTTTTACAGGTGTTACTAACAATATTCCTTCTGATTTTGCACAGGTTAACAAAGAAGACGGACAAGAGAACGCAGACAAACCGCTGAATTCTGCTACTGCTGAGTTTCAGCCGGCGGCTGCCCAAAGCCAACCGGCGGCTGAAAGCCAACCGGCGGCTGGGATTTTCCAGCCGACGGCTGAAATGCTGATTTCGAAGAAAAGTCCTCCAGCTGCTACTACGAAGCCGAAAATCAAACCGTGACTAAGGACTTCACACCTGCTGTTCATATCCTGATGCTCTGAAGAAAGACAAAGATGCTGTCACTTATCACAAATTTCTGGAGAACATGAAACAGCTTCACATCAATATTCCGTTCATTGAGGCGATTGCTCAAATGCCAAAGTACGCGAAATATTTGAAGGATCTTGTGACAAATAAGAGTA
>CAJVGC010000001.1:14138821-14170717 GCA_910822075.1 Senecio squalidus
GGAAGTTCAGCAGCGGATGAACACTTCAATATTACGAGTTTATCGAACAATAAAGAATGAATAAGAAATAAACAATAGTATTGTCGAATTGTAAGCCTCAATCGTATTAATCAGAATAATATCAATACAACGTGTTTTTCTATCTTCCAAGGATCTATCTATTTATAGACCTTGAGGCTCGTTCTAGATAAACTAGAATTCTGCGTCTATCCTTATCTAAACATTGAATAAGGAAACTTTACTTATTTAACAAAAGGAAATCTAATCTAATTATAACTCTATCTAATTAGATTTGATTCTTGTAAGATAAGCCTTTGTCTTCCGCATATCTTGGCTTGACTTCCTTATCTTGACTCTGACCTTAGTAACCGTAGTAACCATCTACCGTAGTAACTTTGTTGAACAGCCGCATCAACTTGTCTTTATGTTCTTCCGTAGTAACTTCTTAACTTCAAACTTAACGTTTAAGTTACTTTTACTTGTTTGTTAGGTTTCATTGTTTATGGTTAAACTATATTACTAAGTTATAACCCAACAATGTTCCACCACCAGATCAGGAGGAGCACCCACCGGGTCAGGGATTCGATTTTTCGGCACAGATGGCTGCATTGACGTCTAGCATGGGGCAGATGTCGTCACGGTTCGATTCATTTGCGGACCGTCTGGAGGATCGTTACTGCGATCTCAGCCATGACATCACCTATATCCGCAACCAGGTGGGGCACATGCAGTCAGAGTTTGACAGTAGGAACTGCTATCAGGACGAGATGTTGTACCAGTACCATCAGCGTACCGGTGTGAGTTATCAGGCCTATGACGGTTCTTATCACTCGTTTGGTAGTGCCACTCCGATGGATCAGGATCAGCCATCTTCATCCACCTATGAGGATCGCCACCACCTGTGGTCCTCTCAGCCTTACCAGTACCAGCCTCCTACCGAAGCACAGAGACAGCAGGACGATGAGGAGCGGAGAGCCGCTTGGGGCAGCCAGGGTCGTTGGCCTGATATGTGATGATCTTTGGTTATGTTGTGTATTTTATTTTAAGACTATTTTTATTTTTATTTCTATTTCATATGGGTTATTTGTTTGAGATTTTTATATTTGGATTATGTATTTCTTATGCTTATTTTATTGTGGTACTTAATATGTGTGCATGTGTTTCCCATTTTTAGAATTTCAACCATTTTAGTGGAAGTAATGCCGAAAATCCGAATTTTCAAAGGAAGCTATGCAGATTTTTTGAGGACGTTAAGCTTTTACCAGCCATACATTCTTTCCATTGCTATTTCCTTTCACAGCATTCGACATTTAAATGGGGGAGCCTTTTCTATTCCTTTCTCTTTTTCTTTTTGCACTTAATTGCTGAATTTTCTTTACAATGAGGACATTGTATTGTTTAAGTGTGGGGAAGGGGTTAGGATTGAATCTATTTGTCCTTAGGAACAATTTGTGTGAAAATTTTAAAATTTTTGACATATTTTTCGTAATTAGTTTTAACTAGTTGCATAACTAGGCACACCTACCCATTCCAATTTTTGTGAGGATTTGAGCCATTATAGCATACATTTTATATGCTTTTATCTTCATTTGTTATGAGTGTGCCGGTGACTTGTAGACTTTAGAACTTGACACTGTATACGCTTCGAGGCTATGAATGAGCATAAGTTTTTACTTATCAGTAACCAGGAAAGAGGCAAAAGAATTAGGATTGTTAAACAGTTGATTGGCCTATTCGTTTCTTATAGTCGATAACTACACTGGTTATTTGACTCACACTACCTATCGAGCACTCGTTTTTAGTGTTTTTGACGTTTAGATACCATATTTGCGCCAAACCTTTTTCTTTTATCACCTTTCCAGATATATTCCATAAATTGAGCCTAATGTATAAGTCGTTTAATCCGGATATTTTTGTTGAAAATTCCCTCTTTCTTAACTTGATTGATTATTAGACGGAATGTTATATATGATGGCGTGGAGTTGTTTAATTTGCTTAAGTTCACGAAGAAAGTCACAGGTGGATATAAGTTAAGAATTATTCAGGATTTTGATGGACCTTTTGAGCGGTGTCTTTAATATATAAAAAAAAAGAAAGAAAAAATAATAAAACAGAAAAAAAGAGATATATTAAAGCCCGTACTAGGTAGCCAATAATTGTTGAAGTTATTTAACGGATTTTGCGAGAAATAAAAATTCTCAATTGGAGCGTTGAAGAATTAAGACGAAGTTTGGTCTTAGAAGTTTCATCAGAGTGAGCCATTAGGGATAATCAATCGAGTTTTGAAAGTAATATAATTTTTAACTAAAATATTTGGATTTGTAGACTAATTGGAAGTTGATTGTTTCATATCATTCATATTAATTCACCTTCATCATATTTTCCATTATTTTACCCATCACCCATTGATATGACCATAAGCCCTCTGAACTAGTTACTTAGACTCTATTGGTGGAGAAGCGTATCGTTATCAAGCCTATGATAGAATACTTGTCATGACTGAGCTTTGAGCGATTTCACATATATATTACACTTAGATTAGGTTTTTGAGTGATTGAGTGTTATACTTCCCAAATCGTGAGATGTTTAGTTATGCATTTAAATTTTGGCTTGGTAATAATTAAATTCATCTTCGTAAATAAATTTTTTGTAATTTACTCGACTCGTTGGGTATTTTATTTTTATTGAAGATGTTTGTTTTGTTCTAAATCTAACAGTTTACTTGAGGACAAGTAAGATTCAAGTGTGGGGAATTTGATGTGTCTGAAATAATACATATTTTGTAGCCACATTTGTCGTAATTAAGCTCATTTTCTGCAACTTTTATTATGATTTGGTATATTTTTAGTGATAAGTGCAGATTAGAGTTATATTTGGACTATGGAGCGAAAAGGAGCTGAAACCGGCTTAAAACGGAGACAAACGAGCAAGAAATATGAAAGTTGAGAAACAGCCGGCGGCTGAGAGTTTTTAGCCGACGGCTAAATTGAAGTTTTCGCATAATTGTTCGTTACGTGCCGCGGAAGCAACTTTTTAGCCCGCGTGTTCCAGCCGACGGCTGAAATGAGCCAGCCGACGGCTAAATTGGCGTTTTCAGAATCTATAAATTGGGCTTCTAGGTCTCGAGTTTAAAAGACATTATTCCTTATTTTCAACCTGCATTCATCCTGGAAAGCTGCAAGAGAGTCCTAGGAGCCATTAAACACTTGGAAGCTTTTGGTTAATCTCTTTTAACCAACTTTGAATTTAGTAATTGTTTGATTCAAACTTATTTGCATTATTTTCTTGATACAATGATTTGTTTGAAGACTTATTTTGTTATTTGTTTACAATCCAACATGAGCTAAACTCTTTAAGCGATTGCTTGGATTGTTGAACCTGGATCTATGTTTTAATCAAGTTTATGTTTGAACTTATTGATTTTTCCATTATTATTTACGTTTAATCGCGATCCATGTTTATTCAAAGTTATTAAATCTACTACTTAGCGTGATTGATATATCTATAACATAACTAGCGTTCTTATAAATTTATCAGTTATTTACAATTATATGATTTATTAGATAATTGTAGCTTGATACTTAATTGAGATAGGCTAAGAGATTAGTAATTTAATGAATTGAATGAACATGACAATTATATCGAATTTGAATAATTGAGACTTTTGTTAACTCGTGGTCGACAGATTAAATTGTAAACAATAGTGAACTTAAAGCACAATTTAGAGTGGATAAATCTAAGATAGCTCTTGATGTACGAATAATCGTATGATCATTCTCTAAAATTGTAGGATTAGATAACTCTAGCGGGAAATCTAGTTATAATAGGAATCACAGTTAAATCAATCAAACATATTCTTGTTAAATCATAATCCAGGTGAAACATAAATCCAAGTAATCGTTGCTTTCTAAATATTGATTGAATCTAAAGACTTTTCAAAACAGTTTTTCATCCATAATTTCACTTAGTTAAATTGTTATTTTAATTTAATTATTTGTTTTCTGAAATATGTTCTCACAGAACTAAAACGCCCCCCATATTTAATTGCTTTAATTAGTTTAATTATATAATTTGAGATAACGAATATAAATACACGTTCCCTGAGTTCGATCCGGACTTACTGATTCTATATTTGCGTACGATCAGGTACACTGCCTGTATTGTGTGTTAATATATTTTGGTATAATCCTTTTCTAAACTTTAAATAATTTTATGTTATAAAATACACATCAGACATATTAGATATTGTTATAAATTTGCTAATGTTAGGACGAGGTTAATTATAACTTAACTAATTAGTATAAAAGAATAACAAAGATTAAAGATGGGAGAAAGTAGTATATCGCTTAGGAAAGTGTATATACGGTGCATTTTTCATCTTTATATTAGATGGGTATTTATACTAGCTACAACTACTATTGAATTTACATAATAGAGTAATTATAGGAGACAAGTAGGTTATTGTGTATAATACATAGGGTTGAAAATGTATGCATCCAAATAGCAAAGATCAATAATTCACAACACTCCCCCTTGGATGCCAATTTTCAACAGAGTTCAACTTTGATATACTGAAGCATTAAAAACCTTTGCTAAAGAAAACCCAGTGGGAAAAAAAATTAGCTAAGGGAAAAAGAGTGCATTATATAGTTGACTCCCCCTCATGTTGACATCTGTCAACCATCACATGCTTCGCAAGTGTCTCATTCCAATGTCATGGACATGCTTTCTGAAAGTTGCAGTTGGAAGTGCCTTCGTGAAAAGATCTGCTGAATTGTTGCTAGATTGAACATAATCCATATTGAAACGTTTTAAGACCTTCTCTGTATAATTTGTTTGATGTACAAGTATACCATTATTCATGTGCTCAATCTGTAAACCAAGGCAGATTTTTGGTTTTTCCAAGGTCTTTCATTTCAAATTCTTTCTTTAAAAGCACAATCACTTCATTAATTTCATCGTTTGTTCCAATGATGTTTAAATCATCAACGTAGACAGGTATGATCACATATCCAGATGTTGTTTTCTTAATAAAGACGCATGGACAAATAATATTATTCGTATAGCCTTTGTTTATCAAATAATCACTCAAGCGATTATACCACATCCGTCCAAATTGCTTTAAACCATATAAAGATCTTTGTAATTTTATTGAGTACATTTCTTTGGGTTTTGTACTTAATGTTTCAGGCATTTTAAATCCTTCTGGGATCTTCGTATAGATATCACTATCTAGTGATCCATACAAGTAAGCAGTAACAACATCCATGAGACGCATTTCTAAATTCTTAGAAACTGCTAAACTAATTAAATATCTAAAAGTAATAGCATCCATAACAGGAGAATATGTTTCATCGTAATCAATCCCCGGTCTTTGAGAAAAACCTTGAGCCACAAGTCTGGCCTTGTATCTTATAATTTCATTTTTCTCATTTCTTTTACGTATAAATATCCATCTGTACTCTACAGGTTTCATGGATTTGGGAGTGATAACAATAGGTCCAAAAACCTTCCGTTTATTGAGAGAATTTAATTCAGCTTGCATGGCGTCTCTCCATTTAACCAAATCATGTCTATTTTGACAATCAATAACAGACTAAGGTTCAGGATAATCACTTTCATTCATAACCTCACATGCAACATTATATGAAAATATTTCATCAATATTTTCCATTTCGTTTCGGTTCCATAATGCATGTGTATTTCCATAATTGATTGCAATCTCTTTATTGTTATCATTCATTTCTCCTACTGGAGAAATGATGATATTTTGTGTTTCTTCAAGAACACTTTTCTCGTGATCATTTGCATTCTCTGCACCTTTTCTTTTACGGGGATTTTTATCTTTGGAACCAATTAGTCTTCCACGCTTCAAGCGTGTTTTAGACTCTTGAGTGGCTTTATCGTCAGATTTTCCATCTGGGATCTCAATTCGAGTTGAAGCGTTAACTGATGGTATATATGATTTGGTCACTCTTTTTGTATCAACAAATGCATCGGGTAATTGATTTGCAATTTGTTGCAAGTGCATAATCTTTTGAACTTATGTTTCACATTGTTTGGTGCGCGGATCAAGATGCAACAAATAAGGTTCACACCATGAAACATCTTTTTCTTTGAGTTTCTTTTCTCCCCCTAATGTTGGAAGAGTTGCCTCATTAAATTGGCAATCAACTAGGCGTGTTGTAAAAACGTCACCTACTAGTGGTTCAAGATATCTTATGATATAAGATGTTTCATATCCAACATATATTCCTAACCTCCTTTGAGGTCCCATTTTTGTACGATGTGGTGGTGCAATGGGAACATATACAGCACAACCAAAAACTCTAAGGTGAGAAATGTTTGGCTCTTGCCCAAAAGCAAGTTGCATGGGAGAATACGTATGGTTAGCACTTGGTCTTACACGAATAAGTGACGCAACATGTAAAATTGCATGACCCCATATTGATACAGGTAGCTTTATTCTCATTATTAATGGTCTAGCTATTAGTTGAAGACGTTTAATCAGTGATTATACTAAACCATTTTACATGTGAACATGAGCAACTGGATGTTCAACAACAATCCCTACAGACCTACAACAATCATCAAATTCTTGGGATGTAAATTCACCATCATTATCAAGTCTTACCTCTTTAACAGTGTAATCAGGAAAATGTGCTATTAACTTGATAATTTGAGCCAGAAATTTTGCAAATGCCACATTACGAGTTGAAAGTAAGCAAACATGAGACCATCTACTTGATGCATCTATTAAAACCCTAAAATATCTAAATGGTCCACATGGTGGGTGAATTGGTCCACATATGTCACCGTGAATTCTTTCAAGAAACATAGGTGATTCGTTTTCAACTTTAAGTGGTGAAGGTCTCACAATTAATTTTCCAAGAGAACATGATGTGCCTGGAATTATTGAACCTGATTGAGGTATCTTATGATCCTTCAATGGATGTCCATGAGTACTTTCAACTATCCTTCGCATCATTGTTGATCCTGGATGGCCTAATCTGTCATGCCATAAAGTAATTATTGCAGGATTACTATATTTTTCTTTCACTACCATATTTGATTCCACCACATGTATATGTGTATAATGTAAATCAGAATGAAGTCTTGGTATTGTTTCTAGAACTTTGTTCTTTTCAACAATATGCATATATTTCTCATGACCTTATAGTCACTGTTTGAGTATCATATCCATTAAGGTATATGTCACTAAAACTCAATAAATTTCTCGACGATTTTGGAGAAAATAAAGCATTATTTATCAAAAGTTTTGTACCATTTGGTAGCATAACATTAGCCTTTCCCATTCCTTCTATCAAGTCTACAGGACCTGATATAGTACGAATGATTGCTTTTGTAGGTTTCAGTTCAGAGAAATATTTCTTAGTTCTCAGTATAGTGTGTGTGGCACCACTATCGGATATGCAGAGATCTCCAACCTTTGTTTGATGTTGTATTCCAGTGGAACTCATATCAAACTTCAAATATTAAAAAACAAGAAATTAGTCAAGTAGATAATAACAAAGAGATACATTTATTGCATAAATATTACATGAAAGACAGAAACAAGTTAAGAATTTGAAAAACATAGTTATAAAAGAGAAACATAAACATAGTTATTAAACATAAACTTAGTTGTAACATCCGTCCCACATCGGTTGGAGAGGAGAACGAATCCTTCTTTATAAGGGGGTTGATACCTCTTCTAGCATGACGCGTTTTGGCACGAGCTTCGTGCCAGAAACAATTCTGTGCGTCGGTGAGCGAAGCGGACAATATCACGCTACGGGTGTGCTTGGGCTGTTACAAATGGTATCAGAGCCGGGGCCCGAACTGATGTACACAGCGAGGACGCTGTGTCCTGTAAGGGGGGAGGATTGTAACATCCGTCCCACATCGGTTGGAGAGGAGAACGAATCCTTCTTTATAAGGGGGTTGATACCTCTTCTAGCATGACGCGTTTTGGCACGAGCTTCGTGCCAAAAACAAATTCGTGCGCCGGTGAGCAAAGCGGACAATATCACGCTACGGGTGTGCTTGGGCTGTTACATTAGTAAATAGAGGTCATCAATATCCATATCAATCCAAAAGGTTAAGATTATTGCAATAATCTGCAACATTAAGCTCGATTTCTGAAAACTCAAGATCATCAATAAGGTTTACTTCCTTATATTTTCCTTTCAAGGATTCTTTGTAGAGTTCACAGAGGTGGTGAGGCGTTCGGCAGTTTTTAGACCAATGTCCTTTTACACCACATCTAAAACAAATATCTTCATGATTATGAGAAGAACCTGCTCCATCACCATGATTTGTCGTTTTGGAATTTCTTTGAGGTTGAAATTTTTTGTTTTGGGGAGCATGGTAATAATTTGAGCGACCACGCCCACGCCCACGCCCATAAGATTTCCCTCTACCAAAGTTTTGGTTTCGACCAGAATTATGGTTTTGACCATAAGGATGGTTTGGGCCAAAATGTCCACGACCACGTCCCCGTCCACTCATATTATTTTTGGAACCATCTATGTTTGCAGCATTTGCTTCAGGCAATGCTAATGATCCTGTAGGGCGGGACTCGTGATTTTTCATCAAAAGTTCATTGTTTTGTTCAGCGATGAGGAGAAATGCATTCAATTCAGAATATCTTTTAAATTTTTAACTTATATTATTGTTGTAAATTTATATTTGATGCATGAAAGGTGGAGAATGTTTTCTCCAACTTTTCTTCCTCTGTAACACCATGTCCACAAAATTGAAGTGTTGAAAATATTCTAAAGAGAGTGAAGGTGTATTCATTTACTTTTTTAAAATCTTGGAATCTTAGATTTCTCTATTCATCCCTAGCAGATGGAAGCAATACTTCCTTTTGATGCTTAAATCTTATTTCAAGATCCTTCTAAGAAAAGGAATAGACCTGTTATATTAAAATATTTCATTCTAGCATATCATCCAAATGCTTATTAATGAAAACATTAGCTTTCGCTTTGTCTAGCGATGAGCATTCATTGTCTGCTTTTATGGTATCTATAATACCCATGGATTCAAGATGCCTCTTGACCCTTGCGGTCCATGTCATATAATTTTTGCCACTTATATCAAGTGCTTTGAATTCAATCTTTGGAATGTTCGACATATTGTAACTATAAGAACTGAACAAATATAAAATATTAAAATTAGAATCCATATATATCAATACATAATGAAACACAGAGAAGTGGAAATATAACAGTTACAAGTATGGTTAAGTAAAAATAAAATTCACGCCATGGCTAGTTAAACAAGGAGAATGACCGATAACATAATTAATACAATGACGAAAATTACAAGCGGGTGAATCATCTTCAAAAGTCTTTAACCCAAATGAATTTGAGAAAATAGAGAATTGTTTTGTGCAAAATGATGAACCAGAGTTCTCAATTTATAGTGAAAAATGTAGCCGTTATAACGTCGTTAGTCATCGTTTATAACCGTTATATAGCCGTTGTAATTATATATTTTAAAATAATAACTTTGTAATTAAATCGTTAAACATAGTAATTAAGAAAAACTTAGAAATTATAATTATAAGAATAGAAACATTAACATTAGTAAACAATAATAAAAATGAACATAAGAATAAAAGTTAGTATCAATAAATATAAATTAGCAAAGTTATGAATAAAGTTAGTGTACATAAATAAGAATTAGTAATAAAAGTTAGTATCAATAAATATAAATTAGCAAAGTTAAGAGTAAAGATAGTGTACATTTTATATAAATAGAAGTTAGTAAGTTAGTAACAAATAAACATTAGTAAGGTTAAGAGCAAATGTTAGTATAGATTAACATAAATGTTAAAGATTAGTAAAAGTTAGTAGTCCATTAAAATATTTAAAAGTTAGTAGTCCATTAATGTATAATAAATTAGTAGTCCATTACTATATGATGAAATATTGGTAAAAGTTAGTAGTTCATAATTAAAAATCTTTTACTTTACAAATTTGAGTATTATGATTGTTACCTCTTTTATGGTAATGTATAAAGTTTTATTACGAAAAATGTTTACCTTGATGATTTTCTTGATTATAGTGGATATACCTTGAACTTGTTTTAATCTTCTTGATAAAAGCTTTTCGTGCTGATAACGTGTTATAAATTTGCTAATATTAGGACGCGATTAATAATAACTTAACTAATTTTTATAAAAGAATAACAAAGATTAGAGATGGGAGAAGGTAGTATATCACTTAGGAAATTGTATATGATGCATTTTTCATCTTTACATTAGATGGGTATTTATACTAGCTACAACTACTATTGAATTTACATAACAGGGTAATTATAGGAGACAAGTAGGTTATTGTGTATAATATATAGGGTTGAAAATGTAAGCATCAAAATAGCAAAGATCAATAATTCACAACAGATATTCAAATGTTTGGGATGTCTCTTTTTACTTGATTTTAAATTTTCTAAGCCCGACCTGTAGCTTTTGTTATCCAATTTGAACATTTTGCGACTTCGTCGCTCAAACTGCTAAGGAGTTTTAGATCTGTTCTAATGGACTTAAACCCACATATGGGGTTTGTGTTTATCATCTAAAGTTTCAACCCGGTCTTCTTTTTAATTTTATTAATTTTCATTTTTTTTCTTTTATAATCTAATTTGTTTGTCAAGCTTCAATTGTGACATTTCAGTTTTGAAGCATGATTTTGCTTTGTTTAATTACATGGAGTGTTCTGTTCTTTTGTTGATTTTGCTACCTTGGAGGTTAGATTAATTGAAAGGATCATAATATAAATTCATAAGTATTTAATTGGATTGGTGATCTTTTGAAGTCATTTAATGTGGAAGAAGTTATATGGTTTCGCGGAACAAAAATAGGTGAAGGATCAAAGAAATCCAGTACAGGAAATGAATTTTAGAGGCCTGATCTATGTCATAAAATAGACCAAAAAGTTTAAGGTATATACAAAAATTTAGTATCATCACGAGACTAACACTTTTTATAGGCTCTAATTACTGGGAACAACGTTTTTGGATGGTTTTTCGTATTAAAAGTAATAAATATAATAAGGTTTTCTTAAATTCCGAGTCCCTAAGAACTTGGGGTTGTGCGGTCGCACATAGTACTTGCTAAGATCATGCACTAGAAGAAATGGTGGGTTAAAGTAAATGAAGAAGACAAACAAATCAACATTAAAGAAAAAGGGATCGAAGGGAAGAAAATCAAAGAACCAAACGTGTGCAGTATCAGAAAGCACTAAATAAAACCAGTTTAATTAGTCTAAAGAGTAGAAGAATTATAACATATGTTACTAGTGGTGTACATAGTAATGATAGTAGTGCAAGAATCATCTTCTCTGATATTGTTATTATGTTTTTAGGAATTTTGAATGTTTTATTGTTTATCCAACTACATATATAAAGTTTCCGTTTCGTTGAGCAGATTTTCCGATGGATGAGATGGTGCCAAATCATGATCCCATCAGGTACAAAGATCTTCCCTTTTCTAAATCGCCTATCGAAGATTGGAGACGGCTGGTTGCAATCTTCAGCCTACAGGCACGCCCGTCGGCTGTTATTTGGAACACCATCAAAAGTCTTGAACAAGAATCTTTAAACCGAATCCACGAGCACTACCAGGTTCCGGTTTTTGCAGTTGGACCTTTGCACAAAATAACACCAAGCCCACCAACTAATTTTCTGAAAGTGGACAATAGTTGCATCACTTGGCTTGATAAACAAGCTCCAAAATCCGTGATATATGTAAGCTTTGGAAGCTTAGCCACTTTAGATGCGAAAGTACTTACTGAAATGGCATGTGGTCTAGCCGAAAGTAACCAGCGATTTCTATGGGTGGTTAGACCTGGTTCGGTTTGTGACTCAGAATGGACCGAGTTTTTGCCAAAGGGTTTCATAGAGGAAACAAGAGATCAAGGTTTAATTGTGAAATGGGCTCCCCAAAAGGATGTGTTGGCACATTTCGCGGTGGGTGGATTTTGGAGCCATTGCGGATGGAATTCGATTTTTGAGAGTATTTCCGAAGGGGTTCCGATGATATGTCAACCATTTACAGCAGACCAATGGGTAAATGCCCGTTACGTGAGTTATGTGTGGAAGATTGGACTCGAGTTGCCGCGTTTCAAGAGAGGGGAGATGAAAAGTATGATTAGAAGAGTTATGGTTGATGAAGAAGGGGAGGAAATAAGAGTTAGAATGAATGATATGAAGGAAATGATTAAATAAGCTATGAACAATGGTGGTTCTTCACAGGAGTCACTAGAGAAATTGGTGGGTTTCATTTTGTCATGTTAAATTTTTGATTATTAAAAAACATAAGGACTCAAAATGTTGTTGACTTGTTGAAACCATTTTGGTTCTCTTTTAAACCAACTTATATGGGGTGATTGGTAAATCATGGTTAAAAACACAAAGTTTACGTGATGTTATAACTTAACTATATTTATCGTGACCGTTTTTGAAACCGGTCATTTTATCATCTCAAGATGTTATCTATGAAAGCTTTGAGACTTCTTGTGAGATATCTTACCATTAGATTACTTTTGTGATGGTTAACTATATTTATCTTATATTTGTGAGGCAATAGATGAAGATATTTTTATACAAGTTATAATTTAACCTTATCTTGTTAGTATATCCTTAAAACTAAATCAATATAGTTATTATAATTTAACCATATCATGATGTACCATCAAATTTTAATCTCAACCTTTTAGGCAGGCGGAGATGGCGATATTTAAACGACAACCTTTGGAAGAAAAGTAATCTCGAGCTTCTTTGAAAATCACTGTGGATTATGGAGCCTAGATAGATGTCATGAGCAAATATTCAAGTTTCCTCGTTTATACGCCCTAGAAATTAACAAAAGAGCTATAGTATGCGATCAATACTTGGACACAAATTGGGTTTGGAGTTAGAGATCCGTCATAATTACGGAAAGGGTATTAGATGATCTTAACTCACTTACCACTTTAATGGGAAAATTTCACCTGACTTGTGACTCTCTTCATAGACGGATATGGTCTCTAGATGCTTAAGGCTCGTTTAGGGTTTGAACGTCTTACTTTTTATTATGGGTAGAATTTTTCGTCTATGATCACAGGTTATTGCAAGTAAACTCGTGATCACGGATCACAACAATCTACGTGATCACAGGATCACTAAAAGGTTCATGATCACTGATACTACTTGTTATATATCTGTATGTTTTATTCTCATTTTGGCAGGTATTACTAATAGCTAATATAACCGTTGGAGACGTGGTCTAAGTCAAGGCGTGCAAGACTTGAAATAAACGTTGAAGAAGAAGTCTAAAGAAGATCCCACATATCTCGGAACATGGATGATCCCGCATATTTCGCTATAGTTGTTAATTCATTATGTTATAAATGGAGGCAATGATCGGTATAGGAACACACACAATTGTGTTCATTTACTTTTTACGTATTCTTTAGCTATTTTGCATAAATTATCTCGTGTTCATACATTAGTTTACCACAACACCTTACCTCACATAACTAATTGATCATCGTATTACCTTAGGTAGTTTTTGGTCAAAAACATTTGGCGCCCACCTTGGGGCAAGTGGTGCTTTTATCATCAAAACTTTGTTAAAAGCTTTACTTAATCAATTTTTATCAAAAGTCTTTACAAAAATGGCATCTCATGGAAAGTCAACTTTTGTTTCATCAACCTCCACAACCTGAGGCTTGATACCTGTTGAGTTATAGTGTATTACTACTGATGAAGATGGTGGTCATCAATCAAGTTACTATTGGTAACTATTACTACTGGTGAAGATGGTTAATATTGGTCACTGGTCAAGTTACTACTGGTCATCACTATTACTATTGTTGCTGCATAGATTGCATGGGAGTTTCTACTAGAGGTTACTACTACTGAGCTGATAATGTGAGTTATGATTTAGTAGCAGTTATATTTATAACAGATTTATGATAATTACAAAGTAGATTCGATTAGATATTGTAACCCGATTATGTCTAGGGTTAGTTAGCCTCAAGGTCTATAATATATAGATCCTTATATCGTTGTAAATATACGTCTATTACGAAACCCTAATTCTAATAGATTTAGGTTGTTGGTGGAAATCTTGTGTTCTTAATCGTTTATTCATATTCATAACTTGTTAATTAATATCTTGTAATATCAAAGTGTTGATCCGCTGCAACTCCTTTGATAGATCTAGATCTAATTGTTTGTTTATACAAACCTAATCTCGTTAGATCATGACAAGTGGTAACAGAGCACAATGTTTCTCTAGATCTAAGATCCACAAGACGTTTAACAAGTTTTCACAAACAAATCCAAGATGTCTGATCTGAATGAAGTCGTTCAAGCAAATAGGATTCCAATACTCCTATCATCAAACTATGATATGTGGAAAAGTCGTATGTATCAATACATGCTTCAAAGCAATTACTCTATGTGGCAAGTGATTAAGAATGGTGCTAAATATGTTGCACTTGCTTATAGCTACACCCAATGAATATCAACATCAGTTTAGAAATTTACTGATGCTAAGCTGCTATGGGAAGCTCTGGAAAAACGATTTGGTGGAACAGCTAGTACAAGGAGAAATCAGAAAGACTTGCTAAAGCAAGAATTTGAAAGCCTTATGTTTGTGAAAGGAGTACTACTGTCTCACAACGTTTGACAGATTCAACAAGCTGACTGGAGAGCTATCCAGTATGGGAGTGAATACTGCTCAAGATGATATCAACAGGAAGTTTCTCAGATCTCTAGGAGAAGAGTGGACTATGTATACTATATGGTATAGACAAGGAGATATTGTTCGTAGAAGTGATAATACTGGGTTTGAAAAAAGCAAAGTGAGGTGTTTTGAATGCAAGAAACCTGGACATTTTGCTAAGGAATGTCCAAATTCTAACAAAGATGACAATCAAAAGCACTCAAATCACAACAATCAAGCATGATCAAGCAACAACCATCAAGGAAGGTCATCCAGTTCTACTGCTTTGGTTACTCAGGATGGACTAGGGTTTGACTGGAGCTTTCAAGCTGATGAAGAAGTAACCAATCAAGCTTTAATGGCTGATGTTCGAGAAGATGACATTCCAACTGAGAGTATTATCTGAACTTTGCTCTCATGCATGCATTAAACAAGTTAGGGATTATAGAGAACATAATAAACTTGTGTGTGAATCTTTACATAAGCTAGAAGAAAGAAGAAAGAAATTTTCTAAAATAATTGCTAATTTTGAACAATAACTTAAAGCTTATGTTAAAAATGAGATTAAATATCAAGAAGAACTAGCTATTGTGAAATGGGAAAGGGATAATGCATTATCTAAGGTAATTAAAGCAGAAGAACAACTTCAGGAAATAAAAATTGAGAATGATCAAATTAAGCTAACAATCACAAAGTATGAAAATGCTTCAAAAATTGTTGATCAAATTCTAAAATCTCAAGCGCATGGTAACAACAAGAATATGATTGGGTATAATAATGTGTCACCACCTTTTAACTGCAATTATATTCCTCACAGTGTAGATTCTAGTGAAGAATTAAGTGAGGAAGAAATTGAAGTTAACACAAATGCTAAGAAATACTCCTCAAACACAATCTAGAGTCATGGAGAAAAGTAAAGAACAAACTGTCCCACAAGACTAAAATTTTGCTTTTAACTCTAATCAAGGTCATACTTTTCATCAAAATATTAAAAACAGACCAAATGTGTATAAAGAAAGAAACTGGCACTATGTAGGACAACGACAACATGTCAAGACCTGCAACTGCATGAGTATGAGTAAACATGAACATGCATTACCTGTAAAAGGGAATGTAAGGAACCGCAGTCAACGTGTCACTCAACAAAAGGGTCCAAATGTTTTTAAAGGATGACTTGTGTGTGTAAAATCAGACCATTTAACTGAAGACTATTTCTATAACAAAATAAATAACAGAAATGGAGTTGGATTCAATAGGAATGGCTCAAACTCACCATCTAGGTTTGGTAGAACTGCTCAGAAGTTTGTGAGCAGAAGGAAATACAACAGAAAATATCAAAAACTAAACTTCAAAGAAAATAACACTACGAGTAGAAACTATGGAAATTACACCAGCAATAACTCTGAAAGTAGTAATTTTCTGTATGAAAACACTAGGAGACCTGCATACCACTTTAAAAGATTTGATTATGTAAATGAAAAAGGTAAACTCAAGACAACTTTGGCTTGGGTTCCTAAAAGAAACCAATTTTTTTTCTCATGTGCAGAGCAAGCCAGGTAGGAAAAAGGAAGATACATGGCATGTAGATAGTGGGTGCTCTAGGCACATGACAAGCAACAAATTGAAGCTTCAAAACTTTGTTGAATATGATGGAGACTATGTTGCATTTAGAGGAAATTCAAGAGGTGGTAAGATTACAGGTAGATGAACAATCAACAATGGTAAAGTTACTTTTGAAAATGTATTCTTTATCAAAGAATTAAATTAAGTGTGTGATAAAAGGAATAAAGTTCTTTTTACAAACACTGAGTGTATCATTCTTGATCCAAAGTTTATAGTAGTTGATGAAAGCATGATTCTACTAAGAACACTAAGGAAAGATAATGTATATTGTTTAGACATGGGAAGTAATGACTCTGAAACTAAAGAAAATTATTTTATTTCAAAAGCATCACTTGATGAATCATCACCGTGGCACAGGAGAATGTGTCATATGAATTTTATAAACATGAACATCTTGGTAAAAAATGATCTTGTAAGAGGTTTACCTCAAAAGGAGTTCACATGCAATGATCACTATGTTGCATGTCTGAAGGGAAAATGTGAAAATCGTCACTTTTTCCGTCTCAAGTTAGTCTAGTATGTCTATAACTCATTATCGACTCTTATTAAAAACTTTTTATAAAGTTGCTTTATACTACGTTGATGTGTATTGGTTGATGATTTCATGTGTGATTCCTTTTATACATTGTTGGATATGTATAGTATTCTAGGTTCACAAGTAAGTAGATCTCGCTAGATGAGCTTCTACGTCTAAAGTTTAGAGAATCTTATCTAATGGCTGATACTAAATATTTATTTATAATGGAAATTACAAACTTTCTATAATTAGAAGTCGTTTTATCAATCCCGGGTCGATTTCACAATGGTGGTTCTTCCCATGACTCTTGGGAGGAATTGGCCGACTTCATTTCGTCGTGTTGTTAAGTAAATGTTCTTTCAATTAACACACATGAATCAAAAACTTGTTGCCTAGCTAGTTTAAATGTTCACGCACTTAACCAGCTTTTTATGAGGTAGTTGATATATTATGGTTAAAACAACAATTTCCGTTGTTAATGTTTATAACAATTTCGGTTGTTAAGGTTTATAATGGTTGGTTCTTTTCGATTGAAGATGATTTTTTAATTAAAATTATTATCTATTTGGCTTAATCATAGCTCATGACTCCTGACATATTTTTAAGGGCAAATGGCTTGTGTATGCTTCCAACTTGTCACCGAATTCTATTGTGTACACCGGATTCACAAAAGTTCTATTGAGTACCATATATTGACTAATTTATTCTTTCGAGTACACGTGGTAACCGTTTACCTACAAAAAGTCTACGTGTAACAAGTTAATGATTTTTTTTGTCCACCTCAGCTTCCACGTAGGATATTTTGTCCACCTCATCTGTCACGTAGTATAATATCAAACTCGTTTTTTCAAACCCGTTTTTTTTCAAACCCGTTTTTTTTATCAAACCCGTTTTTTTGTATCGGAAGGCTTTTATTTGCTTCTTTATTCTACCTTTTTAATTTCTTCTAATTATGTTTATTACTTATTTTAATGGCAAATGGATTTGTGTAGGATTTGAGGATTTGACTAAAAACACATGCTGCTTCTTTATTCTCTAAACTGATTCTTTTAGTTATCCAGTTACACACATACTTGATGTAGTTATCAGCTTATCAACAATTTCAATAATTCGAAACTGAAATTCGAAGAAAAAGGAGCAGAATTCAAATATTGAGAAACTGAGAAAAGTAGCGACCTTCTTCTAATGGTGAGCGGCAGATCGGAGATCGTATAGAAGGGGTAACAAAAATAGAATACCGGCTAGGAACGTTGCCGGTCTCCGGAGAGACGACTTCATTATCGCATGTCACTTCTCCGCCGCCCGTCGCACCCCAACTCGCTCCTCAAAGCCCGACATCGGCGCACGCGCTCGCTAAATGTCGTCATCATCGTCGTTTTACAGGTTTTTATAGAGTACAGATTTGTGAAATTAAATCGATTAATTCGTTGATTAATCGATTTAATTTGTGTTTTGTTGAAATTTTATTTGAAGAAGAAATCGAGTGACGTCTTCATCTTCAAAACTTGGATTTCTATGAAATTCAACAGGTTTGAGTAGAGATTCGTGTAAAATTAGTTACAAATTCGTGAATTAATCGAAGATTTGATTCGAAAATGTAATGGATAATGAGATTCTTAGGTTTTGTGTGTTTGTGTGTTGTGTTGGCTTGTTTAATCAGGGAAGAAGAAAGAGAGAGAAAAATAATACAGTTAAATATATTTTTTTGATTTTGTTGTTGATTTATTTCTTGGTAAATTTTTTTGAATTTATTTAAAACTGATGATGTGTCAATACACATAATAAATGGGTAAATGATGTGTTATACACATGGCCTCCAATAATTTACTACATTTAATTATTAGCTGACATGGCGTCAATAAGTAAAAGTCAAAAGGTCAATTTGGACATGTAACCGGTAACCGGTTTGGAAGGTTAAACGTGTACTCAATAAACAAAATTAGTCAAGATATGGTACTCAATAGAACTTTTGAGAATATGGTGTACACAATAGAATTCGATGGCAAGTTGGAAGCATACACAAGTCATTTGCCCTATTTTTAATGTAAACATATTCTCACCAAATTGTCAATCTTGGCAAACCAATTTGTCTTCCATTGTCCAATAATGGTTAGAAGGCCATTCTTCATAGCCGTTTTCATATGATCCATCTTGGCATTTTTCCACAACCGAAATTCCTGGTGAGCTTGTCATCTTTTCTTTCATCGATGTCTCTTTCCGCTTTACATTGATATTACAAATAATGAATGAAGTTGGTTTAAAACTGCAGCTGGTGCTACCCACCGGGTTTGGAGTGATGGACATGAGTAAAGGATTGTGATTATATATAATATTTCTTCCAGAAATTATAATCATTCATTTGTGGATGATGGGATTAAACGGCCTTCATATCGTACATTTGAGTACATTTAAACTGTTTTTTAACTTACTTATTTTTCGGTTAACTATTATTAATTTGGTTTTGCATTTTTTGTGATGTACATTAATGAACCACTTGAATAACACTGATAATGTGTCAAAGACTCGTGTGCATCAACTTTGACGCATTGATGTATGTAGCTGTTTGTATATCGTTGGTTTTGCTGCTAGCTAGGTTCTCCCCTTCTTCCCAAAATAGTATGTTGATCATCGTGTAATGTTCTTTGCTCCCTTTAGTCGTTAAGAATATGAATAATCGATGTGCTGTCATTTAGAAAAACGAAAGAAAAAAAACATTTCTATCTTCACAAATACTTAACTAGCATAAGTCAGTTATATCAACAAGAAAGACACCCAAAATAATTTCAAGACCAAACTTCATAATTCACAATGCATCTTCAACCGGACAATATGAAACGTGCCAAATCCTCCAATGAATTATATGAACAACCACCATTTCCCACTGCTTCTTTAACCATTTCTCTCATCTCATTTACTCTAACTCTTATTTCATGCCCTTCTTCATCCACCATAATTCTTCTAATCGTCGTTTCGATCTCCCCTCTCTCAAAACACTCCAATTCGATCCCAATCTTCCACATGTAACTTACATAACGTGCATTCACCCCTTGGTCGATAATAAATGGTTGACATATCATTGGAACCCCTTCTGAAATACTCTCCAAAATCGAATTCCATCCGCAATGGCTCCAAAATCCACCCACCGCGAAATGTGCCAACACTTCTTTTTGTGGAGCCCATTTCACAATTAAACCTCGTTCTCTTGTTTCCTCTATGAAACCCTCTGGCAAAAATTTGGTCCATTCTGAGTTACAAACAGAACCAGGTCTAACGGCCCATAGGAACCGTTGGTTACTTTTGGCAAGGCCCCATGCCATTTCGGCTAGAATATTTGCGTCCAATGTAGCTAAGCTTCCAAAACTTACGTAAACTACGGATTTCGGAGCTTGTTCATTGAGCCAGCTGATGCAATTAGTGTCCTCTTTTAAAAAATTGGAAGGTGGGGTTGGTGCTATTTTGTGTAGAGGTCCGATTGCGAAAACTGGAACCTGGAAGTGCTCATGGATTTGAGTTAGCGTTTCATCTTCGAGAGATTTGACAGTGTTCCATATAACGGCTGATGGTTGTGCTGGTTGGCTGAAAATTTTAGCCATCTGTTTCCAAACTTTGACGGACGATTTAATAGAGGGCATGTCTTTGTATCTGAGGGGATGGAGATTTGGCACTATGTCGTCCATCAAAAAATCTTTGAGACAAATAGGAGGAAAGACTGTAAGCTCATAGAAAATTTTCATATAAAATTAAGTCAATTTTTGTTTGTAAATTTGTATCCAAGTGTCACTAAAAAGTTATCAAAGCTTTCAACTTATTTCTGTAAAATGATAAAAACTTCATAGAGAGAAAGTAATTTTCAAGCACTATAAATAGACTCTAAATAATCCCGTATCAGAGGCTTGGTACACTAATATTAATACACAACACCCAATTAAAGATGTGAGGGTAGTTTCTTGATGATGAAATCCGATAGCACGCGAAGAAAACTTGCTAATTGCCATACAACATGTAAAAGAATTTGAATAAATCCCGGGCTTCCAGACTACACTAATGAAATTATCAAAGAGTTTAAATAAGTGATTTAACTTCTTTTCTATCTCCAACATGAATGACTCTTTTACAAATTTGCCGATTGTGTATAATTGATACTGTTCCAATAAAAATATCTAGATTATTATACTAGTTGAAGTGCCATGCCATCTATTTTACACCAATGTAATGTTAGAACAGTCGGCTATTGATCACAACTATCATGTAAGAACTATCGCATTTCGTAATTTATTTGAAAATACGTTGAAGGTTTTCTTGGCAGCCCAGGCCAGATTCCGTTAGTCCCATAGATGTGTAAATTTTTCTAATACGCCTATAATGAACATATCTCGGCTATGGCTCTTTGGCTATCAACTGTCTCCTCTCTGTTCTGTCCAACATGTTCCTAAGTGTAAACTATCCATGTTTGTAAAAACGTTTTAGATAAATAACAATTTTTCATCATGATTTTAGATAGACCTAAAACCATACCTAATGGGTAAGTCTTTAAGACTTGATATTTTTAACTCCAGTGTTAAAAACCTTCTTTAAGGTTAAGGGAGTGTCTAATCAACTCAATGCATTATATATGTTTTCCATTGTTTCTCTTCGCTCGTCTTATAAATTCAAATTGAGGCTCGTCTTGATCACATTTTCAGATTCATTTATAGGCATACTGGTCTATATATTGTGCACCCGAATCGTTTAAAATGAGATAAGTACGAGGTTTAGTTCCTTCCATGATTCTACTCTAGGCTAATTTGAACTTTGGGGTTGAGTCAACGCTTTAAAAATCACCTAAATTATAATTTACTCTTTTTCTAAACTTTTGCGTTTCTATAGGATTTATGTAATAAAACCTTAGAAATCAGTATATCTCCCATGACTGTACCTTGATGACCGAGGTGCTTCCCGGCAAGGAGAGCTGGAAAGTAGGCCGCACTGGACAGACGGAGGAGGATGGCTACAACGTTCAGATCAACCGCAACTCGTCCTGCAAAATCCATAAGGTGGTCATAGATAACAACTATTGATTTATTTCCATCACTAAGTAATCTAGTCAAGTGTTCCTTGAATGAAGCTTTAGAGCTACTTTCATTGAGGTTTTGGATTATGTTTGAGAAGTTGCCAGAGTCATCAATGGCATCGGAAAGTGGGAGGAAAGTGAATTCGGGTGGATGGTTAGAAGGATTTGGTGGGTTTAGTTTCGAGTGAGCAATTGCTATTGAGAAGCCTTTGGCATACAAGGCTGTGGCTAGCTGGAGCGTTGGAGTCATGTGTCCTTGAAGTGGAGATACTGCTAGCACCACCACCGGCCACGGTCGTCCACCTTGTTCTTCCATCTCTCACTTACACACAAAGAGTGGTAATGTCTTGATTCTATATTGCTAATAATAAAAACAAAAATTATATGAAGCCTTGTTTTGACATAGAATATGAAAATAATTTAAGTATGTCGACAAAGCAAACATAAGAGTACATATGATTAATGGGTTTTTTTAAATTGTGTCCATTTCACATTTAACAATTATTTAGTAATATTAAAATATTAAAAGTATCATTTCTTTTTTTAACTTTGATACTTTTAATGGTACTTTTAATGGTACTTTTAATATTATTAAATGATTGTTATCATGTGCCCAAACCCAGAATTAAATGATATTGTTTCATCAATTTTTGACTCATATAATTATATGTATATATTTAACTCATATAATTATATGTATAACTTTATGTATATAATAGGGAGGGCACACAACGGGGTGTTAAAACCCTACCTTAAAAACTCAAAAAAAACACAATGTACTTATCTAAAAAAGTCTTTCAAAATGAATTTGTTAAGTTCCAACTCTTCTGATGATGGAACAATTTTCCTAATGGCGACGATGGCCGAAAATGCTTATTACGATGAAGACGAAGCTATCGAAAGCTCAAACGCTCGGGGTAAAAAAAGATACATAAGAAGAGATCGAGTAGCAGTAAACGAACGACTTATGGTAGAGTATTTCAACGAATGATGTATTTTCACACCGGAGCAATTCAGACGAAGATACCGAATGAGAAAGCCGATATTTCTATGAATAGGTTGAGAGTATTATTAACTATTCTCAAGTACCACTTCCTAGTCATTTTAAATATTTTACAACCCGATTAGATGCTACGGGCAAACAAAGTTTTACCGCTATACAAAAATGTTCATCCGTCATGCGTCTTTTAGCATACGGAATCACTTCCGATGCATTTGATGAATATCTACACATGGGGGAATTTACATCAAACTAGGCTTTAGATAACTTTTGTAAATGTGTTATTGATTTATATAAAAACGTTTACTTACGAAAGTCAACTCAAGACGATATTGAACGTATTTTATGCAAAACATGAAGAAAGACATGGGTTCCCTGGGATGTTTGGGAGTAATGATTGTATGCATTGGGCATGTGATAACTGTCGAAACTCATGGAATGACCAATACACACGAGGTGATCATGGATACCCAACTGTCATGCTTGAAGCGGTTGCCTCATATGATTTGTGGAGTTGACATGCTTATTTTGGTGTCGCGGGCTCTAACAACGAAGTCAATGTTTTGAATGCCTCGCAGCTATTTAGGAAACTCCTCCACGACACCGCTCCACCTTCTCATTTCGTGGTAAACAACAATCCGTATTACAAAAGCTACTACATCGTAGACGAAATCTATCCAGGGGGGGCGACTTTTGTCAAATCCGAGTTATGAGAGAGTTACGAGAGCGTGATACGCACCATTGTCTTCGAAGCGATCTCGTTGAACACATTGCGATACTTGATGATGACTATCGTTACCCACGTTGATCTATTTATCTATTTTAATTATGTATGTCTTAATTAGTGTTTTTATTTAATGTAATTTCTTTTAACTTTATTAATGTATTTTGTTTTAAAAATAAGTTATTTTTATTATTAATAACTAGATTATTGTCCCGCGATAACGTGGAAAAAAATAAAAATTGAATCATAAATTTTATGTTTATGTAGATTTTAATTTATTATGAAAAAATAATGTTATATGTATAATAATATATATAGTTTTACGATTATACACTTGTTGTTTATAAATATAATAAAATATACATTTTTACGTTTATACACATATTTTGATATTTTATATTAAGAGATTTTTGAATAATAATAAATTAAATCATAGTCTAAATTGAATGATTCTATAAGTAGATTATAGTTATGTTTTTTATTTTAGTAAAGATAAAATGAAAGAGATAATGTAATTATGTATTTTAAGAGGGTGTAAAATGAAATAGAGAATGTAATTATTTATTATAAAATTGGTGTAAAATAAAAATAATATTTGATGACATCAGTAATATGATCTAACGGCTGCCATCAAAGAAGTTAACTCATCCAAGGGACTTTAATTCGTAATGTGACATTTAAGGCCCCTCTTTTATTATATATTAAATATATATTAAAAATAATATGATAAAAAGAAAAAAGTGAAAAATAAAAAAAATTGATGGGTCCGAGAAACTCAAGTTATGACTGGGAGTATTTTTGATATTATGTTATGGTTTAAGTTATGCTGACGTGACCATAATATCAGATAAAATCGTGTTATAACTATGAGCGCCTTAAGTATGATTTATGGTTGGGTATTCTTTTTAAAAAGAGTTTTATATGGTTATTATGGTGTTAAAATAAATGATCAAGTTTTGGCCAATTTGTCTCATATAGGGGTGGGAACAAACAATGGGGTTTTTGCATTGTTTTTTATAATGGGTAAGTTATCTGTATAAAATTTATTAATAAATTTGAGATCAAAAGAATTAATTATTATTTTTTATTATAAAATATTCATTTTAATTTATTTATTTTTAAAACTTAATTATATCAAAACCGTAAATATATTTAAATGAATAAATTACACCATTAAAACGAACATTATTTCCTCTTTTTATAGAGGACTCACTCGATATACTTTTATCGAATTTTTTTCCGGGTTTAGGAAAATTATAGTAGAGTAAATTACACGAATTGTCCTTGTGGTTTATTCAAAATAACAGGTTTGTCCTTTAAGTTTAAAAGTAATACTCAATATCCTTTATCTTTGAAGATTTAACATTGGTTGTTCTTTATCTGGATGACGGTTAAAAAACACCATTAAATAAAGTCATGTGCAAAACACATAAGGATCACTTATTTTGTTAACTTTGTCATCCATCTTCATCATTTCAATACCTAATTCAAAGTTTGACTATCCCTTTTCATGGTCACGCCAACATTATCATAACCCTTTTTCTATAATACTAACCCTTTCATTACAACCAATTCAGATTAAGCTTCATGATAAGAAAAAAACAAACAAATGGATAAAAATCAAAACTTTTTCCAATTTACATATTTTAAGCAACCTTTTTTAAAACCCATAGTAATGGTTTTGATGATGACCACCCTAAGGGTGGTCTTTAACAACTAAATACGTACATAAATTGGTTATACAATAATTAATGAAGTGGTTATTCCAAAAATGCATGACGTCGCCCTTTCTCTCTAGGACGAGGCACCCTGCCTATTTCCAAAAAGTCTCGTTTGATCGATAAAACCGTAATCTTAGACTTATATATTTAGAAACTGAATATATGAAACTGTAATGGACGAAATAATATGTTTTAAGCGACTTATTGATCATATGAACTTTATATTGTGTTTATAAATATAAGCTATTATTTGTTATATAAATTGTAAGCGGGAAAGTGTGGAAAAATTGGATTTAAAAATTATTGCGCGGAAGCGCTGCCCGATTTTCGTAGACTTTAACATAATCTATAAAACTTAAGTATTTTTCATTTACTAACGAGTTCATAATTTAATAAATTATATAACTTACTCGAAACTTGGTATGTTCTAGGCCTTATTTGATTCTGACGCGTTCGATTCCTTTCCGCACGAGCTTTACTCTTCGCAAACCGTGAGTACATCCCCTTTTATTTACTGTTTTTATACAACTCTTTTGGGGGAAACATGAGAATTAAACGTGTGACAACCGTCTAAAATTCAGGTACTTGTTCAATTACTTTATCGGTTCAAAACACTAGTTACTCTTTTATCGCGTCCGTTCGGTTCTAGTTCGTAACTGTTGAGTCTGTACTTTGTCGGAACTAGTGTCGGAATAACTTCCGGAATCAATTTTATAAGTCCTAATACCAAGAAAACATATAATGAACTTTCCTAAGTTCATAACAAATCGTACTTAAGAACTTTCAATTAACGAAAAGGTCCAACGAAGCAATAACGTAAAAACGAAAAATCAGAAAAACATTGAGGGCTAGGTGCGCAGCACCTAGCGCCAGAATTCAAAAAAATTACAATTTCAGTTCTTGCCTCGTTTTTACACAAACTCAACCAATCAAAAACGAGTTAGGCCACTTAATTACTTCTTTTGATAGACTCCAACTCCCTATACACCCACTTTTCTTATTCATTTTCTTTTCCATTTTACAAATTGAAAAACACACACACACACACACACTTGTCCTCTCTAGCTTCTCTCTATTTTTCTCTCTAACAAACACCATTTCCAGAAACATTTCACCATAAAAATCCACCTTTTATCCATACAAATCGTTCTAATCAACTAGAGAAGCAAGGGGGTGTCGTTTTTATCAAAAAGGACTAGTGTTGTAAAGATTTTTGGGAGCTAAAATCCGACCAAAACTCATCATCCGATCTTTTCCTTCGGTAGATTTCTTTCTTTTTACTATTTTTATACAAATATTCAATTGCATGTAAGATCTAACGGTTGAAAATGTGTTTTTGAACAAATATATGACTTTTTATGGTCAAAAACGTTTTTAACCGAAATAACCTTTAGATCCACGGATTTGTAACCAAAAATGCTTTATAAACTGTTAAACAGATGTTTTAATAAGTTTAAACTGGTTGCATGTCGAAATCTATGGGTGAAAAGACGGTTTTAGCAAAGAAATCACAAAACGGTGAAGAATAGCAAGGAGGTGCGCAGCACCCCCTGACAGGTGCCGCTCACCGGGCTGCTGTTCTTCCCAAAAATCGTCTTTTTGTCCGTTTAAAACTTATGTACACGTTCTGAACTTTTACTAATATTATTATGGAACTGAGGTGGATAAAACTAATAATAATGGGGACTTATATTGGACTATTTGGACTATATTGAACTATAATATGTATGATATTGCGTTTTAGGTGATTTGTGAGCGGAAGTGATGGTACAATTTTTGGGCATGAGATTTGGGCGCGGAAGCGCTGCCCAAATCTCCTCAGAAATTGTAAATCACTTCAGCGAGCAAAAGCACTTAAGATAATAATCAAAAACGTTAAATCGGACTTTTGGACAAAAACGTGACAATTACCTTTTCGGACCATTTTAACTTTACTTAACCTTGACACATAAAGTTAATAAAATTGGTCTATATTATTATATAAGAACGTAATAATATAACAACTAATTAACTATCTTGGTAATATTAGGCAATCCGTGATTCCCGGCTTACATATTCCGACCGAGTTTCCGAGTTCTCGTTCTTCGCAATCCGTGAGTTACAACCCCTTATTTTATATATGTTTTACATGAATTTTGGGGGAAACATAAGATTAATTGTATTTGAAAACTTTATGAATCAAATTGCAAATTATCATACTTTGACTTTTGAACTTATGAACTATTTTGACTTTTGAAACGTACTTGGACTTATTTTGGAACTTATTTTGGAACTTATTTTGGAACTTATTTTGGAACGTACTTGGACTTATTTTGGACTTTGGAACTATTTTGTACGTACTATTTTGAACTATCATGCGTAAAACATTTTTGCTCTACTTGAACTTATCGGCTCGCTCTTTTTGTACTAGACTAATCATTGATGCTTGTATACGTACCAACCCTTGATGGAGCTATAATACGTACTTAAGTGACGGACGACTACCTCTCTTTTAGACAAAACTATTTGACGCCCACGACTTTTTGGACTTGTACTTACACACTATTAGCTACTTAGCCGTATAGTAATTATGGGTATCGATACTTAGGAAAGAACCGTTCCTTGCTTAGATGGCAATCTAAGTACATATTACTAAGAATTAGACAATCTTCCCGTTTGAGAGGCGGGAAGATGGGCACCACGGTTGAACAATCGGTTTAGTGTGAACACTTAAATTATAGATGCCAAGAGGTTGATACAAGAAATCTAATTAGTTATTTACGCATAATTTACGAACTTTTTAGCGATTGACTTTCGCAACTACAAATTGACTAAATTTGACCTTATTTGGTCTTTACAAATTTAGTTTACCGGTTCGCCCGTTACTTGGACTTTAAAAGTATATAAATTTTAAGCGACTTGTTCCGCTAACCTCCTTTTTGGAAACTTCTATTTTATATACTTTACTTATATTTTGACGTACTATTCAAACTGTAATTCACTCACTACTTTCGTAGTTGACACTTTATCTTATGTTTCAGGAAATTAGTGTAAGCATGATGTGCATGGCATGGACGGGTCGAGGCGGTTGTGTGAGAACCACAGTGGGAAAAGACTTGGCCATTATTTATTTTGGGAATTTTTAAATGAAACTTTTTAATTATGTATCGATGTACTAAAATGTTGTGACATGGTCGTTTTGTGAACTTGTAAACACTTTTTATTTCTAATTTATGACTTGATTGTCGTTATGTTTTATATGACTTGTGTAAAGATTTTCCAGCTCTTCACATTCCGTGTTTCCGCTTTAGCGGGGTGTGACAAAATGTTTTTGTTGAACTTATATGCGTGTACTTTTTAATCGCCACACTCGGCACTCGTTTGAAGTTATGATTGATTGTATAACATCCATGACTCTTGATGAGAATATAACTGCTCGTAAGTGCCTACTATCAGTTTAAAAATTACATTAGTGCCCAGTTTTCGCAACACACTATTAGCTTGTTAAGCCTTTTAGTATTATGGGTATCGATACTTAGGAAATAACCGTTCCTTACTTCGGCGGCAGTCTAAGTACATATTACTAAGATCAGAAATACTCCTCGTAGATAGTGCGGGGTAAGGGGCCTCACGGTTGGTTAATCGGTTTAGTGTGAACACTTATAGTTATATTATGCCAATAGGTTGATACAATATTCCAATCAATGGATTTTCTTTTACGCATATCTTTGCGCGTATATATTTAGAGACAATACGATTCCGCAACCAACTTTTAAGTATTGCTATACTTTGTCGTAAATCATTTTTAGTCGAGGACTGGAAAACTGTATCTCACTCACTACTTTATGTAGTTGACACTTTTTCTCATGTTTCAGGAAATCAAATGTAAGGATAGAAGTGCATATCGTGGACGGGTCAGGCAAGTCACGTGTACCATGAGTCGGGAGAAGACTTGTTTAATATTTTGGAAATGTTATTGAAATTTTTCCTTATGTATGGTCTTGTAATGAAATGTTAACGCTTGGTTATTTTTGAACTTGTAAATGTTTTATTACTTAATGCAAATAACTTGAAACCGTTTATATTTTACTATGCCTCGTGTTATGATACCGATGCTCTTCACATCTCGGGTTTTCGTTTTAGCAGGGTGTGACAATTTCCTCTTCTTAGATTTGGTTCGTATATGAGATACACGTCCTTTTGAAAGACCAGCTGAAGCCTTCTCTCGTTTCATCTGAAGATCGGTATCGATATCTGTAAGGGTAAAATGAGCGAACGATTTGCGAGATCCTGTATAAAACACAATAACAAGTTTTTGCAGAAAAAAAAGAACAAGAACATCCAGTGAGAAAAAGATATGTACCAGACATGGCAGGTTCAATATCTCGGGATCCTGTAATCTGAGAGTGGAAAGGTGCAAAAAAGGTTCGTTCTTCTTTTGATATCTTAAGAAAATCTTGTATTTTTACAGCTGAATCGGTGGATGAGGGAACGACTTTGCAGAAAGTTACTGAAATCAAAAGATAATAGATTAGCATTAAAACTCAAATTAGAATTGCTAGTTGGAAGATTAAATTCCTACCCTTAGTAACCCAAGTAAAAGGAAGTAGATTTCCATCGGGAAGAGAATCTCCCCCCACATAGAAAAATATGCTCTTCCAATGAGAGTCATCTTGGGTCGAACGAATAACAAGTGGACTCTGGTTAGGATTGATTTGGAAAAGATAGTATCCTGATCCATAACTTCTCAAGCTATAGGTTAAGGATAGTTCAAGAACACCAAAATCGATTGAGTGGAAATCAATCATATTCTGAATAACATAAAGGATCCGCCAAGCCATGGGCATCATTTGGGCATAACAAAGGCCAGTTCGATGAAAGAAATCATAATCAAAGAAGGAAACGGATATTTGAGACCTATCATGAATGGATTGATATCGCATATTTATATGTTTCTTTCTATGCGATATTTGATCATTTTTCATAGTAAACATGATGGATAGGATAGGTTTTTGCATTTAATCGTGTGGAAAAGTTGTTTTTGTCTATTTTACAGGTTTATATGATCGGGAAGTGGAAATGGAGGAATAAATGAGCTTAAATGACGAAAAATGGTGAATTATGGCAGAGAGAACGACGCGGTAACTACTAAGAACGACGTCCTTAGTGTTTGCATTGGTTTCGAACACAAAAACCACACGGTGCGTCGTTGTGGAGGTTTAGAACGACACCCTCTTCGTGCTGTTTTGGAATTGGACTCGAACTCGAATTTTGTGACATTCGCGAATTTCTCGGTATATTTCTTTCGACCCGTATTCGTTTTATTTATTTATGTTTATGTTTTGACCCTATTGTATTCCTTTTATGTTTTATCGTATTCGTATTTTATGGGTATCGTATTCGTATTTCTCGTATTTTATTGAGTATCGTATTTGTATTTTATGTGGTTCGAATCGTTATGTCGGGAACATATAGTCTTAAGTGCCTTTAGTATAAGTCTAGTATGCTCTTATGATAAGTTTAGGGGAATTATGCCTTAATTATACGATTAAGATTAACGTTTAAAAAGTATTTCATTTTTAGTCCTTTCGGAAATTTTATTACAAAACTAGTCCTATGGGAGAAATTCTATTACAATTTTAGTCCTTTCCAGATTTTTATTACAAAAATCGTCCTAAAAGGGTCTACCAACTTGTTGTCTTATCTATACCAACTTTTTTGTCTTATCTTCACCATTATCACCTACACTTTTCCCTTTCACCTTCTCTCTCAAGAAACACACACATAAACCCTCTTCCTTCTCTCTAAATTTTCCGGCGATCCGACCGTTGAAATCCAAATCCCAGGCTAGATTATTGTTCACCGTTATCATCTTCATCTATCCTCCAAATTTCGTTACGATCGGGTAAGTATTTCTCGGTTTTAGTTTTAAACTTTGTTATTTTGATTCAAACTCGGAAATACCACTTTTCACCATCAAAACTCGAATTTTATTTAAGATTATTGTTCCTAAATGTATTCTGGACATAGCGTTTCATTTATGGATCATTTGGACACCTAAAACACTCAGAAATCTCATTCCGAATGTAATTTTTCGTAAAAACTCAGTTACGTCACGTAACTGTGTTACGTGCACGTAACTGATCAAGTAACTGATGCCCAAATCACGTAATTGATGCCATTCACGTAACTAAGGTCAAAATCACGTAACTAAGGTCAAAATCACGTAACTATGGTGTTATTCACGTAATTAGTCCCTGAGTTCCGTAATTGTTCACGAAATTAGTCCTAAACACGTATTTGCCTTGTTACGCACGTGAGTAAGGTCTTGATCACGTAATTGTCTTTCTTAAATCACGTAATTGCTTATAGATCACGTAATTAGCTTGATAATCAAGTAACTATGCCCGTAACTCCTTGTTTTGACCCGTAACTCTTGCACAACACGTAACTTGATACTTACGTGACTTGTAGTGCACGTAAGTATGAGGATCACGTATCTAGTCTGCTGACTTTCCGAAACACTTGTAATCCCGTTAAATCGATATTCCTATTGGTCATTT
>CAJVGC010000001.1:14170817-14192933 GCA_910822075.1 Senecio squalidus
TCGTTCGTTTTGGGTCTTGCTGGGTATTATCGCCGATTCATCGAGAACTTCTCCAAATTGCTTCACCTATGACAAGTTGACACAGAAGAGTGAACCATTCGTTTGGGGTTCCGACCAGGAGAAAGCCTTTCAAGTATTGAAGTAGCGGTTGTGTGACGCGCCTATTCTTAGTCTGCCAGTTGGTTCCGAGAATTTTGTTGTTTATTGCGACGCTTCGCACAAGGGTCTGGGTTGTGTGCTTATGCAGAATGGCAAAGTTATAGCTTACGCTTCGCGTCAGTTGAAAGTCCATGAGCAGAATTACACGACCCATGATCTAGAGTTGGGAGTCGTCGTATTCGCATTGAAGATTTGGAGACATTATCTGTATGGGACCAAGTGTACTGTATTTACCGACCACAAGAGTCTTCAGCACATATTCGATCAGAAGATGCTGAACATGAGACAACGACGATGGGTTGAGTTATTGAACGACTAATGATTGCGACATTCGCTACCCACCCGGTAAGGCGAACGTTGTTGCTGATGCACTAAGTCGTAAGGAAACAGTCAAACCAGTCCGTATTCGTTCTATGATGGTATCTATTCAGACGAGCTTGAAGGCTCGGATTATCCAGGCACAAGAGGGTATTATGACAGAGGACCGTATTAAAGAGGAAAGGTTGTATAAGTTAGCGATGGAATTAGAACCGAAGGAGGATGGAGTTCTGTATTTCCTCGAGCGTATTTGGGTTCCGATTAGTATCCGTCAGTTGATTCTGGACGAAGCCCATAAGTCTAACTATTCCATTCATCCGGGTTCCGACAAAATGTATCATGACTTGAAAGATTTCTATTGGTGGCCGGGTATGAAGCGTGAGATCGCCGAGTATGTTAGTCGATGTTTGACTTGTTCCAAGGTGAAGATTGAGTATCAGAAACCGTCTGGGCTACTCCAACAACCGAAGATTCCCGAGTGGAAATGGGAGCGTATTACTATGGATTTTGTCACGAAGCTTCCGAGATCTTCGAGTGGTTATGACAGTATCTGGGTTATTGTTGATCGATTGACGAAGTCTGCTCATTTCCTACCGATTCGTGAGAATTATCCGATGGAGAGATTCGTGCGTTTATATATTGCAGAGATTGTATCGAAGCACGGAGTCCCTGTATCGATTATTTTGCTCGTTTCACCTCACGATTTTGGAAGACATTCCAGACTGCTATGGGTACAAGGTTAGATATGAGTACCGCCTATCATCCGCAGACCGATGGTCAGAGTGAGAGAACTATTCAGACCTTGGAAGATATGCTACGAGCTTGTGCAATTGATTTTGGTGGTAGTTGGGACGTTCATTTGCAGTTGATTGAGTTCTCGTACAACAACAGCTATCACACGAGTATCAAGTGTGCACCTTTTGAAGCTTTGTATGGCCGCAAGTGTCGATCGCCTGTATGTTGGGCAGAAATTGGAGATAGTCAGATTTCTGGTTCGGAGATTATACAAGAGACCACTGACAAGATCTTCAAGATCAAAGAACGATTGATTACTGCAAGAGATCGACAGAAAAAGTATGCTGATAAGCGCAGGAAGCCTCTTGAGTTCAGTGTTGGAGATATGGTATTATTGAAGGTATCTCCATGGAAAGGGGTTGTCCGATTCGTGAAGCGC
The DNA here is from genome assembly GCA_910822075.1 of Senecio squalidus. Lineage (NCBI taxonomy): Eukaryota > Viridiplantae > Streptophyta > Magnoliopsida > Asterales > Asteraceae > Senecio > Senecio squalidus. Next base: position 14,172,469 of record CAJVGC010000001.1, read on the forward strand.
AGCAAGCTGAGTCCAAGATACACGGGTCCGTTCAAGATTTTAGCCCGCGTCGGCCCAGCTGCGTATCGATTAGATTTGCCGGCAGAACTGAGCAGCGTACACAATGTATTTCATGTGTCTCAGTTGAAGAAATGCCTGGCTGACGAAACGTTATTAGTTCCACTTGAGAAACTCCAGATTGATGATAAGCTTCATTTCGTTGAGGAACCGATCGAGATCGTTGCGAGTGATGTTAAGCGTCTACGACGAAGTAAGATCCCAATTGTCAAGGTTCGTTGGAATTCCCGTTTTGGAGCTGAGTTCACATGGGAACGCGAAGATGAAATTCTGCAGAAGTATCCTCACCTTTCTCCCGGAAGTAGTACCAAGTGATAATTTCGAGGACGAAATTTCTTTTTACTTGGGGAGACTGTGACATTCGCGAATTTCTCGGTATATTTCTTTCGACCCGTATTCGTTTTATTTATTTATGTTTATGTTTTGACCCTATTGTATTCCTTTTATGTTTTATCGTATTCGTATTTTATGGGTATCGTATTCGTATTTCTCGTATTTTATTGAGTATCGTATTTGTATTTTATGTGGTTCGAATCGTTATGTCGGGAACGTATAGTCTTAAGTGCCTTTAGTATAAGTCTAGTATGCTCTTATGATAAGTTTAGGGGAATTATGCCTTAATTATACGATTAAGATTAACGTTTAAAAAGTATTTCATTTTTAGTCCTTTCGGAAATTTTATTACAAAACTAGTCCTATGGGAGAAATTCTATTACAATTTTAGTCCTTTCCAGATTTTTATTACAAAAATCGTCCTAAAAGGGTCTACCAACTTTTTGTCTTATCTATACCAACTTTTTTGTCTTATCTTCACCATTATCACCTACACTTTTCCCTTTCACCTTCTCTCTCAAGAAACACACACATAAACCCTCCTCCTTCTCTCTAAATTTTCCGGCGATCCGACCGTTGAAATCCAAATCCGAGGCTAGATTATTGTTCACCGTTATCATCTTCATCTATCCTCCAAATTTCGTTACGATCGGGTAAGTATTTCTCGGTTTTAGTTTTAAACTTTGTTATTTTGATTCAAACTCGGAAATACCACTTTTCACCATCAAAACTCGAATTTTATTTAATATTATTGTTCCTAAATGTATTCTGGACATAGGGTTTCATTTATGGATCATTTGGACACCTAAAACACTCAGAAATCTCATTCCGAATGTAATTTTTCGTAAAAACTCAGTTACGTCACGTAACTGTGTTACGTGCACGTAACTGATCAAGTAACTGATGCCCAAATCACGTAATTGATGCCATTCACGTAACTAAGGTCAAAATAACGTAACGAAGGTCAAAATCACGTAACTATGGTGTTATTCACGTAATTAGTCCCTGAGTTCCGTAATTGTTCACGAAATTAGTCCTAAACACGTATTTGCCTTGTTACGCACGTAAGTAAGGTCTTGATCACGTAATTGTCTTTCTTAAATCACGTAATTGCTTATATATCACGTAATTAGCTTGATAATCAAGTAACTATGCTCGTAACTCCTTGTTTTGACCCGTAACTCTTGCACAACACGTAACTTGATACTTACGTGACTTGTAGTGCACGTAAGTATGAGGATCACGTATCTAGTCTGCTGACTTTCCGAAACACTTGTAATCCCGTTAAATCGATATTCCTATTGGTCATTTTAAAACCGTATAAAACGTTAATCGTTAAGGCATACCCTACTAGACTTAGAGATACTTAGACATGTTTATTTACGTGATGTTTAGGGCACTTAGACGTGGGAGCTTGACGGTATTATAGTATTTCCAGACATATCGTGATTTGGATTGCTTTGCTATTCTGTGAGTTATTCGCTGCCCTTTTTACCGCTTTTACATTTTGGGCATGATTAGCGTTGTATAAATGTATTTTTTATGGTATATTATGTATTATGGTATGTATTATGGTATGTATTTATGGATATGAATGCTTTAGATGGTCTTACCCAAACTTGTACCGCCTTTGTGGTAGTACAAGGCCCCGTATACACACCTGTTAGCTTTTAGCCGCCGATTCGTATATATAGCGCTATATGGGTCTAACAAACCCTCATTTCTAACACGATGGATGATGGATGCGCCCTGTCCGTGTTAGTAATGTTATGACCGATATTATTCGAGGACAACCTAGCTTAAGACACTAGGTGGGGTTAGTTGCCAGTATTGTTGAGGTTCAGGTGTATCGTATGTTCCTAGAGCTATTATTCTATCCAGTATGGTATTATGTTATCTATCCAGTATGGTATTTTATGAACTGAGTATGGTATTTTTATGAAATGATTATGGTATTTTTATGGTATATGTATGAGTATTTTATCAAAAGATTTTCTCATTTTCAAATGACTTATCTTCAAATCATAACACTTTTGGGTCAAAACGTATTGAAACTCTTATCCTATTATGTTTTTATTGACTATTGCGAATAATTCACCAACTTTATGTTGACGTCGTATTTTAACGCTTTTCAGGGATTTGAGGTTACACCTTATGACGTTATGATTGCTTGGCTACGTGGATTTTTTGCATGGAATTTATTTTGCTTTATTTAATTCCTTAGTATCCCAAACTCTGTAGCCGTATTTTGATATTTTCGGATGATTGTAATAAGTATTCTATCTTCAAACTCTTTTATCTATGTTGATGATGTATGGTTTACTTATGTTGATGTAACCTTTGAATCTCTGATACCGTATTCTCTGTACACCTCGGTTCCGCCATTTTGCGGGGTGTGACAAATTTCTCTTGATTTATCTCTATAAATACAGCCCCAAACGTCCAGGTTTAATCATCAATCATTCTATCAAGTATCTGGAGCTGGAGATCTCATTTGGAATGAAGGAAAAGAGTTAGAGTCGGAGTACGATTACAATTCGGTCACGAAGAACGTTTTGCAACTTTTCTAGTTTGTTTTCTATCTTTTATTCAAGACTTTTCCAGCATGTTTTCTACTATTTTATTTGTTTTTTTGGACTTAATAATGAGTACGTAAACATCTTTTATACTCGTTTTATTTATGGATCTTCTTTGACGTTTATGTTTCGTTACTGATTGTTTTAGGTGTTTATCTTTAATCGTTGCTCCTTAATTGTTTGTATTTTGATATATTACTATAAGTTGTTTATATTCAGATTAATTAATAAATATTCTAGGTATTCGAGAGGAATCTAGATAAATTAATTAACTTGTATGAAATAATCGGTCGGTCTTTGATCGGTTTAAAATTATTAAGATTCGAGAGGACCTAGTAATAACAACTTAGGTAATAAAACGTGAACGAGTAAGTCTATTTGTTAAGATTCGAGAGGACTTAATAATTAGAGAAGTTATTCGAGAGGAAACTTCATAAGGTTAAATCATAAAACACCGTTTGTTGATTAATGCTTGATTATTGATAATTGTAACCATATTCAAGAGGAACATTATAATTTGAAGTAGTTAAAGTTAGTAAAATATTCGAGAGGAGTTTTGCTATAAATTAGAAGTTAAATATACATTCAATTTCGTAAACATAATTAGAAAACAAGTGAAGTGTCAAACAAATATACTTTTTCAATATTTGATAAACAACAATTCTTTTTCTCAAATCGACTTTTATAATCATTCTCAGTTTAATTAGTTAATCATTAGTAATAACAAAAACCCAAAAACAAAACCGGTATTATTAAATCGTTATTTAAAAACTAAATTAGTCCCTAAGTTCGAACCTTTACTAACTTAAAGTTATATTATATACGAATAAGTCCACTGTCTATAAGTGTGTAATTAAGTCTACAAGTAGGTCGAGTTTTATAAACTAGATTTTACACATCAGGGATATTCGAGGAAGCATACCCAATTTTTGAACTAAAATCATAGCGGGAAAAGGGGTCATGCATTCTGAAAACGGCGGTTGAAGGAAATGATTGACTAGATTTCATGCGATTAATGTCGGAGTCATAAAAGTTACAAATGGTAGGATTCTGGACAATCCCTTGATCAATGAAATCGTTGGCAAGTTCATCGCATAGACTCATTTTGGACGACATGATCAAAATGGAATATAAAAGAAAGAAAGGTTACATGTGACAGAGGAAAGACATAAAAAGATAGGCAGATGAGGGTTCAGTCAAATCTTTGTCATTAAGAAGTTATAGTATCCGTTAAAATCTCAACGGTACCATAAGTTGGGGACAATTGTTATGGGTAGAATTTTCGTCTCTGATTGCAGGTTGACTAAGGATCACGAGCAGACTACATGATCACGTGATCACATATCACAGATAGGTTCATGATCACTAATCCTATTTATTATCATTCTTCTATATATTATACTATTGTGTTCACATGTATTACGACTAGCTGATTACAGCCGTTAGAGACTAAGTCCGAGTCACTTGAAGAGAACGTTGGAGAAGTGGTCTATGAAGGATCCCAAATATTTCGAAACTAGGACAATCCTACCTTTTTCGCTATAGTTGTTATTTTTTTTCCATTATAAATAGAGGCAATGATCGACATAGGATACACACACAATCGCACAGGAATACTCACTGAAAAACAACACTTAAACACTTAGCATCGATCATTTGTGCTCATACTTCGTACTTTTTACCGTTTTATCAATAACATAAGCAAAGGCAAAGGATTATTATCCATTCCCAAGGTTTTATGCAGGCAATCCAAAAAGATTAAGGGTTTTCCTCGTAAACCATTGTTTCATTTACTATTTACGCATATTTTTGTTAAGTTTATTCAAAATATTTTGTGATCACTACTGAGATCATTATAGCACCTTACCTCATTTAACTGATTTGATCACTGGAAATATTACAAAAGTAGTTTTTGGTCAAAACAAACTTGTTGGTTTGTGCTAGACCAGATTTTGCGCGCTCGCTAGGTTTTGTGAAAGGGTGGGTTTAGTGCCTAATAAATTCCCGTAAATACCCCTTTGTTTTAGCTGCCCTTTTCATCATAACTACATATTTATAGTTGATTTCTACTACTACCATCATCTCAAAACTTTCATTGTCTCTCAATCACTCCAAGGTTGCTCTCATCCATAGCAAATCGTTGCTTAATTCATAATGTCGTCGTTGATTCCTCGTTTTTTCTTTTCTCCAAAATGAGACAAATCTGATCTTGTAGATATTATATATATATATTATTATATTTGAATGGTTTTGAAGTCAAAGATTTGGGTATTATATGTGTTTTTGAGGATCAAGATCTCAAATAATGGGCTGTTTGTGTTTGTGTTTTTTAAATTGTGAAAGTGATTGCTTTGGTTTTATGTTTTCTATCTACATCTTTTGGTGAAACTTGGTTGAGTGCTTTAATTTTTTATTAACAAAAGTTTTTGTGGTGGGTATGGGGACAACGAGATGGTCATCAAATTATCAATTTTGTACGAAATTTATTGACTTTGTTATTTTACACGTTCATTTTGGTTTTGTCACCCAATATGAGATGGGATGGAGTATTTTAATCCGAACAGTTGGTAAATTCAACAAGTTGTTAAAATGTCCATACCATCACCAAGAACTATGTTTAAATCAATAACTATTTAAACAACTTTTTAAACTTTTTCTTTGGCTTTTCTTTTCTGAAAATTTTGAGGTTCTTCTATCCATTCAATATAACCATATAAATATTGAGATCTTTGAAGAGTATGGTCTCATGATAGTATGATCTCGTGATAGGATGCTCACGAAGTGTTAGCTTTAACTTTTTTCAAGTCTATCAAAGTTGTAAATGTAAATTGGTAAACTTCCATTCACCTTTTCTTTTTGGATAGACATATTAAGATTTTCGTGTCGTTAATTTGTTTCTTAAGATCGAACATCTTAACTTTGGCACATAGTCGTTGAACTTTACTTTTAGAGATAATTATACGAGTGATATTATATTACGATTGTAAACAAAAAGATATCATGATTTAATTTCCTTTTTTAGGAAGAAAATCTACAAAAGTGTACTTCTTTCGTCCTAAAAAGAGTTGTTCACTTTTTTATTTATATTTGTCTCAAAATAATTGTCATGTTTCTAAATATAATGGTTAAAATTTAGTAATTCTCATTTTACTTTTAAAATTTTCAATTTTTCGAACTCTAAAAGTAACCGAAATCGTTAATACATTGCCATAATAGGTAATTTCACAAATAAAAATACTTTATTAATTACACACATCTAATACCGACGGTTTTTGTTTTAAAATATTTTTTTTAAACGGAAGAAGCAATATATTACTATGTAATTTAGAAAGTAGTATCAACCTTAGGTTAAAAGAAGACAGGTTCCACGTTGGTTTCCTTGAATTTAAGAAATTTATTGTTTTTATTAAACCTTTTATTTATTTCTTGTTTTAATACCTTTTAACCCCAACAATATTAATATAAATTCCATATATGAGAATATTTAGATTATTTAATGTAAAATGGTAAAGCATATCTGTTTCATTATTCATCGTTTTACATCACATTCTGTAAACGTAAGTATGTTTAACTTAAATTATTTTCTCATTTTATTTTTTAGATTTTAGATTTTAGATTTTCTTTTTATGCTACGCTATTAAATATACTATTCGTACATTTCGATTGATCATTATTTTTTAGTTTAAGCTTTTTATTTGAGTTATGTTTTTTCTTTTTAAGTATTTGATTACCTTTTATCTTTTTATGTTACACTATTAAATAAAAATAGTTACGTCTTTATTACGTTTATTTGTTAATCCTGGTTTTAGCTTAATTTTTTGGGTTACCTTTTTTTTTAAGTTAGCTATTAAATAAATTAGTTATTTATTGATTTCTATTAATTGAGGATTAAAATGTAAATTTTAAACTCGTCAAAATAGACGAATAGAATAACTCGTTAATTCATCTCTTAGTATTAATTTATAAAGTGATTAGCTAATAAAGAGTACTATCATTTATTATATTATATATCTGATTTATTAAAATAGATCACATAAATACCGATAGCATAGTTACAAAGCTATATGCTTTTGAACCAAAGGTAGGTGGTTTGACCCCTCCTAAAAAGCCTTTTAGAAGTTTTTATATTGGAAAGTGTCAAATACATCAACAAAAAGTTGCTATCATAAGTTAATAAAGTCAAATTAAAGTAGTTTTAATGGTAACTTTCATTGATTTTGTGTTTTTTAGATTTATTTATATGTTTTGACAATTCTTATTGACCAATATAGTTTATAAAAGTTTAATTATCTCTTTTAGTAACATGTGCTAATAAGTCATAATTTTGATAATCATTAAAAAAAATTTAAGGATTTTCATATAATGTGTCTTAGGTATAGGTTAAAATGTGTTGATTACCGTTAGATATTTTAGTAAATATATCTTTTATTATATCATTTTACTTTTTATATCTTTCACATTTACCTTTTTTCATCCAATATTTTAATTGATTTAACTTTGAACTTTAACTGATTAATTTCCTCCAATACTAAATTTCATATAACCTACATAATATAGTTTGTCTGTTCATATGCCTTCTTTTATGGATGCCGTTTATATAAAAATTTTAATTCTAATAAATGATAATTTAAGAGAATTTAGTTAACAAGTGGCGTTTTAGGAAAAGATTATAAAGGTTTATTTTAGATTACTAAGGTTTAATTTTAACTTTTCAAACTTTAATTTTTACTATTAATATCTAAAAAAATTCTTTTGAAATTAGTGAAAATGATTTATCTGATTTGATTGAGCTCCCAAAAAAGACATAGCCAAGTTTGCAAAGGTGTTAGTCTCAGTTCTAGTAGTTTAAGATGAGTTTCTACAAAATTGTGACAAAGAAAAAAAAATAGTGGAAGACTATGTAATTTATTATTTTAATAAAAGGGTAAATATGGAAGAAGAAAAAAAAGAATAACTTACATATACCTAGTAGTAGTTATAACTACAAAAAAGAAGTATCATTATCGTTTTCATTATAAGTTTTAAATTCTTAGACACTAAATTTATGTGTAATTGTACGTTATTAGTGTTTTGAGATTGTGTTGATCTTTTTTAAAGAAGGAAACAAATGGTAGAGTTTGAAAAGTTAGACAACACACAATCATCATTACGATTACAACCACACATAAGTACTAAATTATTCAAACTTGATTTCTATTTTATCTATTTTATCATCTAATATCGACAATAAACTAATATTATTTTAACGCATGTGTTTGTGGATTACATATAACACATAAGTATGTTAAATGTTGCTATATTATATCTGCAAATAGTTTGAAGCTTTTTTGTCATGATATTAATTTATTATAATTAAGTACTTGGTAACTGATTAATTTATTTACAAAAAAATACAAAATTAATCAATTAAAAAATTTAAAGAACAAGAAAAAAGAATAAGGGGACAAGGGTCCACGGTTTTTTCACAAATTTTTATAAATATATCTTTTAACAAATACCCAACAGAAAATTTTATAAATTTATAAAATAAATATAATTTCTACTTTTGTTGATTTATTTAGTAGCACACTTTTATATTTAATTCAAGCCTTTGTCCAAGAATATAAGTAAAAGTTTTTGTATTTAATACATGTCTTTGTCCAAGAATATAAGTTAAGTAGGTGGTTTTCGATTTTAATTTTTATTGTTTTTTATTTCTATTTAAATTCTTGTTTACTTTCAATACTGTTGTTAAATTCAGTAAAGTTATTTTTATTAGTAAAACACTGCTACAAGTCTACAATTGCTATCATTGTTATCGTTAGTAATATTAGTACTGATATGTTTTATATTAGAGGATGTTTGGAATTGAATAAAATCAGTTCATATGGCACTTAATATAAGCTCCTATGAATATGCTGAAATGTACTTTTATCTAATTACTTGGACGTACTTTTTACTGTTTATTTATATTTATATATATATATATATATATATATAGGGACTGATTAATGCGAGAACTCTTATTTCTGCGAGAACTGCGAGAACTCTTAAAAAAAGTGTCAATTAACATGTAAAAAATATTGAATGTTAAAAATCTAGTAAAAATATAAATGAAAAATTAAAAAAAATTATATGAAATCACGCGTATTAAGAATTGTTCACATGTGAACGTTTTTTTTCAAAAAATGAGTTCATATATGAACGAAAATTTTTCACGTCATTTTATATGATTTTTTTAGTTTTTTACGTTTATATTTACTTGATTATTAATCTCCAAAATAGTGTGCATGTGAATGAACAAAGTGAAACGTGATTTAACACTTTTTGTGAGAGTACTCGCAGTTCTCGCAAAAAAATGAGTTCTCGCATTAACCATACACTATATATATATATATATATATATATATATATATATATATATATATATATATATATATATATATATATATATATATATATATATATATATATATATATATATATATATAGTTGATTTCAAATGAGAACCATACAAATAATTAGGAACCAATATTCACCACTGTATATATATGATATTCACCAGTGTATATATGATATTCACCAGTGTATATATATGATATTCACCAGTGTATATACACTGGTGAATATCATATATATATATATATATATATATATATATATATATATATATATATATATATATATATATATATATACACTGGTGAATATCATAGGTATATAAACTGGTGAATATTGGTTCCTAATGGTTCTTAAATATTTAGTTGTTCCTATTTGAACCCACCTCTATATATATATATATATATATATATATATATATATATATATATATATATATAACCAAATGATTTTGGGTGCACCATTCCTAAATAAAATATTTCCAATTCAGATGATAGATTCCATAGGAATTATTGGAACATACGAAGGAAAACCTATTAAATTTGAATTCATTACTAGACCGATGACTATAATGATAAATGAGATACAAGACATGTTAATTGCAAAAAATAATCAAATAAATTTTTTAAAACAAGAAATTCAAACTTACACAATTGATGAACAATTGGACAATCCTAAATTACAAGATAAAATAAAGTTAATAACTAATAAATTTTCATTACATATTTGTAATGATCACCCTAATGCTTTTTGGAATAGCAAAAAGCATACGGTGAGTCTTCCTTACGAAGAAGATTTTAATGAAGATAAAATTCCTACAAAAGCAAGACCTTGCCAAATGAATTCTGAATATCTGCAATTATGCAAAAAAGAAATTAAATCTTTAATTAATAAGAAATTAATAAGACCATCAAAATCTCAATAGTCTTGTACAGCTTTTTATGTTAATAAACATGCAGAACAAGAAAGAGGAGTACCTAGACTTGTTATAAATTATAAACCTCTAAACAAAGTTTTGAAATGGATTCGATATCCGATTCCTAATAAAAAAAAGAGTTATTAGATAGATTACATAATTCTAATATATTCTCTAAATTTGACTTAAAATCTGGATATTGGCAGATTCAAATAGATGAATCAGATAGATATAAAACTGCTTTTAATGTTCCATTTGGACAATATGAATGGAATGTCATGCCTTTTGGATTAAAAAATGCTCCTTCTGAATTCCAAAAGATTATGAATGATATCTTTAATCCATATGGAGAGTTATTATTGTCTATATTGATGACATTCTAATATTCTCTAAAAATATTGAATTACATTTTAAACATTTAGAAATTTTTGAAAAATTAATTATTCAAAATGGTTTAGTAATTTCCAAACCAAAAATGATGTTATTCCAAACCAAGGTTAGGTTTCTAGGACACAATATAGAAAAAGGAAGCATAATTCCAATAAATAGGAGTATTGAATTTGCTTCAAAATTTCCAAATGAAATAATAGATAAGACACAATTATAGAGGTTCTTAGGAAGTTAAATTATATTTCCCCCTTTTATAAAAATTTAGCACAAGATACATCAATCTTATATGATAGACTAAAAAAGATTCCTACTACTTGGACACAAGAACATACTAGAACAGTCCAAAAAATTAAAGAAAAGGTAAAAAATTTACCTTGTTTATCCTTAGCAAATCCAAATTGGGAAAAAATAATTGAAACAGATGCGTCTGATATAGGTTATGGAGGAATATTAAAACAAATTAATTAGAATACTTGGTTAGATTTTATTCTGGAAAATGGAATAATGGTCAAAAGAATTATGCTACAATAGTTAAAGAAATCTTATCGATTGTTAAATGTGTTTTAAAATTCCAAGATGACTTATATAATCAACAGTTTACAATAAGGACTGATTGTCAATCTGCAAAATTTATGTTCACTAAAGATTTCAAACATGATGTTTCAAAACAAATGTTTGCTAGATGGCAAGCTCATTTAGCCCCATTTGATTTTAAAATTGTTTATAAGAAAGGGGAAGACAATTCTCTTCCTGATTTCTTAACAAGAGAATTTTTGCAGGGATGATTCCTCGAGGAAGAGGAAGAGGATTAAACCCCTCTAATAGAGGAGGAAGAGGCAAGGCCATAATTCAAGATGGTAGAGGAAGACTAGTGGATGTAAAAATATCCCAAGGAGAAATTCAAGACTCTTCTCAATTTCCTTTATTACAAGGAAATGAACAATTATACCAGCAATTTATGCAATTTATGCATCAACAAGGAGCAATAAAATCTCCATATAAGGATGCAATCATCCAAGAAGAAGATAATGATACTTTTTCAGATAATTTTATTAAAACCCCTCATAGGGAGACAATTTTAATTCTTGAATATCAAGATATTCTAAATTATCATTTTAATCTAAATGAAACACCTTGGGAATTGATGTCAAGGTATCTGGATACGCAGTATTACACAGCCCCGACCTATAAATCCAGAACATATTATGAAAAATTACTACTTGATACCTCTACTTGTGAAATTAAGCACACCCCAAAAGAGGATAACATGTCAAATTATAGATTCCACATTAATAGTAAAATTCATATTAAACGAATTCTTACTATAGAAGATTGGGGAATATCTCCATTCAGGGAAAAACAATTTATAAACGCTGAAAATAAATTAAAAATCAGCTATAATTACTGGGATTATGTGGATAGTCTCCACAAAATATTTTTTTTTTTTTATCAAAATCCCAATAATAAACATTCTTGGTTTATTAAGGTATCCTCTTCGGTTTGTAACCCTAGACTACCAAATTGGTTTTTTAATTGGTGGAAAACATATGGCCCCTCAGTTCAAATTCTTGTAGAGCCATTCCAGAGTTACTATGTTGAATGGGTAAATATTTGCCCAAAGTTATTTGAAGAAAAAAGGGCTAATTGTGTTCAACAAATTATTCCGTCTCTAATATTTTTTACGGAATTTTCAATCCCATGGATATGGAGATGGGAACCAGAAATTGAATCGGGTGATCAGGAATTACCACAATTAAAAAGAGCATTTTATACAAAATTTTGGATAAACATGCTCAAAGTAGATAAGGAAACTGGTGAATTAGCCTCAAAAGACACCATTGATTATATTCAGTCTACTTTATTAAAATATAAAGAACAAAAGAAATTAAAGGAAAAGGAAAAATTAAAAGAATTAGCTCCTGTTACTCCAATTCACTTAATCGAAGCAAAATTAGTGTCAAATAGAATCACAAAACCGACGCATCAACAAGTCATGGATGAATATATCAACCAGGTCCAAAAAGATTTAATTCAATATCAACAATTATATCAAAATCAGACACTTCAATGTAGGACTCCTCTGAAGATGATAATCAATTTCAATGCCTTGGTGGAGAATCCCAAGACCAAGAAGAGGACATGCAATTATCCATACCGGAATTATTCATAGAATTTAAGTATCAAATGGCAAGAAATATTGGAGAATCATCCAAAACTAATGAAGAGACGGAAGATACCACTAAAATGAGTGAATACACAAAGGATAAGAAGCCATGTGAGAAAATCTAAAGAAATCTCACTATAGCCATGTGAAGGCTAAATGATTTTGTCTAAAGAGCCCACAAGCAATAAAAGATGTCGGCCATAATAATTTGTACTGTATTTGACCTTGAGCTCCACCCTCTATAAAAGAGGACTCAGGTTTTAGTATATAGGCACCAATTTATTTTTCCAACTTTCTACTTTGTTTTAAATTTTCTTTGTAATATTTGTGAAGCTTAATAATATTTCTAGTTTCTGAATACATCTTATATTTCATTGTAAGTTTCTCTATCTTATTTACTTTCTATATTATAATTTGTTTTGTTTGATCGCCTCCTATATGAAAGGCTAAATTACTACGTTGGATAACACTACTCATATGACTACTGGATTTATGGCCTTAAAAAAAAAAAAAAAAAAAAAAAAATAGAGTCTAGAAATTGAAATGAAAGTTTAGTAAGGTCAATTATGCTATTAGTCGAGGTTAATCTGGTCCCTTATATATATAATATGAAAAACTCTTGTCGTGATTAAGCCCGCTTAAGCCTAAGTGTGGCGTCAAGGGCAAAAACTCATTGACTAACCAGTTTACATATTATATATATTTGAAAACCAGATAGTAAATAAATCCCTTTGACCAAGCAGATTGTAAATCGAATCCTTGCAAACCTATTCTATTCAGTTTCATATAAATAAACTTTTTATAAACTAATACTTCAATAAATAAACTATCTTATATATATATATATATATATATATATATATATATATATATATATATATATATATATATATATATATATATATATATATATATATAGCATGGAACCCGCGCGATTCAGCGGCGACAAAAAAGTTATGTTCGATTAAATTTTGTTGTTGAAACGGTTAATGATAGTTTATAATTAATAATGTAATATATACGTTGAGTGTAATACTTTATGTTTCGACCCTTCGACTCTTGGAAAGAAATATGTAACATCCCGCCTTTTCATTCCCACGATATTGTCCGTTTTGCCAGCAAGGCACGTTTAACCACAGAGTTTCTAGGCTCTGTAGTGTATGTAGCCACCAAAACGCGTCATGTCATGAAAGACCAAGTTTACCTTATGTACCCATCACTTTTGTCCACGACTGATGTGGGATTTGCCTAAGGTGTCACAAAATATATAGCAAGGTTTTATGGTTCGGCCAGGCCATAAAAAGAATTATGCGTTAACCGTTTTTAGTTCGCTTTTAGCTCCCAAAATAAGAATTATTTATATGTGGTGATGTTTTGTGGTAGTTTCCTCCTCATCGTATAGATGTTGAATGTAGGATATCTAAAGCGTCTACATCTAATAGTTTGTACTTGGTCATAGAAAACATAAAAATAGAAATCTATTATTGCTAGTAATATTTGCTCGTTCTGCTCTTTGGTGACATAAAAGTATATTTCTCATTCCGGTCGTTCAGCCAGTGAAGTACGTTTTGGGTCTTTTGGCTCATTAAGCCCTTTTGGGCTATTCAACCAATTCGATAAATTTGACCAATTAAGCGCATTAAGTTGTGACGAAGAAAACACGGAAGGACAATGTGTAACAGTTTTTACTTCAATCCTCCGTACCATAAAAATAGTTATATAAGTTGCTTCTAGTAGTTTCTCTTTCGGCCATTTGGGGAAATTTTTTTTATCTCTCGTTTAAAAATTCGGCTAATTAAGATTATGTGGGTCATTTAGCTATTAAATAAACTTTAACAGTTAAGTACATTAAGCCCATCCGTAGAAAACATGTATCTCACTTAAACGCTTGTTTTAAAATTGAAATTAAGTCAACTTCACACATCATTAGCATCAAAAATTATATATTATGGTTGATAACCTGATTTTATCATAACCTAATAGATAATAATGGTTATTTTTCTAAGGATAGATGGTTAATATAATGTAATTTAATTCTCTTATATAAAAGAATTGGCAATCTTTTTATCATTTTGAAAAACAATGTTTTTCACGTAAAAGTCTATATTTCACCTCATAATAATAGCGACATAGATATATTTAATTCTTTTTCCAATGAGTACCCATTTGATATACTTTTGACGACTTTTTTTCCCGGTATATACACTAGTGTATATACTAAATATACACTCGTGTATATATACTAATTAGCCAAAAACACATTTGAACCATATATTCACTACTAAATACATAAGTATACACAAGTGAATACACTTCTATTCACCGGTGTATGAACTAGTTCGTGATGTACATTCTAACCATATATTCACCACTGGATACATACGTATATACAAGTGTATAAGATGATATTCATCAGTGTATATACACAGTTTTCGAAAATTCAAAATTTGTAGTATATACACCGGTGAATATATAAAAATAAAATTAAAAAGTCGTCAAAATTTTAAAATTTTATATTTTACTTAAAAAGAATTTAATACTCGTTCTAACGGTATATATTTTATTTCGTAAAAGTTTATAATATAAAAGATATTTACTTTTGAAAATGAAGTGGTTAAAAAGTGATTTATATAGTTTCTAAATATTTAAGTGGTTTTTATTTGAAACCATCTCTATTTCTCTCTCTCTCTCTCTATATATATATATATATATATATATATATATATATATTTGAAACGGTCAAACTAATTATAAGCTAATAATATAACTACGACGGGAATCGAACCCCTGACCTATATAGGTCACTACATACACCCCCAAACTCCATCTTACTTAGTTTATCGAAAAATTTATTTATAAATTTGAAAAACGAAGAATAAAGTCAATACTTTAAATTCCATTCAAACTTGAAAAGTTTAGATTCTTACACATAATCAAATATATATTTCGTTATACTTTTCTACACAAACGAGAATAGCAAAATTACATGACCTTGATTTTATGGAGATTAGATTTTCGATTGGTTCAAGTTCCCCAATTCTTAACCCGACACGAAACCCAGGCAATTAACATCTAGTTAACATAATATATAGAAAAAGAAATGAAGAAATTGGGCCTGCTTAGCTTGATCGTGCTACTTTAGGACCATGACAAGGACCAGGACCAATTGAGACCAATCTTTTTAGGGACCAAGCTTGAAGTACTTTTTTAGGTTTAGACTTTAAGGCCCAATCAATATACACAAGTTTTTTTTTTTTTTTTTTTTTTTTTGATTAATTTATTTATTCTTATCTTATCTTTCTGATTTTTGTATTCTGATGTTCCACTGCTATTGATTTAGTTGCCTAGGACTCTAGGTTGTGGCCAATCACATGGCTTTGGTTGATTACTAGATGGCTAATCTAGTGGTTAACGATAACGATTTGTTAATAATTTATATATTAAAGTTTGATTTTTATGATTATTGGTTTCACCACTCTTTTTTTCAATTACATTTTATGTTGTTAAAATTTTGAAATCATGTTTGCCTACCTGCGATGTTTTCATGTTTTGGATGAAAGGGATGAGTGAAATCGTAATAGATAAAAATTGTTTAAGTTTAGGGGTGTGTTCAACGGTCTAGACACGGGAAGTCGTAGTAACTTGGACCAACAACCGGTCACACGGCAAATCTCAGGTTTGTAGTCGGTTCAGTTCATGGCAGTCCCCCGTTTCCTAATCGAATTAATCTTATTATACTATGTTGCTTTGTACGATACAAGTTGATGTGTATAATTTTTTCAAAATCGATTGAAACAACTTTGTGCAAACATACAATTTACATTGAATTAAACACTTCACCCCTTTATAAACATCCAAATTGCAATTTTTATTAAAACCAATAATAACTTCTTCTTTTTTTAAACTGGTGATAACCAAATGTCAAACATTCAATAAAAATTGTATCACAAGCACATTTAAACAAGTTAGGTGATATAAAAGTAACTAATAATATTATGTCAAAAACTAAAAAAGGAAACGAGATAGAAATACTAAAAACATGAAACGTACATCGTTGATTCATTCGTCCATCATTGTATATCAATCATCCAAGTTCTCTACACCTTCCATCCATAGACGGAACATAAAAATTTTAAGGGGGGGCCGAAACTTTGAAACTACAAAATGGGAGGGCCGACTGATAATTCTTGGGAGGGCCAAACACAAAAACTACAAAAAACTACCTTTAAGATATAATCAATTTCACTATAAACCCAAAATTTTGGGGGGCCACGGCCCCCCTGGGCCTACATAAAGGTCCGTCCCTGCTTCCATCGCGTCTGCTTTTTTCACAATTCACATTAAATAATTTAGCAATTACGTTTTTCTGAATAACCAAAACCAAAAGTTGCAAATCAAGCATCCAACTCGGTTTTTATCGTGTTAACCAACGGTTCGGTCTGGTTCTTTATGAATATTTCGAGGAGTGGGGACCGAACCGATCTGCACGGTTCGCTTCATTTCGGTTCAAAACCGACCCATTTCTTAGGTTCTTTGGTTTTATATACCTAATTAAGTTATGTTTCTAGCTCGACCAAAATTTTCAAATACATCAATAAATTAAGCAAATTGCGCAGAATAAAAAAATATTTTTATCTTTATTTCAAATTTTAGACACGTATCATTAAAAAAATTTATAATAATAATTAACTTTCAATAATTATATTTAAATAAAGTTTTATTTAGAAATCGGATATATTTTAACGTGTTGGGTTTTATGTAACTTGCAATTAATGAATTAATTTCTTTGTAAGTCTTAAAAATAAAGAAAAACAAAGATAAATAAATAAGAAAAGAAATAAAAACACTTGAGCATATACCCGGTTTAGAGGCAAAAACCTTTTTAATTACAAGCATTTGTAAGGTAATTACTATTAGAAGATTAGTAGTAGGTTTTTAGAATCGGTTTCAATTTTATATACATGGTCAAATGTACCAAGAAAATAGTTGAAATCTTTGGTCGATGTACTGTTGTGAGTTTTGTAACGTGAGAGCCCTCAGAATGCATGCTGCCATAGTACTGCTATGTTGATCAATCAATGAATCAGTGAAAAGATTAATTATCTAGCATCCAGCTAGCTACCTAGCTACCTAGTCTTTTGACAGATCGATGAATTAATGATTTTTGAAAACATGACAACTAATGCATGCATGCAAGATCAATTAATGAGTCTTTCAAAACTTTACAAGGAAAATATGCATACCGATGACTTGATGTATACCATCTTAAGACGTAATAGGTTCCCTCTAGATTACGAGTTTTAAATGTCAATCTTAATATATTTGGTCTATTGATGTTGTATCTTGGGTTTCTAAAAAGATAGAGATCATTATATGACGTCAGTAAAGTTGAATGCGAGTTTTTTATACTAACTTATCCAATCGACTAAATTGACAACACGTATAAAAGTTTGTTTGGGCTTTTGCCCTTGACCCCCCCAAAAAAACCACCCACAATGATATTCGATATTAACACTTGAACTGATATTCGACATCAACACTTGAACGAATGGTCGTATGATGATATACTAAATCTTGTCTCATATCGGAAGGTTATTGATATTAACCACCTCACATCATGTATAAAACACTTAATATGTGTTATCAAATTCTTATATTGTTGAAATATTTGACCTCGACAACAAACCAAAGAATAATCTATGCGGAATATTGAAGCTTGTTGTGGTACAGAAAACGAAAAAGAAAACGAAGAAACAAAGTACGTCGAATGATTAATTCGATTTAGAAAAAGAAAACGGTACAAAAGTTTAATGTCTCCCCGCCACACTTTATATAAGTGAGGGGGAATTCCCTAGTTTTATAATCGATTGAGAATTCTAGTTTATTACGAATAAGGAAACCTAAATAAAATACAAATCCTAATAATAATCTAATATTCTATCCTATTATTAAAACACCAAAGTGCCTATGATTCCGTGCCAAAAATATTTTTTTATTTTCTTTGGGCCTGGTTATGGTTGGGCTTCGCTTTTGGAGCCAGCCCAGTCCTCTACGATGGTCCTGCAAGGTAACGGTTAGTAATCTTATTTGCGGACGTTACACGTGTCTGCCCAGGTGTCTTCTTCATCGTCTTCGTTTATGTCAGCTGCTATTTTTTTTTTGCTGCTTTCTTCCTTTCGTTTCTCGTCGTCAATGCTTCACAAGAGTTTTAAATCTGCTAAATGGTAACGATTTTTTGTTGATTTTAGTTTTAGTAGTTTGTTGAATGTTGTTTAATCGATCAGTTTCCTTTTATTCATTTCGATTTTTTGTAATTTATGTGGGTTAATCGATTAAAATTTTGTTGATGCTCTCTTCACAGAAGGGATTTCATGGGTTTGAATTCAAAAGATTCAGTAATCATGGTCAAAGAAGAAGCTTTTGATGGATTGAAAGAATCAGTTTTTATATTAACTTAATATCATTTAAGCAATTTTTATAAATAAAAATCAATTTTTTTTCATTTTGTTTTTGTTAATTATGGTTATATATTGGTTGATTTATATTTTGGTAATTGTTAGGATAGTTAGGCATTGGTTTTCGGTTATATACTGGTTGATTTATAAAACTACGATAATAACTTTCCTGTTTCTGTTCAATCGGTTTCGATCTCCGAAAAGAAGGTATTTATTCATTTCTACGGTTAAATTATTGTTATTATTTTTGATTATATTTAGTTGATTTAATCATTCAAATCTTGTGTTGGGTACAGTTAGAAAATCTTCCTGCTATGGTTGCTGGAGTCTGGTCTAATGATAACAATATGCAACTCGAACGTTTGAGTTTAGGATTTTAACGTTTTACAGTTTCGTCACGTTTTTAATCGAAATAGGTGTCGACGAAAATGCTTAAAGAAACACTATAAATAATGTTTGTGTGTTTACTATTTGGTTGTTTCTGTGATTTAAATGCCATAATTAAAATACCCGTTACTTGACTTTTAAAATCTTACATCATGTGTTGGTGTGTTGCTTAAGATGTCAGTTCTGATCGTGTTGTTGTGTTTTTTGGATAGCTTTATGATTATCAGTATAATATGGGAATTTTGCTGCTTGAGAATGATGAGTTGACTACAAAAAGCGAGGAACTTAGAGCATCATTGGCAGAAACACAAGAAATTGTGAAAAGAGATGAGGCTGCTCATTACATGGGTCTATCTGAAGTTGAAAAACGAGCGGATAACTTGAGGAATGCTTTGGATTATGAGAAACGTTGTCGTGTTGATGTAAGAAATTTTTTCGCATTATAGTGTTTATTTTGGTAACTAATAGTGATATGTTTATTCAAAGGTTATGTTGTTTTTCGTGCAGCTTGAGAAGGCGTTGCGTGGAATAGATGAAGAAAATAAACAAATGAAACTAAGATCGCAGACAAGTTTGTCTGATGCAAACGCTTTAGTGGCTGGGGGGATAAAGCCAGAGAGGTGGAAGAAAAGATGCGTCAAGCTGATGCAAAACTTGCTGAGGCGAATAGAAAAAGTTTGGATTTAGATAGAAGGATGCAAGAGTTGGAGACCCATGAAAGCATGTTGCAGAGTGAACGCAAATCCTTTATTGCCGGGTATAAAAGTGTTTTGTTATAATAATTTATGATTTATTATTATGTTTTTTGA
>CAJVGC010000001.1:14193033-14217595 GCA_910822075.1 Senecio squalidus
CCATCAACCAGCTCCATCCACTGAAGTTTTTGCGCCCTCATTATGGAACTCTTAAAGCGTTTTATGATACAATGCCAGATTCAGATTTAAAGGTTTGTTTTTCATTTTATAGCTTCTGAATTTGTCTATGTTCTCTAAATTTTTTGATTGACGTTATCTTTTGTTGCAGAAATTAGTTGCGAATATTCTTTCGGTTTTGGCTCTGACAATGTCTGCAAAGGGTGAGCGGGTAAGAGAGCCATGTGTATATATTAATTTACATTTCAACAAGTCATTTTTAGTACATGTCAAAAGTGGTCGGCTCAGGATGTGTTGACCCAAAAATCTTTTTCTCCATTTCTTTTTACATAAACAATAAATATTTGAATAAAATTACTAGGACGACTTTCAACCCATTTGACCCGTCTAAGATAAAACTCAACCCAATTTGACCAATTCACAGGGTGCTATAATTTGCTATGCTCTGGATTTGTTCAAACTAACAACAAAATCGCTATAGGTGCAACAATCTCTCTTCTAAATACAACTGTTTGCAACACTACAGAAAAGGCTTGCAGCTCTTGAAGAATGTGGTGATCTTGGTCAAGGCTTGCAACTTGTAGAAAGAGACATGACTATAAGGGGTTTTGGTAATATTTTTGGCGTGCAACAAACAGGAGGACAGCGAACCCGTGCAACGCACGGGTAATCTTCTAGTTTAGAATAATAACCCGAATCACATAACAAGTCGGGTAACAATTTCCACCTTAATCTAAGAATTAGATAACTACGATATTAAGCATCTCCACGTACTCCACTCAATGCTTGAACTTCGGTCCTGCAACCACCTTGTTCTTGAGGTCTTCTCCCAGCTTGATTAGTAAATCTTTAAGCCTTATTCCTTCCTTTACCGCCTCCGTAAGCACCATATACTCCGCTCTTGTAGTAACCATGTGCAGAACCACACATATCTTTACCATGAACACATACCCGGTCCTCCACCTACCCTCGTTGGGTCCTTGATACCGTAAACATTACCGTGTTGACCTTGATCTCCTTCATGCACTATACCCACTTATGCAGAGCCTTTCACAAAACTCATCACGCGCGCAAAATATGGTCTAACACAAACCATCAGGTTCCCCACAGCATACGCATGTGTACCCTTACTCATCTCTTCCACATCCCAGTCATTCCCGAGGAAAACCTTCAATGAAACCTTGAAGCATGCTCCCAATGGCATAAATACCGAACCATCATTCCTCATTATGTAATAACCCATAATTCCTTGCACATACCTAGACTGAGACAACCTCAGGGTTCGGCTACCCTTCTTCCTGAAAATCACCATACCAAAAACCTATTTTGCGAGACCCTCCATGTCGAAAACCTTCTCTAGGAAACTCCCGGTATCCTTGATTTCAGCCTTTCTATTCCAAGCAATTACCTATTTACTGGTGTACTCCCCTGGCGCTATCCCTTGATACCTAAACCACAACAGTTTAGCCATTATCCCCAGATTCTATAACCGAGTCTCCTAACCTTTCCCCTCATCACTACTCCCTTGCTCTACATCATCTTCGCAATGACCTCTGATCAACTCACCTCAAACTCGCTGAGCTATGATAGCTTCCATGTCATCAGGGTTTGGGTTTCGTGCGTTCCTGGTGGTCCTTGTGTTTCTCTTTGGTGGCATAATTCTTCAAAACAAATAATAACAACCAAACGTAGCATCAACCACACATACACGACATATAAGCAGTAATAAATATCCAATCATACGAAACACAAGTCAAACATCAGTACATAGTAGATTGAAACCAAATTTTATTGTTACATCTTGAGTACATCGTTTTTAGGAAAACAATAAAAATGTGTTTATAAGTACACCCATTGTAGTTCAAGTACAAAATACAACAAAAGATGGGTACAAACCATCCCAGTAGGTTTAAATCCTATACTATATATGTGGATGATCTGGTCGGCCACTGGCAGATGCTCCATGTGATGTACCGCCTCCACTACACAGCCTACTCTACAGGTCTGCAATACGGTGTGCAACCTCGATCGAGTGCCTCTCCGCTGCCGCGACACGTCATTGTAGTATAGCGGTGTCGTGTTGTGCCTCAACTAGCTTTGAATGTAAAGACCCTAGAGCATGCTCTGTCAAATGTGCATCGCCTCAGACTGAAACGAAATGCTCCTTGATGGCAACATTATTTCGAGAGGTATACCTCCCGAAATCCTCCTCGATCCTCTGCTGATTAAGTTCCTGGCGCACCACGCGTGCTACCAAGAGCGGAATACTCGAATCCATGGATAGGGAAAATGATGACTCCCTTATCTCATATGTGACGTGCACATCCTCATGATTTCTCCACGTTTGGAGAGTATTGTGTAGCCAATCCTCGCGACGTGAGTCAGAGTCTGTATGTGGTGTTGGGGTAGCGGTGGTAATAGGTGTAGTAGTGGGGATGGGAATAATGACGGTAGTAGTAGTTGTAGTAGTAGGGGTGGAAGTAGTGATGGGTGGAACAAGAGTAGTGGTGTATACGTAAATGTCGGTGTAGAAAATACGGGTATCATCAATAGGATCAGTAAGCTCTTGTCGGGGTAGTCTCACGGACTTCCTAGCCGTGGCACGGGTGAGTGGTCTGTTTCCATGCCACCTGTAGAAGAAGGATGGGGACGATGAAGCAGTTGGTAGTGTGACAAAAAGGGTAGGAGTGGTAGTGGTATCGATCTCCTCCTTACTGGGATCCTCATCGTTGGGTTCCTCCTCGCTAGGATCCTCCTCTTCCTCCTCCTTGGAGGGGTCGGTCCCCATCGGCTCATCGGCGATCGATGCGGGATGGGTGACGATATCGTCGTCAGGTGTAGGTGAGAAATATGGAGTGACATGTGATCCTAACATGGATGAGGAAATGTCCATATCTATATCGGAGTCGAAACCAGGTAGGTCGACAGTAGGTATAGGGGTTACTCGTCCTCAGAGTCGGAGAGTATGATGTAGTGAGGGGCAGACATGTTGTGACAAGGCCCAAATAGTCATAAATAATCGACGTATAAAAGTATAGTAGTGCGGAAGCAATTTGTTGTATAACATAGTTATAGCCTAGGAATATTAAGGCAACCTAGTTCGCTATAACCATAGCTCTGATACCAATCTGTCACACCCCCAAATCTCGTGTTCCGAGACTCGAGGTGTTGACTTCATGGGTCCTAGATAGCAATGATATATAGGCGAACGACCTCTATATGAGTCGTTTTAAAAAGAGACATACATTCATTGATATTGAAAATCAGAGTTTTACATGATTAAGGAAAAGTGTTACCAGAGTTCACAAAACAAAGATTTATATTACATAACTTAAAAGAAAATAAGTAATGCAATGGGAATCTCCCAAAAGCGTGAGTTTGAAATATGCGACTCTGTCATATCCCAAAATCCCTCCGTCGAAAGCCCTTTCGACTAAGCACCTGAGACATACATGCTAAAGTCAACATAAAGTTGGTGAATTCATAAGTTTAGTTTAGTAATAAAGGGGACCACAAGATTTTCGTTTAAGTAAAGTCTTACAGTTGCACCTAAGCTTATGACATTGAAGCGTAACAAAGTTGCTTACCCCATAAGTATTCCTATGTTATAGCCAAATAACATATATAGTTTCAAAAGTAAAACACCCTACTCGAGTCCACGAGTTAGTTGTGGTAGACGTGGGTTACATCGTCTAGCCGTTGGGTGAGGGTTGTCAAACCCTAATAGATCTATCCGATACCATCGCGCTTAAGTCCTTATTAACGATTCATGATAGGGGAATTTCCGTTGGCTTAGTGGTAACTTAGACAACTAGTAAAGGTTTTAAGTACTTATGTCCATAAGTAAAAGAGCATGTAATCTCACCCCAAGTATGTTATAAAAACAAGTAAAGAGCGGGGCTACGAACTCACCTTAAGTCTGTGAGCGTATATAAAGGTACGTAAGCTAACGTATGTGTAATGTTCGAGCCAATCTAGTATCCGAGTAGGTCTAGCCTTGTCCTAGATTGTTTTGAAATTACGTTTCATAATTCAAGTCCAATACACACGAAAGGGGGAAAGCAAATGTATGCATGACGTAGGTCTTGTTCGGTTTGAGACTTAATAGTAATATAGTAACACCGTTCGGGCCATTATATAACAAAGATCATTCTATAATCGTATGCGGAGCTAGGACTTTTTAATCGTAAATCCAACAACTCCGCACTACAGAATATCGAGATAAATTCATTGTATACAAAACTCCCTAGTAATGTGTTATTATTATACTATCAAGTTTATTCAAAAGTTAGTTTTTATGAAGAAAAACTCAGCATGTTCTTTAAGGTTTATAGCTACTTTAAGAAGTCATAACTTGTTCGTTTCTAGACCGATTTCCATGAATATTATATTGAAACGACCGTGTATGATTTACCTTTCAAATATCCTTGGTCTCACATTTGTACTCAATTCCCGATGTTCGTTATTCAGTAAAAGGTCAGAGTATGTTTTAGGGTTTTTCTCAAAGTGTATGCTAACTTTAAGTTAGCATATCTCGCTCAATTGTTATCCGTTTTTAATGTATCTTATATCGAAACGACCAAGTTTGAGTTATCATTAAGATCGAAGTTGTTTCACCTTCTGTTTCGAAATAGTTTAGTACAGTTTAATAAAAATGTGGTCGGGTGTCCAGAAAGTGTTTTGTTTTGAGTATGTTTTTGTATAGAATACCTTTTAAATACTTAGTCATATCCAAAGGATTTTATGTCAAAATATTCATAAAACACAGAGGTATTTTATGGTTAAAATGGTTTATCCAAAATATTTGAGTAAGGTGGTTAAAAAGTGTCAACAAGTCGATGTAGATTTCCGGTTAGCAAAATAACTTAACTTTTCTTTATTTAAACCATGTTTTTGTATAAAAGACTTAGGTTTTATTAAATGTAAGTATGTAAATATGATGCATGAGAAGGCTTTTTAGAACATACCTAAAAGTATATGAATGCAGGTCTTGATGTTTTTTCCTTATGATCAAAGTATATAGTTAGGTTTTTGATGGGTTGAATTTAGTGATGATCTTTTCCTTCTTTCTTTCTCGGCCGAGCATATAGAGAGAGATAGGCAGGTAATTTTTGTTTACTAGGTGCAAGGAGAAAATGAACCCATAAGTCCTTTATTTATAGTGTGGGATTTGGGTTAGGTTTTAAATTTAGTTAATCATTGTTTCAACCATGGTTAAGTGGCATGGGTTTGGTGGTGATGTATGTGATTGGTATGGCTTTGTAAGATGTAAGTTGATTGGAATGGGTTGTGTAAGATGTAAGTTGATTGGAATGACCATTGTTTTAGTCAAGCAAGCAAGTATCAAAATCAAAGAGAATCCCATGTGGGTATCCCTCTAGGACCGGCCAAGAGACGGGGGGAAGGGGATTTTTTGTAGTTTTTGTAAAGTCTAGGGTGTTTAGGCATGTTTTGATGTCTAGTGGGTGATTTATGCAAGTTTGGTAACTTATAATACATGCATGCAACAATTCATGCGAAGGTGGTGAATGGAAAGTTAGAGTTTTATGCCTTTCATGTTGGACTAGAAATATGGATGTAAAAATATATATTTTTACGAAAAGTAAATCCCGTATACCTAATTCTGGTATACGTATATGTTGTAGACATAGTTGTTAAGTGTTATTTATGCATGGTGTGACCTAGCGATTGTACATAATTGAAACAGATACTAGTTTAGTAGAACGTTTAAAAAGTCGAGTTGGTGTGAACCTGGATTTTTGTGGGTTGTCACACCCTGTAACACCCGATACCATTGTTTATCCTTCTTGAAACCGATGACTTGTTCCCGCAAGAACCACACTGTACCTTGATACGCAAGTTGACTCGGGGGGGGGGGGGGGGGGGGGGCATGCACTCTCTCCGTTCACCTCCCCTCCCAAGAACCCTAACAACACCTTCCTTTTCCTTCCTCTCTTGTGAAAACCCGGATCGTAACCAAACACCTCCACGAGACCACGTGGAAAAAGTAAGCAACCAGAAAACCCCCAACTTGAACACCAATTTAGATTTGCAAAACCCTAAATTTTTTGTGGTACACGTTAGACCTACAAAAATTAATAAAATATTTCTTCTTTTTCTTGAAACACCAAAGCAATTTGAATCTTTTGATAACCGAATCACAAAGTTTAAACACCTTCTTCTTTGAACCACGTAACTGTGCACAATCGATTAGGAATTCTAGTTTATTACGAATAAGGAAACCTAAATAAAATACTAATCCTAATAATAATCTAATACTTAGAATAATAAACCGACTCACATAACAAGTCGGGTAACATATATATAAATAGGATATTGTATTCTAGAAGTATTAATAATTTGTATTAGGTTAGGTTTATGTTTTCTTTTGTTATAATTTATTACTTGGGCTTCAAGTAAAGCTATTGTAATCGGTTTAAGGGTTTCCTAACTAAGTTATAATAGGACTCGTACACCCCCTCACCAATCCATTCCTATTACTATGTCGAAACTTCTGAGCTGAATAGGTATTAGGTCGATATTGAATGGGTGGTCAGCTAGGTTTAAGGTACAAACTCTAATGATATTATTTGTTGTTACTAACTTTCTGTTCTCTAGTTCTATTATATACTTAGTTTCTAAGGTAGTTAGGTATCAATCAAAGTTATAAATTTCGTAGATACAAAGCTCCTATCAGCACCAATATCAAATAAAACAGTTGCATATTGATTGTTGAGGAGAAACGGTACCGGAAGTTACAAGGTTCTTTTGTTCCAAGTTCAATCGGGTTTTCTTGCTTGGTAAGTTACGAGTTTTGTAACTTGGGAGCAAGTAGGAGATTGTGGTGCTTGCATAATCCTCTTTAGGGTTTTCTAAAGAGATACGATTTGCAAGGAGGAGTAAGGAAAGGATACATCTACACGTGCGGTGGTTAGAGTCATTGTATATGACTAACTATTTGGCAACGGGAGTACCAATTGAAGATGGTTCAAGATATGTTCTCAAGGGTGTGTGTTACATTCCGGAGTTGAGTAGGAGTTTGGTATATTTGGGTACGTTGGATAAAGAGGGATACACTGCGGTGATGCAAGATGCGGGTTCCATTATGGTTTTGTATGGAACAAGGACAAAAGGTTGTGCATACTCTTTGAGTGACTGTGTTGAGGATGGTTCTGTAGATAATGTGGATCATGTCGAGTTTGAGGTGGAATCAGCGGGCGATCAAGGTGAATTGATCGAGGGTCATCACGGAGCTGAGGAATGTCAGGAGAGTAGTGATGAGGAGAAAGGTGAGGAACTTCAGGATCATAACCTAGGGATAATGACTAAGCCGGTGTGGTTTAGGTATCAAAGGATAGAACTAGGGGAGCACACATATAAAAGGATACTTGCTTGGAATAGCAAGGCTGAAATCAAGGATACCAAGAGTTTGCTCGAGAAGGTTTTCGACATAAAGGGTCACACAACAAGGTTATTGGTATGGTGATTTTCAGGAAGAAGGGTAGTCGAATCCTGAGGGTGTCTTAGTCGAGGTATGTGAAAGGAATTATGAGTGATTACAGAATGGGGAATGTCGGTTCGGTATGTATAACATTGGGAGCACACTTCAAGGTTTCATTGAACGTTTACCTGGAGGATGACTGGGATGTGGAAAAGATGTGTAAGGTTTCACATGCATATGTTGTAAGGTACTTAATGGTATATGCTAGACCGGATATTGTGATCGCGGTGAGTTTTCTGAAAGACTCTGCAGAGGTGGGTTTAGTACATGGAGGATATCAAGATGAACACGGGAATGTTGACGGTTTCAGGGACCCTGAGGAGGGTAGGTTGATGATCGGGTGTGTGTTCAAGGTAAAAGCATGTGCGGTTTAGCACACATGGTTACTAAAACGGGGGAGTATGTGATGCTTACAGGAGGTTTAAAAGAAAAGATATGGGCTAAGGGATTCCTAATCAAGCTGGGAGAATACCTCAATACGAAAGTGGTTCCAGGACCGAAGTTCAAGCATTGCGTGGATTACGTAGAGATGTTTAGTAACTGTGTTATCTAATACTTAGAATAAAGTGGAAATTGTTATCCAATTATTATATAATTAGGATATGGTATTGTAGAAGTATTAGTAATTTGTATTAGGTTAGGTTTATGTTTTCTTTTGTTAGAATTTATTACTTGGGCTTCAAGTAAAGCTATTGTAATCGATTTAAGGGGTTTCCTAACCGAGTTATAGTAGAACTCGCACACCCCCTCACCTATAAATAAAGGTGAGGAGGTGAGGAGGTGAGGCTAAATCCGTGTACCAAATTTCTTTTTCCTTAATAAGAGTTGTCTAAACATTTTCATCTCTCGGTTTCTTTTCTTATTTCTTGTTCGATATCCTACACCATATTTGGAAAATTCTTATATTCTACGGTGTTTCCTCTGATTTGTTGACGTAAAAATTCCTACAATATGATTTTGTATGTGATATTAATAGTCATAAGAATCAACAAATCATACTAGGGTTTGATCTACCTCCACTTAATTACATACACATTCAAATATTAGTTATAAAGATTATAACCCTGAAATTAGGCCCACCTCTGGTTCGAATTACTTAAGATCTCAAATGATCATGGTTCAATTGCTTAGTTAGCCATATAATCAACCCAATAAACTTGATTACATGTATATATTGATCGACGCTTAAACACATGATTATCCAAAAACTTGATTACAAACAATTAAAGAAATATATAAAAAAGTGTGAGATAGAAATATGCATTGTTAATGCATCTTTAGATTTTTGAATATTTCTATAACTATTTTCATATAACTTTTTTAATTATTTTTAATATAGTTTCGTCAAGTTATATTCACTTAATCACTTGTGTTCGTTTATGTTCAATTATTGTTCATTAAGAACATAAGTGAGCTCAAACAAATTTATTTCTTAAATAAATGAACACGAATAATACAATATGTTTATTTAAGTGTTCATCTCCGTTCATTTATTTAGTTAAAGGTAAACGAACCAATATAAACAAACCATGTATGTTCCCTACCCCATCTAGGAGTGATGATACACTTCATTTGTATCTAGAAGTGATAGATGCAAATTTTTAAGTAACAACAAGAATTAAACCACTTAAAATTTAATCGATGGGTACAACCACCTTTCGACTTTAGTATATGGAAAAAGGGAAAATGTTAATGCATGTGACACGCTCATGGTTTCATAAGACGAAATGCGCTTTTTGTATTGTGCTAAACAACTCTTTGACGTCTATCTCCATCACATCAGCACGACTAGAGGGTTTTGGCATGTGCCTTCACCTTCCATATTACTAAAGTATAAAAAACAAAATGATAACAAATATGGTTTTCTAGGTGTGCTAAGAAGATATCCGGTGGGTGGTCTTAGTGGAGGTTATAGAATTTTTTTTTAAGAGAGAATGTTACAAATCATTTTTGTGGTTGATCTGTTTTTCATTAATTATCTTTTTTACTTTTTTTTTTTAGCATTAACCATTCTTTAGATATGTATTTTTATCACCGACGGTCTTTTTCTCACTTAAAAAAACTAAAATACCATCTTTTTTTTATATTTTCGATTTTTTTTTATCTTTTAAATTAATATATCAAACTCATATACTTTCTCTCCCCTCAATTTTTTCAGATCTTCATAACTATCATCATACACCTTTCTCTTTCTCATCTCAAATGCATTTCTCATCCTATCTTCATAATCAATCTAAAAAAAAATGAAGATGTATATAAAAGCAAATTTATATAACGATATGTGAATTGATTCATAACCTAATTTCTCATAGATTCATAATCAATCTCAATTTTTTTTCACTTTTTTCTTCTCATAATCATCATCAAATTCGATTAATTTGTAGAGTGTGTACCTCGATGATCATTGATCACAAAAAAATAAAGAATCTTCAATTCAATAAATACAATAATTTGAAACACTAAAACAAAGTCACACCTGAAATTACATCTATATTATCAAATCCAAAACTAAAGTTTAAGAACCTTAAAATTCAAAAACAAATAACATAAGAATCTTAGCATATTTTAATCATCTTCAACTTCAAGAAAGAAAATTTCTCAACACAAATTAAACCGGCCATTTGCTTTTCTTTCTTTTGCTATAATAAATTAATAAAAAAATTCAAAAACAAGAAGTAATGTAGTCAAACGTACACTCAACAAAATTTTAAACTTTAAACCTGAAACCCTAAATCTAGACAAGGGATTCAGATCGGGTGGAGACGACGGTTGATTTGCAGATCTAGACGACGGTGGATTTTTAGATGTGGGTTGTTTTGTCTTCGATGGTAGCAACAGTCGTGTTTGTCGGTGGCGGAAGCGGTGGTGATAGTCGAAAGTGGTGGATTAGTGGTTGGTGGTGATGTTAGAGAGGAGAAGATGTATTTAGAGAAAAAAAGAAAGGTGTATGATGATAGTATTGAAGATCTGGAAAAATTGAAGGGAGAGAGAGTATATGATTTAGGTATATTAATTTAAAAGATAAAAAAAATAAGAAAATATAAAAAGAGAGGGTATTTTAGTCTTTTAAAGTGAGAAAATGACCGTCAGTGATAAAAAGACATATCTAAAGGATAGTCAATCCTAAAAAAAAGTAAAAATGATGATTCGTGAAAAACAGACCAACCATAAAGACGATTTGTGATATTCTCTTTTTTTTAAAGGAGGGCAAAAATTGTATGTATATCGGATCAAATATCCGCTTCCTAAATATGATATAAAATAGTTTTAAATAATTAAAATCTTAAGTTATATTTCGCTTATAAACTCGTTATAATAAAAACAAAGAAGCAAAAATTATACTTAGTTTAATAAGTTTATATGAACTTCATCATTGTAACAATGAAAAATAGAAATAAGTAGATTGGTTTAAAAAGGTAAAAAAGAAAATCTCAAACCCAAGAATTGAAATCATAACCTACAACTTGAAAAACAAGCTCTCTAACCATTAAATTATGTGGGATTTTGATGTTAAATTTTAAACTACTTTCTTTTATTCATTTTTTTAAATGGGGCAAATTTCAAAAATATCGAAGTCTTAGAAAATTTTACATTAATTATAAAAAATATCGGATAGACAGCCCCTAAAACCGCCCATGGGTGATCCAAATAACTTATCAAATATTATTTTGTAAAAGTGGAGGTGACCTTGATCAGCGTGTGGAGTTTAATTTCATCACCAACAACGTAACATTGAAAATAAAATCACGTAACAATTCACAAACGTTCAAATTGCATGTATGACTCGTTCTCATTTTAATCAGTTTTATACATATAAATCATTTGAAAAATGGATTAAAATTGAAGTCTTAAGTTAAATATTGGAGGGTTAGTCATAATCATGGAACGAGATGTGCTAAATCATTGATGTATAAAGCATATTGTTTTCATGGTGTTGTACAATATAAATGGATAGATTCACTTTTGGTCAATTTCTTGTAAGTTGTTTGCATCTATCTCATGTCTTTGTCACACTTTTTAAGTAGGACATCCTTCTTTCTCTTGTAAACTACGAAATTTCATAAAAGAAAAAAATATGATAGATTTAAAACACGAAACTAAAAGTAGACAATAAAGAGTCAAGATGTGAGAAAATCACTGCAAACATCAAAACTATATTCATCTTTGAAGGCTAGATTGGGGCCTTAGGAAGCAACTTAGATCGTGGTACCAACAAATGAAACAACCACTTAAAGGTGTGTTCGCACCCCTCAAGTGGACGAGAAAGAAAGGATTTCACCGATAGGTGGCCGATCGTATTTTGTTTGGATTATAACTTAGATAAATTAGTTTTAGTTTCATTTATACTGTTTCTAACTACTGATAGTAATGTATTTTATTAATGTGGGCTGAAGATGGTTAATACTGAAATTCATTAATGCCGAAGACATACAAGTTACTACGGAAGACAAGTTAATACTGAAGTTGAAGGTTACTACTGAAGACTTTCCTTACTACGGCTTATCATTACTACTGCTGCTTCAACATAAGTTAATGCGGAAGTGTTAATACTGTAACACTTGCCATGCAAGCTAGAATAAGAATTACAATTATAGTTAGATTGTATTTCCTTGTTAGATAGATGTAGTTTCCTAGTTTATCTAGGTTTAGCCTCAAGGAATATAAATATAGATCTGTGTATTGATAAAAACACGTTGTATTGATATTCATTATTAATCAATTGAGGCTTATAATATTCAACAAATTATTGCTCATCATTGTTCTTAAGTTAACAATATTATTTGTTTGAATTAATTGTTAATATCAAAGTGTTCATATCCGCTGCTAAACTTCTTTAATAGATCACGATCTAACAATCAAGGTTTAAGGTTATACAAGTTTATTTGATCCTGGCAAGTGGTATCAGAGCACAGGAGGTGCTTTAGATCCATTGATCAACAAGTTTACAAAGTCTCATACAGAAGAATTCAACTTACAACATGTGTGACGTTCTTTTCAACAAGGTTCCAGTTCTTAATAGTAAGGATTTCGATTTATGGAAGCTACGCATTAAACAACATATTCTGTTATCTGATTACACAGTTTGGGATGTGATTATCAATGGCAACAAAGCAGTTGCAAACTTTGCAGTTATGGTCATCTTGGTCAAGTTATTCGTCCTCTAACCGAAAATGAAAGAAGAGAGAAGCAAACGGAGATTAAAGCTCTAAGTCTTATTCTTATTGAAATTCCAAACGACTACCAGTCACAATTTGAAGGGTACACCGATTCTAAAGCTCTATGGGAAGCCTTGGAGAAAAGTTTAGTGGAACAAAGAACACTAAGAAGAACAAGAAGGCTCTACTCAAACAAGAGTATGAGAATTTCAAAGCATTGAAGGAAGAATGGATGACTCAGACATTCGATAGGTACAAGAAACTCACAGGAGAACTTGCAAGTGATGGAGTAAGAATTGATAACGATGATATCAATAGAAAATTCATCAGATCTCTTGGTGAAGAATGGGTTATCTACACAGTCACATACAGACAGGGAGATGTGCTAGAGGAGATGGAGCTGGATGATCTTTACAACGATCTTCAAGTGTTTGAAGCAGAAGTAGAAGCAAAGAAGCAAAGTAGTAGCAGCAACAGTATTAATAACTTTAATACTGCTCTTATCACTTCTTCTGCAAGAACAACTCAACAGGAAGATGGAGAAGATTTGACTTTTGAAGCCTTCATGTCACAGAGTTCCTGCCTCACCAACGAAGACCTGAAGCAGATACATCAAGATGATTGGGAGGAGATTGATTTGAAGTGGAAGACAATCATGCTGTCTCTAAGAGCAAGAAGATTTGTCCAGCGCACAAGGAGAAGATTCAATCCCAGAACCAATGACAAAATTACCTTTGACAAGAGCAAGGTAAAGTTTTATGACTACGGAGAGCCACGACACTTTTCCAGGGAGTGCAAAAACAAACCAACGAGCAACAATTCTGGAAGCAATTCTAGGAACACTCAAGACAATACATCCACAACATTAGTTACACATGATGTATTTGGGTATGATTGGTCAGATCTGGCAGAACAAACCAGTCAAAACAGGGCTCTAATGGCAATTATTATTGAAGACTCACCTGCTTCTACTGAGACATTTAATACTGTTCACCGGGCGTGATGATGATGTTTCTATGACAAAGTTCCTACTGACGATGTTGAAGATGTTTTTGGTTATGATTGGGAAAATCAAACCTCATTCAGTATCTCATGGCCATAGATTCAACCTCCAAGGAAGCAGCTGAGGTAAATGCTAAACTTTGTTCTAATGAATGTAAAGAAATAGTGTCAAATTATAGAATTCATAATCAATTATTATGTGATTATGTTAAGACTTTAGAAGAACAAAGGAGGGCAGCTGCTAGGGGGATAGAAAATCTAGAAAACCAAATTAAATCTTATAAAATCAATGAGTCAAGTTATGATGAAAAGATTAAGTTGGTAGAATGGAAAAGAGATGACCTACTAGTTAAACTTACTAATGCTAGGGAGGAAATTAAACTCTTATTGGAGGAAAAAGATAAGGTTATGTAGGATCGAATTAGTCTAGATAAACTAATATGTTTGCTAACGTTAAGATCGAGATCTATTGAAGAAGTTCAGCAGCGAATGAACACTTCAATATTACGAGTTATCGAACAACTAATAATGAATAATGAATAAACAAATTATTATCGAATTATAAGCCTCAATTGCATTAATCAAATATATCAATACAACGTGTTTGTTTCTCTCTACAAGGATCTATATTTATAGACCTTGAGGCAAACCTAGATAAACTAGGAAACTACGTCTATCCTTATCTAAACATAGAATAAGGAAACTCTATCTAATTAACAAAAGGAAATCTAATCTAATTATAACTTTATCTAATTAGATTTGATACTTGCAAGATAAGTTTGTCTTCCGTGTCTTGGCTTGACTTCCTCCGTATCTTGACTTTAACTTTGTCCGTAGTAACTTTATGTCACCGTAGTAACTTTGTTGAACTTCCGTAGTAACTTGTCTTCCGTAGTAACTCATAATATCTTCCGTATTAATCACTTGAATTACTATTCTTGTTTGTTAAGTGAGTTGTTCTTGGTTAAACTATTTTAGCTAAGTTATAACCCAACAGGTTACATTAAATGTAGGGAAATTTGAACATGCTTCTAAATCTGTTAATGACTTAATTAACCAACAAATCCATGGAAAAATCAGATCAGGATTAGGGTATAAACAAGTTGCCCCACCTTTTAATCAAAAGTATATCCCTCCAACTCTAGAAGCCCCTAAAATTCGCATCACACATACACCTCCAAAAGAATCATTCAAAGTTGATCCAATTTACTATGATGAAGTTCTAATAAAGGATGTTGATGAAGAAAGTGACCAAGAGGTAGAAGAACATGTGCCCAAACCAGTAGAAGTCAAACAACCAGATTCACAAAAACCAGTGTCAAAAGAACCACTTAAAAAAAAGGATTGTGAATGCAACTATTGTAAATACACTGATGGTCAAAGAGGAAAGTGTTAGGTCTCAATAAGATCTCAAACAATGGCAAATCAATCACAAATAAGTATTTAGATGTTAATTATTATTTATCGATTGATTACTCAGTTTCAAGAATTATTATAGCGGAATTATAATAAAGAAACAGTGAAAATAACACACAGTTATATTTCGTTCAAAAGGTGCAATGTTTACAACATTCAAGCTCACTATTTATACACAATAGTAGTGAGCTTGATAAGGATAAATCTTAGGAAATCTTCTAAAGAGATAGAAGATTTTATCTAACTAGATTGCCTAAAATTACGCCTTACGTTTCTTAATGAGTCTGAGTAGTCAGACTCAGTCACTCAGACTCAAGTCACTCAGACTGAGTCACTCAGACTCATGTCACTCAGACTAAGACTTTAATTAACAGATTTATTAACTTGGGTTAAATCATTGTTTTTCCCAACAATCTCCCCCTATCTGTTTCAATCAAAGTCTTTTACAAATGATGCCTAAAAACAAACACAAACATAAACATTTCAAAACATTGTTTGTGAACAAAAGTATTCATCATTCAAATTACTTCTTCTTTTTCAGAGTTCTCTTTTTCTTCTTCAGGGAAGTCTCAAATGGCACAGGCTTTTGTACTTCTTCTAACCACTTCAACCTTTCTGTCTTCCACGCAAGCAATCTCTCCATTTCTTTGTCAGATTTGTGAAAGTGCATTTGATATTCTTTCTTGATCAGCTCCACTTTATCTGCTAAGGTTCCAATGTCTTCAATTCTTCTGAGATTATTGAACAACCAGCTAATCAGCTTCATTCTGAATGGCAGACACTGAGCAGACTCACATTCACTTAGCAAGCAATCTCTCCATTGATGATTACGTCCCATACTGTATAATCAGACAGTAGAATGTGTTGCTTGATTCGTAGCTTCCATAAGTCGAATTCGTTACTATTTAGAATAGGAACTTTTCCAATTGCAACTTCTGTCATGATCGTTGTAATGATTCTTGCGTGAGAGGATTATGAACTCGTTGATCAATGGATCTAAAGCACCTCCTGTGCTCTGATACCACTTGTCAGGATCGAATTAGTCTAGATAAACTAATATGTTTGCTAACGTTAAGATCGAGATCTATTGAAGAAGTTCAGCAGCGAATGAACACTTCAATATTACGAGTTATCGAACAACTAATAATGAATAATGAATAAACAAATTATTATCGAATTATAAGCCTCAATTGCATTAATCAAATATATCAATACAACGTGTTTGTTTCTCTCTACAAGGATCTATATTTATAGACCTTGAGGCAAACCTAGATAAACTAGGAAACTACGTCTATCCTTATCTAAACATAGAATAAGGAAACTCTATCTAATTAACAAAAGGAAATCTAATCTAATTATAACTTTATCTAATTAGATTTGATACTTGCAAGATAAGTTTGTCTTCCGTGTCTTGGCTTGACTTCCTCCGTATCTTCACTTTAACTTTGTCCGTAGTAACTTTATGTCACCGTAGTAACTTTGTTGAACTTCCGTAGTAACTTGTCTTCCGTAGTAACTCATAATATCTTCCGTATTAATCA
Source organism: Senecio squalidus (assembly GCA_910822075.1). Taxonomy (NCBI): domain Eukaryota; kingdom Viridiplantae; phylum Streptophyta; class Magnoliopsida; order Asterales; family Asteraceae; genus Senecio; species Senecio squalidus. Next base: position 14,209,668 of record CAJVGC010000001.1, read on the forward strand.
CTTGAAATACTATTCTTGTTTGTTAAGTGAGTTGTTCTTGGTTAAACTATTTTAGCTAAGTTATAACCCAACAATCTCCCCCTAACCTTGAACTTTTATAGCATATCAAAAGTACAAGTTTTCTATTTCAACCGTACTAACGTTTTACAAAATAGTACTAAGTATTGTAAGTTAACTACAACTACTTATTTTTCCAGTCAGACTTTCCTTTGGACTTTTCTACGCGTTGACACAAGATTTTCCAAATGAGTTCATGAGCAAGTCTTGAGTCTTGAGGTCCATTCAGCTTCAGCTCAACAAGCTCATTTAAGGTTTTCAAAGAATGTGGATATTTGATATCTACCAAGTAGAATTCTCTTGCTCCATGTCTTCTGATAATAGAGTATGTTCCACTTCTTTCATAGATGTACCAATTCAGAATTGGATTGTTTGGTCCTTCCTTCTTGAAAACTGAACTCTTCTTTTCATAACCAGGTTCAAATAATCCGCATAAGATGTCCATTGCCAGATCAATTCCTGGTACTCCTCTTTGATTAGAATACTTTGACTTGCCTATATTGTACATTTTCTCCAGGTCTTCTCTGTCAAAGAATCTGATGGCATCATAAAAAGCATGGAGTGTCTTTCTTGAATTATCTTGTCTGGTCACTTCATACTCAGTCCTGTTGTCTCCTCCAATATACTTCCAATCAATGATAACTGGAGGTTTCACATTTAATGGAGTATATTTCAAACCTTCAACATGATTAATATATGCAGAATAATCTCCCCCTTGAGTAGTACTAGGAGGGTCTTGTTCCATATCTTCAGGCTCTGGTTTGACATCAGAAAATTGAATTTCTGGACTTTCTTGAGAGGTAGCAGAAGCATCACCCATCTTTTGTCTTTTGGATGGAGGAACTGGAATCCTCTTTGATGACAACTTTCTTCTCTTCTGCTTCTCTTCTGGCTGTTTGACTTCAGAAACAGGCTCAGCTTGAAATACCTTCCTTCCTGTTCTAAGGGCTGCAGCCAACACTTTTTCTGCATTTAGCTTCTTTTTCTCTTCAAGCTTTGCAAGTGCTGCTTCCCTTTTAGTTTCCTTTTGTCTTTCTTCCTTCACAAGCTCTAAAATGGTAGCTAACTTCATAGGGCCTAAAGATCTGCCACTGTGACCTTTACTTTTAAGGTACATGGTATATTTCTTCCTATCTTGAGCTAACTTGACTTGTGTAGGATTAGGCTTGGCTGTGGACACTTTCTTCTTCTCAGGCTTGGCTTTGGCTTTAGCTTGTTTAAGTTCGTCTTCATGCATCTTCTGTGCTAGAAGTTCATCTGATCTTTCCAAAGATTTTACCAAACCCTTTTTGACCAATCTGTCCAAAATTTCTTCATTGACCATCTCCTGAGCTTTTACTGCATCTTCTGCAGCAATTCTGGCCAATATTTCCCTTTCTTCTGGAGTAGGTTCTTTGTTTAGCTTAGCATGTTGCTCATCTTCTTGAGCTATCTTTCTTTTTCTTTTCCTTTCTTCCTCTTCTTCCATTTCAGCAGCCATTATGTTCATTAACTCTGCTTCTTCTTGCTCTTGTCTGAGCATTTCAATTTCTTCAGCAGTCATTCCTTGAAAGTTAAAGGCTTCTTGTTTGCTCCTTTCTTCTTCAGTTTTTGGTTTCTCCACTGCAATGGCTTTGCCTTTTCCTCTTTCTTCTGGAGCATCAAGGTCTACCCTCTGTATTTTCTTTTTCTTTTCATCCACTGTGATGTATCCAAATCTTCTTGTAGGAATAGATACAGACAAACCAGTAGATTGTTCAGGTAGTCTTAGAGAGCTTTGTAATTGTCTTTCACCCAGTGCAGCTGATGCCTTCTGTTTTGCAACTCTCTCAGCTAGTATCTTCTTTCTTTCCTCTATTTCTTTCTCCTTTTTGATCTTAAGCAGTTGTGATGCTAGAGTGTCTTCATCAGCCATCACACTTGTTCTTGACATTTCTGTTCTTATAAGAACATTTGCAGCTTCTTGTTGATCAACACTAGAAGGAGTTTCTGAAATGATGGTAGAAGGAGTTGTAGCTTCAGATTGGATTGCCTGGAATTGTGAGGAAGCTTGATCGAACGTGGGAGGAATGGTTGTGAATAGGTAGGAATGATCTTCCTCCTCTGTTTCTGGAGCTGGACTGATAAGCATTGGATCCGTAGTAACTTACTCCATATCAACCGTATTAACTAAGTGCGTAGCAACTGGACTAGTTATCATGGGGTCCGCAGCAACTTGGTCCGCAGCAACTTGGTCAGTAGTAACTGGGCTAGTTACCATAGGATCCGTAGTAACTGGGTCAGTATTAACTGCCTCCGTAGCAATAGGATCCGCAGCAACCATTTCAGCATCTTGATCCGTATTAAGTGTAGCATTTGGTGAAGTTTCATCTTCCATCTCGTCTATGGTTTCTTCAACCATTTGCTTGACTTCTTGCTGCTGCTGCTCCCCCTTAAGTGGAGTATCAACTTCCATCTCTTCACCCTCTGCATCTATCATCATATTAGCATCAAAGTCTGTCTCCCCCTCAACTATACTGTCTGTCTCCATCTCTTTATCTTGATTGGAGGTGGCAGTGATGACAGTATATGTGCTTCCCTTGTCTTCATCACCTTTGCTCTCTCCAGATGATAACACATTCAATTCTTTCTCCCCCTTGTTGTCATCTGATGGGGAGTCATCTGAAGAGGATGAGCTGGAAGGTTTTGGTGAATTACCAGCATCTTGTGTGGTGATTCTTTTGGGCAGTAACTGGACTGATATTAAAGCTTGTTGTGCCAGTACCTGTTGCACCAAAGATGTTAAAGAAGACATCATCTCTTCTTGTTTTTCAACCCTCACCATTAGATTTTGGTACATACCCATCAATTCATTGAAATGACTACCACTACCCTCACCCCTTTCCTGTTGGGTACCAACAGGTGGAAGATCCTCGGGAATAGAGAAACTCTCCTGCCTAGCAGAAGCAGGAATCTCCCCCATGGTCTCTTGGCGCCTGGGACCACCTTCCCAATCTGAGAACAAGTTCTCAGCAACGGATGGTGTTGCCGTGGTTTGGGTATTAGTTATGTTGATACTGTCCTGAGCTCTACTATAAGAAGTAGAGGTTGCAGTAGTATCATCCCTCCCCACATGGTCTTCCCTCTCCTTATTGACCAACTCAGTGAACAAGGGGGTATGTTCAAGGTTTTCCCCTAATGTGTGTGGCAATCCTGAAGATGTTTCAGGGATTGATTTTGCAGTAGTAGTATGAGGGATGGTTTTAGACACAAGAGGCTGAGTAACCCTCTTTAGTCTTTTAGAGGCAGCTTTGGGGGATTTGTGAGGCGCAGAAACTTTGGGTTTAGTCACTTTAGCAGTAGTGACTGAAGCAGTAGCAACTGGAGTAGAACTCACAGTAGCAACTGGAGGTACAGGGGCAGTAGTAACTACCGTAGTAACCTCAGGGTTTCCACCTGCAGTACATGCTTCAGATATGGCACTAGTGCCCTGAGTAAATGCAGTGGTACTGATGGTGGCAGTTGTGGGTTGGGACAGAGGAAGAGTTTCTTGTCCTGCAGCTGTGGGAATTGTGACCACCAACATTTTTGAGAATAATGGTGTCACATGAGATGGGGCACCCTTGTTTATTTGTCTCATATTAGTAAAAACTTTCTTTGAATGAGCGTGTGAGAGAAAATGTTTTTCAGATCTGGGGAGATCTTTGTAAACAAAATTTATACAATGTTGAAGAAATCTAGGATACATGAGAAATTTATTTGGGTTTTCAAGATTTCTTCTCATTGCATCAAAAATCATATAAGAAAAGTTAAAAGTACCCCCCGTAGCCAAGCATACCATTGCATTGGCTAATGTTGAACTTCCTTCATGCCACCCTGTTCTTTTGGGGGACATACATTGTTGCAAAGTATGCAACATGTATTTCCATTGAGGGGAAAGTTTTGCCTTTTAAAAATGTGGAAACGTTTAGATCCCCCTCATATCCCATGTTATTAAAAGCAGTTACCAGGGTGTCATAAGGGACATGTTCCATACCTTCCTCATCCTGAAGGTTCAGGTGGGCTCGGATTGCTTTGCCTCGCACCACAGCATTGATGGCAATTTCATCGTTGTCCAGAGTGGCAGACGTCCAAAAATCCCTAATGTGGGATTCATCAATCTCCGGATTGATGGTTAACGCCGTCTTGATCTTTGATTGATTAAAGAAATCGATTATTTGATGGAAATCGGCGTTATCGATAGTCTTTTCCAAGTAAGCGACCATGTTGTGAGTCTTGTAAAATTGCAATTGTTCCGCCATTGTTGATCCTGTGATTGATTAGAAACAGTAATGCACAAGAATGTAGATGGTTAGTCACAACGAAATTGAAAATTGATTGATTTTAGGTCTAACGGTAACTTTTTCTTGGAAGATTTAGGGGTTTTTACAACGGTAAGTATCAAATTGTTCAATTTACCCCCTTTTATACTGAAAATTTTTAACAACTTGACTCCCCTGATTAGACGCGGGTAATAATTCAAAAGTAACGGTCCAATTAAAAAAACGCCACGTGGCACTAGTAGCTGTGCCTCGCGCCTGATTTTCAAAAATTAGGTCCAATCAGATTTTTCCATGTGTTATTGTTATGTCCTCTGTGCTTGACACGTGTAAAGGGGGGATACAAGTTGTATTTTGTCTTGTCAAATCATCATTAATTAGGGCATTCTTATTGATTAAGAAACCTTATTAATATAATAATCTGCAGTATTAACATAAAGATCCGTAGTAAGTAGGTTAAATGTCCGTAGTAATGGTTTCATGGGCCGTATTAACTGGACTGTCCGTAGTAACTTGAGTTACTGGCAGTATTAAACCAGAGGGCCGTAGGAACTCCTTACTCGTCCGTATTAACCATTCCGTCCATAATTTATTGGCATAGGGCAGTAGTAGTTAAACCTTCCCTTAGCCTTAATAATTTGGTCGTACTAATCATACTTTGGACACTCTTTGTTTTTACTATTAATGTTGCAGTAGTAACATAGTACAATACTAGAGAGTAAGGTACTTGATTTTCATCACAAGGTTACTACTGCTTCTTCGAAGGGACTTATTTTTAAACATAATAGAAATACTGAGAGAAAAGTATATAAGTTATTCGTCTGTATTGATCATTCCAATGCTCGTGATCAGAAAAGTGAATCTTCCCACATCGAACGCTTTGGTGAGAAGGTCAGCGAGTTGATTGTCAGTATGGATCTTCTCAACATGGATTAGTTTCTTCTCGTTGCAATCCCTTATAAAGTGATAGCGTATCTCTATATGTTTTGTTTTGGAGTGTTTGACCGGGTTGTTGATGATGCTTATTGTGCTTTGGTTGTCAATGAAGATTGGCGTGTTCATGAAGGAATATCCATAGTCCATCATCTGATTTTGAATCCAAAGTACTTGAGCACAACAACTAGCAGCAGCAATGTACTCAGCCTCTGTAGAGGAGGTTGATACCGTCGTTTGCTTCTTGCACTGCCATGACACCAGTCTTGAGCCAATAAATTGGCAACCTCCAGTTGTTGACTTCCTGTCTAAATTCTCACCTCCATAATCGCTGTCAGTATAGGCTATTAAGTCAAAGGGAGAGTATTTAGGATACCATAAACCTAGATTAGGTTTGCCCTTTAGATATCTAAAGATTCTCTTAACAGCTATGAGGTGTGACATCTTTGGCCGTGTTTGGTATCTTGCGCACACACAAACTCCAAACATGATGTCTGGTCTTGATGCTGTGAGATACATGAGAGATCCTATCATGGATCTATAGTTGTGTATATCCACATCCTCCCCCTCAAGATCAGGCGTCATTTGTTTGTGAGTTTCTACCGGAGTACTTGCCACCTTTGCATCCGTTAATCCAAATTTTGTTAGGATGTCTCGGACATATTTGGTTTGGCTTATGAGCATGCCATCCGGTATTTGTTTGACTTGTAGGCCCAAGAAAAAGGCGAGTTCTCCCATTGAACTCATCTGAAATTTAGTGTGCATGAGATCCTCAAATTCCTTGCATAAAGAATCCTTTGTGGATCCAAAGATGATATCATCCACGTAGATTTGCACAAGAAGAATGTCGGACTGGGATTTCTTGAAGAACAAGGTCTTGTCAATTGTGCCGCGTTGAAAGTTGTTTTGAAGAAGATAATCTGATAGTGTGTCATACCATGCACGTGGTGCTTGATGAAGCCCATAGAGAGCTTTGATCAGTTTGTACACTTTGTGTGGATGTTGAGGGTCTTCAAATCCAGGAGGTTGTTTGACATACACCTCTTCTTCAATGACTCCGTATAGAAAGGCGCTTTTGACGTCCATTTGATATACCTTGAATCCCATAAAAGAAGCAAATGCTAGGAATAAGCGAATGGCTTCAATCCTAGCTACGGGAGCAAATACTTCTTCATAGTCGATGCCTTCTTCTTGAGTGTAGCCCTGGGCAACCAGTCTTGCCTTGTTTTTGACCACAATTCCACGCTCATCTTTCTTGTTTCTGAATATCCAGCGCGTACCAATCACCTTTTTGCCATATGGGATCTCAACAAGTACCCATACCCCTTGAATCTTGAATTGGAGGAGTTCTGCCTGACATGCTTCTATCCAATGTGGATCTAGTAAAGCCTCTTGAATTTTCTTAGGCTCCATTTGAGAGAGGAAGCATGCAAAGAGACATGTGTTTATGAGAGCACTTTGTGAATCCTTTTTGGATTTGGTTTGACTTCTAGTTGTAATGGAGAAGTCAAGTGAGCCAATTATTTGATCGGGAGGATGATTCTTGGCAACACGAGAAGATGGGATCTTCTCAAGGCGTAGTTCAACACCTAAGTTTGTATCATTCAAATTTGGCCTGTCATTGCTAGGATAAGTGGAAGGGAATGGAGAAGGAGTGGTTGGAGGAGTAGTAAATGAAGGAGATGTGACTATTTTAGGAATTTCAGAAATGTAAGGCTCAAATTCTTCAGTTACAATATGTTCAACTCCATTCTCATCCTCTTCAATTAGATGTGGAACACCATTAGGACGTGTTGAGTGGTGTGTATCAGTTGGTGATGGTGGATGGACTATTTCATTTTCTTTTGTAGAGTCTTCCGCTGAGGTGCTTGAATCAAAGCTTGGGTCTTCCAAAGTGACTGGAAGATTAATGTATTCCATCACATCCAAGCGAGCAGTACCTGTAATAGGGGCCGTAGCAGCGGGCTCCGTAGCTGGAGAAGTAGAACTTGCCGTATTAACCTGATCCGTATCAACTTGTGTTGGGTGAAACTCAAAGTTTGAGTTCAACGATTTGGTCAAGGCATCCAAATCAAATACCCAATCTGGTCCATGCCCCTTTTTGTTGGGCGTGTATTCATTGAAGGTGACATTTGAGCTTTCTTCAATGATCTTTGATTTGTGATTATAGACCCGATATGCTTTGCTTTGAGAGGAGTAGCCAACAAATGTACCTTCATCAGCTTTGCTTTCAAATTTGCCAAGGTAGTCTTTGGAGTTTAGAACTGTGCATGAGCATCCAAAGGCACGAAGGAAGCTGATCAAGGGTTGTTTCTTGTGAAGTAGCTCATATGGTGTCTTGTTGTGTGCCTTGACAAGCAAAACCCTATTCTGGACATAGCAGGCAGTGTTAACTGCTTCTGCTCAGAAGAAAATCGGAAGGTTAGAGTCAGGCAACATGCTTCTGGCTGCCTCAATCAGTGTCCTATTGCGTCTTTCAGCAACTCCGTTTTGTTGAGGAGTTCTGGCAGCACTGAATTGGCGTTCTATTCCTTTCTTGTCACAGAAGTCATTCATCACACTATTCTTGAATTCCGTACCATTATCACATCGAATTTTCTTGATCTTCTGATTGAGTTGAAGTTCAATCTTAGTGATAAATGAGATGAGGAGCTGGCTTGT
>CAJVGC010000001.1:14217695-14401922 GCA_910822075.1 Senecio squalidus
ATTTGAACTCGTTGTTGAAAATCTGCACCGGGAATCATTCTTGGAGTAACGTGAAGAATCATATTAGGGTTCGTCATGAGAGAGATAATCAAGCAGATGGTTAGAGAGATAAACAGATTAAGAAAATGAAAGCAATTAGGGTACAATTTGAAAATCAGTTGAATATAAACTAAAGAAGTTAAAAGCAGGGAACTAAGTTAGGAAATTTGTAAGTTAGACCTTTAATGTTTAGCAGATTGTCACAATTTACCCTTGACTGAACTTTGACTCAAAAAAAAAACAAAAAAAATTATCTATTAAGAAAGAAAGATTTACAAAGGATAAAGTAAAAAAAATAAAAAATTTGAGAGAGAGAAAATATGTTCTAAAAATACATTCAATGAGTCAGACTGAAATAATGAAGCTGACTTGTAAGTCAGACTGAAAATTCACCAGGCTGACTGGTAGGTCAGCCTGAGATTTTTATTTGTGACAAATTAAGGATTTAACATTCCTAATTCTCCTAAGAGATAGAAAAACCTTTCCTCACTCAGAGGCTTCGTGAATATGTCTGCCAATTAATCATTTGTGGCTACAAACTCCAGTCTGACCTTTCCTTTCTCCACACAGTCTCTAATGAAGTGATGTCTGATTTCAATGTGTTTGGTCCTGGAGTGAAAGACTGGATTCTCAGTTATTTGAATGGCACTCTTGTTATCACACATGATTGGAGTGTGGTGAATCTGAATATCAAGATCAGCCAATTGATGTTGCATCCAAAGCAATTGGGCACAACAACTCCCTGCAGCCACATACTCAGCTTCAGCAGTGGATGTTGCAACTGAGTTTTGTTTCTTACTTGACCAACTGAATAGCTTTCCTCCTAGAAGCTGACATCCTCCTGAGGTGCTCTTCCTGTCAAGTTTACATCCTGCATAATCTGCATCTGAGTAGCCAATTAGCTCAAAACCAGAATTAGGATACCATAAGCCAAGATTTGGTGTACCCTTAAGATATCTAAAAATTCTTTTGACAGCTTTAAGATGAGATTCTTTGGGGTCAGCTTGATAACGTGCACATAGACATGTAGAAAACATAATGTCAGGTCTGATGGCAGTTAAGTAGAGTAATGAACCAATCATTCCTCTATAAGGAGCTTGACAGACTGACTTGCCAGATGAGTCTTTGTGCAATTTGTCAGAGATGCTCATTGGTGTTTTCATTTCAGAACTTGTTTCAAAACCAAATTTCTTGACTAAATCATGAACATACTTACTTTGGTTTATAAAAATTCCATCTTGCTTTTGTTCTACTTGTAGACCGAGAAAGAAATTAAGTTTCCCCATCATACTCATTCTGTATTCACTGCACATGAGTTTTGAAAACCAAGTACACAACTTGTCATTTGTGGAACCAAATATAATGTCATCAACATATATTTGAACCAAAATGACATGACAATTTTCCTTTTTGATGAACAAAGTTTTATCAATTGAACCCCTTTTAAAATCATTTTTAATGAGAAATTCAGACAATGTTTCATACCAAGCTCTAGAAGCTTGTTTGAGACCATATAAGGCTTTGTTTAACTTATAAACATGATCAGGAAAGTTTGGATCAACAAAACCTGGAGGCTGTTTCACATAGACTTCCTCCTGCAAATCTCCATTTAGAAAGGCACTCTTCACATCCATTTGATAAACCAAGAAATCTTTGAAGGCTGCATAAGCTAGGAACAGACGAATTGCTTCAATTCTGGCTACTGGAGCAAAGGTTTCATCATAGTCAATGCCTTCTTCTTGTTTGTAACCTTGAGCCACCAGTCTGGCTTTATTCCTGATCACCACTCCATCCTGATCAAATTTGTTTCGAAATATCCATTTAAGGCCAATAATGGTCTTATACAGGGGACGTGGGAATTCTCCAAGCTCCTCTTGCATGCCATCCACCCAGTCTTCATCTAATAAGGCTTCTTCAACTTTCTTTGGTTCCATCAGACTCAAGAAATTTGTGTAGAAACAGAAATTTGCTGTGGCATTCTTTTTTCTAGTTTTGACACCTTCAGTGAAGGATCCAATGACAGATGAGATAGGATGGCCTTTGACAGTCTTGATGTTGCCTGAACCAGTATCAGGGACCTCTTCTTCTTCAGTCTGAACACTATCAGTCTGAGTTGTTTGAAGCTAGCCTTGGTCAGTCTGAGGTATCTCAGGCTGAGTATCATCAGTGCCCGTTGATTCTAAAGTTTCCAATTCTGGAACATTCTTGAAAGATGGTTCATCATTTTCACTTTCTGATTCTTGATGATGAGGTGCAGTTTTTGCATTCTGATCTCCAATCTGATTATCAGATTCAAATGAAGTCACAAGTAATTCATCACAAAGTTGGTTGATAGTGACTAGGTCAGTCTGTGATGATGATTCATCTTGATCAGACTGGGTAGTATCATCAAACGTGACATTTATGCTCTCTTCTACCACTTTTCTTCTTTCATTATATACTCTGAATGTTTTAGCAATGCTAGAGTATCCAAAAAACAACCCTTCATCAGCTTTAGGAGACATTTTACATAACAAGTCTCTTTGATTGGGAATGTAACATTTACTTCCAAAGATATGAAAGTAATGAATAGAAGGCACCTTGTTGTGATACAATTCATATGCTGTTTTGCCATGCCTCTTCACAATGATTGATCTGTTCTGTGTGAAGCATGCAGTGTTCACAGCCTCAGCCCAGAATTTTATCTTCATGTTTCCATAACATAACATTGTTCTGGCAGCTTCAATTAGTGTTCTGTTCCTTCTCTCTGCTACTCCATTTTGTTGTGGAGTTCGAACTGAGGCAAAATTTTGCACTATGCCTAACTGATCACAAAAGTCTATTAAGACTGAGTTTTTGAACTCAGTTCCATGGTCACTTCGCATTTGACGAACCAGAGTATTTTTCTGACGCTGTTCTCTTTTGATCAGACTGATAATCTCTTCTGCAGCATCACTTTTTGCTCTTAAGAATATGACCCAAGTAAATCGGGTAAACTCATCAACAATGACAAGTGTGTATTTCTTTCCTCCTTTACTTTCAATTCCAATTGGTCCAAATAGATCCATATGTAACATGAACAGAGGTTCATCAATGGAATGTAGCATTTTGGATGGAAATTGAGACTTCGTTTGTTTTCCAAGAACACAGGCTGAGCAAACTTTATCTTTGGTATAGGTCAGTTCTGGCAGACCTCGTACTAACTTGCTTTTGGACAAAGCATTAATGTTCTTGAAGTTTAAATGAGATAACCTTCGATGCCATAGCCAATTCAATTCTTCCTTTGTTTCTGTGAACAGGCATGTCTCAGCTTCATCATTTGTTGTACTCAGATCCAGACAGAACACATCTCTTTCTCTCTTGGCTAGCAGTAATGGTTTTCCCTTGGCACTATAGATTATCCCAGCTTGTTTCCTGAATCTGACTTCATGATCTTCATCAGTAATTTGACTCACACTGAGTAAGTTATGTTGTAATCCTTCCACATATGCAACTCTCTTGAACGTAACAGCTCCAGCAAGAATCTTTCCATATCCCCGAGTCATTGATACCCCATTGTCACCATATCTTACTTGAGGTCCATCTTCTTCCTTATAGTCCTGTAGAAAGGACTTCATTCCAGTCATGTGTCTTGATGCTCCACTATTTAGATACCATTTTGTAGAATTCTGCACATGAAAATAGAAGATATTAGTTCCTTTTGGGTACCCACTTTAGAGTGGATCCATGAGTTTCAGCAGTCTTGAGTTTAGATTCAGTCTTGCAGTCAGTTTTGGAGCCAGTGTAGTTCCATTTGTTTATTTCATTCATGCAATTAACTGAATAGTGACCTATGACACCACAGTATTTACAAGGAGTATTTTTGAGACTGACTCTAGATGGGACTGACTTAATTTTAGGAGTTTGTACAGATGCAGTTTTTGATGGAGAAGTGTTTCTCGAAGAGGAATCCGATTTTGATGAGACTAATCTGGATTTTGACGTGCCTGACTTACTTGAAGCTGACCAATGTTTTGCTGAGACTGACTTTTGAACATAAGATTTCTTAGGCCTAGACCTAGTCAGTAGTTTACAAAACACAACTTCATGCCCTTTTTCACCACAGTTATAGCAAATTCCCTTAGGAGGAGATTTAGGCCTTACTTGATTAGGTGATTTATCCCTGACTAGAGTTTTTACAATGTTGGTCAGTTCCAGTAATTGATTTCCTAATTTATCAATTGTTTTTGATTCAGGACTTTTATTACGGCCTTTGGAACTGACTAGAGCTTGACTCTTGGGTTTGCATATAACTTTGGGAACAACTTTGTTCAAGGATGTAGAATTCTTTTCAATCTGCATATCAGTCTCAGATAAAGTAACACATTCAGATTTAGAGGAAGATGAAGGCAAAAGATCATTTTTATTCAAAACTTGAGAAATTACAGGTTTAACAAAGGCATTTGACATCATTATTTTATCCCCTTTCAAATAAGTAAAAGTGTTTGGAAGAAATTCTGGTTTAAAAATGATTTTTTCTTTTTCATCTTTTTCAGCTTCTTCTTCCTCTTCTTTCATGTACTTCTTCAAGCTGAACCCTTCACCCAACACTGCTTTAACTTGTTTGGGAACCTGTCTGCTCAAACAATCTTCATTTTTTAAAGATGATATACACCATGATTTACAAATTCTTTTATAATGCTCAGTTTCTTCTCTAAGTTTGTGATTTTCTTTAGCAAGATCATTATACGCTTCAGTTTGAGCATTTAAAAGTACTTTGTAACTTTCTAATTCCATTATTTTATCATCTTTAATTTTTAAACTGTTTTCAAGATCTTTGAGTTTTTGTTTGAGTTCACTTTGTTCTTCTAAAGTGGTGGTCAAGTCAACATAAATATACTCAAACATTTGAAGTTTTTGTTCATTTGTGTAAGAGTTGAAATTATGTACCTTGTAAAGTTTTGACTTGTTCCAGTCTGAGTTGCAGCTCATTCTTTCAGCTTCCTTTAGATCCTTTTCGAACTGAGAAGCAGATTTCTCAGCTTCAGTTACTTCCTCCACTAATGCCATCAGACATTTGTCCTCTACTTCCTCTTCATCAGAAGACAGTTCCTCATCTAACCATTCTTCAGCAAAGAATGCTTTCTGCTCAGTTTGAGGTTTTTGTAAATTCGAACTGTATCCTTTCTTATACTTAAGGTACTTGTTTCGGTATCTTTGAGCTCTTTCAGCAACTTCATCCATGTGCTCAGTCTGAGCATTCTTTACTTTACAGTCAGCAGCCATGTGACCATATTCATTGCATTTGAAGCATTTTACTTTCTTTAGATCAAATGGTTTCTTTCCTTTGTAGCCTGTCTTCTGTTCAAGCTTCATGGTTAACAGGGCAAGCTGACTTTTCAGTTTCTTAACTTCTGATTCATCGTCAGACTCTGAGTCTGAGTGTGACTCTGAGTCTGAGTGTGACTCAGACTCAGATGAGTCAGCTTTGGAATAAATTTCTTTATTCCGTTTGCTAGTTGCAACTAATGCAGCTTCTGGATCCCTTGCAGTTCGCCTATTGTTGATCTTTTTCCTTTCTTGAGATTCCTCAAAGTTTAACAATAAGACAAATAGTCCTGGCAGCTTGTAGGTGGACAGTTTCTCGCTAACTACAAGAGATGTAATAACATATTCAGATTTGTTAGGTAATATGTCCACAAATTTCTTACAGATTTCATCATCTTCCTTTGTCACTCCCAGAGCTGACAGATCATTTAACATGATTTGAAATCTTGTGTGAACATCAGCCAAAGTCTCCTTTTCTTTCATATAAAAGTTTTCATAATTTCTTCTGAGACTGTTTAGTCGTTGTTCTTTCACTACTGGGACACCATCATATGACACAATTAATGTATCCCAGAGTTCTTTTGCAGTTTTGCAGCCAGCAATTTTTGAAAATATTTGTTCAGATACTGCATTTCCTAAAATGCTTTTGGCTTTGGGATCAAGATTGTATAACAGCTTGTCTTGATCTGTCCATTGAGCTTTGGTGGTTTGAACCCATCTGGCACGTTGGAAACCTCTATCACCTTCTTTTACTTCATCAATGATCTTTCCTCGAATTATGGGTCCTTCAGTTATGATTCTTATCATTTCTTCATGAATTCCTGATAGATGCCACTCAGCTTTAAGCTTCCAATGGGCAAAATTGTGACCGTTAAAAACAGGAATTCCTTTTCCAGCCATTGTGGTTATATTTGAAGATGATGACATTGTTCTGAGATTCTAAGTATTGATCGTTTAAGATTTATAAATTTATTAAAATTTAAATCTTATTTGCTCTGATACCAGTTGTTAGGTCTCAATAAGATCTCAAACAATGGCAAATCAATCACAAATAAGTATTTAGATGTTAATTATTATTTATCGATTGATTACTCAGTTTCAAGAATTATTATAGCGGAATTATAATAAAGAAACAGTGAAAATAACACACAGTTATATTTCGTTCAAAAGGTGCAATGTTTACAACATTCAAGCTCACTATTTATACACAATAGTAGTGAGCTTGATAAGGATAAATCTTAGGAAATCTTCTAAAGAGATAGAAGATTTTATCTAACTAGATTGCCTAAAATTACGCCTTACGTTTCTTAATGAGTCTGAGTAGTCAGACTCAGTCACTCAGACTCAAGTCACTCAGACTGAGTCACTCAGACTCATGTCACTCAGACTAAGACTTTAATTAACATATTTATTAACTTGGGTTAAATCATTGTTTTTCCCAACAGAAAGATTAAAACTTGGGTTCACATAGGAAAAAGAGGAAATCAACGTAATCAAAATCAATTGAAAAGTCAAAAGGGTCAAAGTCCTAAGAAACAAGTTCAATCATGCTCTATTTGTGGCAAGTCTAAACATTATGCCAAAATTTGTTATTACAACCCTGAAAACCAAAAGAAAGTGGCACAAAAACAGCACAGGGGGTTGGGGTACACAGGCAAGGTTGACCATCAAGTTAAGCAAAACAAACCATCACTTGTAAGAAAACCTGCTTTGAACAGTAGTAATAGAGTTCCTACTGCAAAGAAGAACTCTATTAATATTGCCTCAAGCAGCAACAGTATTAACAAAAAGAATTTCCAAATCAATAGAAACAAGAATAATACTGTTAAACAACCTTTTGTTAAATTAGCACGTATTAATACTGTCAAGAATGATAGTGTTAATATTGCCCGTGTTAATACTGTTAAACGAAAGTGTGTTAATACTGCAGTTGTTAATACTGCAAAAAGTAACACTGTTAATGCTGCTAGTGTTAATATTGCACATCAAAAGATTGTTAAAACAGTACATGTTCCTACTGTTAAAACAAAGAATGTTAATACTGCTAAAGTTCAAAAAGCTAAAATCTTTAAACAAGTGTGGCAACCACAGGTCAAAGTAACTCAACCACCTATTCCACCTAATTTCACAAACCTAGTTCAGAGGAAGGTGAGTTACTTTGATGAGATGGGCAAACCCAAGTCAACTTTGGCTTGGGTCCCCACCAGAAACTAACTTTCTTGTTTATGTACAGGTTCAGCCAACAAAAGATTTTGAGAACAATTGGCATGTAAATAGTGGTTGTTCCAGGCACATGACAGGCAACATTGCTTGCCTTTAGGACTTTGAAAAGTTCAATGGAGGTTATGTTGCCTTTGGAGGTAATCCAAAAGGAGGAAAGATTTCTGTAAAAGGAACTGTTAGCAATGGAAGAATCCACTTCAAAGATGTCTTCTATGTGACACAATTACAGTGCAACTTTTGAGTGTATCTCAAGTCTTTCTCACAACCATCTTCACTGCATCTGAATGCATCATCATGAAGCCTGGATATGTTATTGATGAGTACATGATCTTGCTTAGAACTCTAAGAAAAGACAATATCTATTGTTTTGACATGTCCAAGGTAAAACCCACTGCAACTGAAGCATGTTTTGTCTCCAAAGAAACATTAGACTATCGGGTATGGGGCGTGGAAAAGGCGACAACGCCGGCCACATAGGACCAACAACGCCCCGACAACGCCCCTTCCACACCGCAGGGGCGTTGTGAGCTTGAAAATGGTCATGGGCGTTGTCTGATCAACGCGGTGGTGAGAGGCAACGGTAGCATGCAACGTTCGGATTTTCAAACAAACCAACGGCAACTTTTTAAAAAACCCTAAACTTTCTCTATAAATACCACACAATTTTATAACAAAAACCACACAAACTCTCTCTTTCTCTCTCAATTTTTATAAAAATCTCTATATTTTTATACATCTCAAATGGATCCCAACAACAACAACAATCAAAACAACCCCAACCCCAACCAATGGAACCAATGGTTCAACCCAAACCAATATCAAAACACAAACCAATACCAAAACCTAAACCAATTTCCACAATTTCCAAACCCTAGTAACCAATTTCCACAATTTCCAAACCTAAACCAATTTCCACAATTTCCAAACCCTAATAACCAATTTCCCCATTTTTACCAACAAACTCCATCACCACAACGACCATCCCTAGACCCGCTATACCAAGGCGGGTCGTTCTCGCAATTGCTTAACCAAGACCATTTATCCAATTTTCCGGCAGTGCCTCCATTTGACATTGACGATTCTGAAGACGATGAGGTGGTTCCGGAAACTCAAGCTCAAGAAATGCCGGCCCGTGGGAAGGGGAAGAGGAAACATAAGAAAAAAGAAACCGAATCCCTAAGAGGCAAAACCGAAAGAAAGAAGTGGACCGAAGAGGAGGAGATCGCACTTGCTTCAGCGTGGTCGTCGACATCCGAGGACCCCATTGTGGGAAATGATCAAAATTCAGCACCTTTCTGGGATAGTTGTCGTGCAAAATTTTTCGCCAAGATGTATAAAGATGATCCATCTTATTGTCGTACCGAAGACTCTATTTCGAGCAAGTGGAGAGACTTACGAAGAAAGGTCAAAAAATTCAACGGGATTTTTCGACAAGCCCAACAAAGTAGACCAAGCGGTCATAGTGATGAACAATTGCTCAAAAATGCTCTGCAAACTTACCGCACCATGATGCAAGGGGGTTTCCTACATTTAGCGGCTTGGCAAATATTGAGAAATAGCCCGATTTGTCAACATGTCCCAACATCTGGAGGCTCCCGAAAAGCGCGTAGAACATCGGAGTCTAGTAACCCCTCCACTCCCGCCACTCCCGCCACTCCGGTATCGCCTTTTGCTTCATTCGATCTCAACGATGATGATGATGATGATCTTCACTTGGAGGAAGACCTTCCAAGACCGATGGGTAGAGATCAAGCAAAGGCAAAGGCAAAAGCGCGCAAAGGAAAGGGCAAAGCCGCTGCTTCTTCTTCGGGGAACGAAGATTCACTCAAGTATATTGGGGAAAAGTTCGGGAAATTTGCTGATACTGAGGAAGAAAAAATGCGACAAAAAGCGTTAAAGGTGATCATGAAGGACACCGATAATCTCCGGGAGCCTGCCAAATCAATAGCGGAACATGAAAAGAGAAGGCTTATCGAGAAATTTTATCCTGAATTTTTGTAGTATGTTTTTTATTGTAGTATGTTTTTTTTTTGTAGTATGTTTTTTTTTTTTAAATAAATTGTAGTATTTTTTTTTTAATAAATTGTAGTGTTTGTTTTTTTTTAATAAAAATACAAGTTTTAAAATTTCATTTATATAAAAAAAATTATAAATATACAACTTTTTAAAATTACACTCTCTTTCCTCTATCACTCCACATCATCACACAACCACACCACCCATTTTCATCACTCCACATCATCACACTCTCTTTCCTACAAATCACACTCTCTTTCCTACATATCACCTCTATCACTCCACATCATCAATTTATAAAGCCCCCCACACCGTATAGTCTTAGATGAATCAAATCTATGGCACAGGAGGATGTGCCATATGAACCTCAAGAACCTTAATGAGCTGGTGAAATCTAATTTAGTAAGAGGATTGCCCAACAAGCAATTTTATTTGGATGCCAATTGAGTTGCATGTTTGAAGGGAAGGAAACACAAGACTTCTCACAAGTCCAAGGAAATCAACACGAATAATACTCCTCTTCATTTGCTCCACATGGACTTATTTGGTCCAACAAATGTTAAGAGTATTGCTAAGAAGTCCTACTCTCTAGTGATTACTGATGATTACACAAGGTACACTTGGGTGTATTTCCTGGCAACTAAAGATGAAACAAGTCAACTTCTCATTTCATTCATCACAAGAGTGGAACATCAAATCAATCTGAAAGTGAAAAATATTAGGTGTGACAATGGCACAGAATTCAAAAACCAAGTGATGAATGAATTCTGTGAGAAGAATGGAATAGAGAGACAGTTCAATGATGCAAGGACTCCACAACAGAATGGAGTGGCTGAAAGAAGGAATAGAACTCTAATTGAAGCTGCTAGAAGTATGTTGGCTGACTCCAACTTACCCATATTCTTCTGGGCAGAAGCAATTAACACTTCCTGTTATGTATAGAACGGAGTTCTCCTAGTCAAGTCTCACAACAAGACTCCATATGAGCCTTTACACAAGAAGCAGACATTGATAAGCTTCTTAAGAGCTTTTGGATGTCCTTGTACTATTATCAACACCAAGGAATATCTTGTCAAGTTTGAGAACAAAGCAGATATATGATACTTTGTGGGATACTCTTCTCAAAGCAAAGCCTATAGGATTTATAATCAAAAGTCACAAATTATTGAAGAAAGCTCCAATGTTACATTCAATGAAAATACCCCCAACACAAAGGGTCAAGGGCCAAACTGGTTGTTTGATTTGGATGATCTATCTAAATCCTTCAATTCTGAATTTCAACCATTTGCATCAGTTCCTGCTGCTCAATTTCATACTGCCTCAACAAATTTTGTTAGTACTTATTCAGTTAATACTGAATCAGTTCCTACTGCTATTCCTCCAGTCATTGGTACTGACAGATTAGATGTAATGGAGTACATCTATCTTCCAATTTAAACTAATGAACCACTCAATCTATGTGACACCATTGACAAAGTAGTAGAAGAAGAGGCACAACAACATGACACTCCTCAAGAACAACCTCTACAGGATGAAGAAGTTCCACCTACTACAACTGACAAAGAAGAGGATCACAACATTAATGAAATTCCAGCATTAATTGAGGAAAGTGAAGATGGAACTGAAATTCCAACTACTATAGAAGTTGAAGATAGTGATGCAGAAGAAACTACTCTAAAGAATACTACTTCAACTTCAAGTCCTTATCATGGATCCAATCCATTTCATGGATATGCCATACCTGACATCAATGATACCAATTTGGGTGTGGAGTTAAGAGTTGAGAAAATTCCTTCTACTGGTATCTCCAAGAATCACCCTCCCTGTCAAATCATTGGTAACTTTGATATCTCAATGGAGACAAGAAGTTACACCAAGCCTCCAAAGGATCCACTGAAGGACATCAACACATGTTTATTTGCCTGCTTCCTATCTCAGATGGAACCCAAGAAGATCCAAGAAGCCCTGCTAGAACCACACTGGATTGAATCATGTCAAGCTGAACTGCTACAGTTCAAAATTAAAGGTGTTTGGGATTTGGTTCCATTGCCAAGGGGGCAGAAAGTAATAGGCACAAGATGGATCTTCAGGAACAAGAAGGATGAAAGAGGGATTGTCATTAAAAACAAAACAAGACTGGTAGCTCAAGGCTACACTCAAGAAGAAGGAATCTATTATGAAGAAGTTTTTGACCCTGTAGCAAGAATAGAAGCAATCAGGCTTTTCCTTGCTTTTGCCTCTTTCATGGGATTCAAAGTCTATCAGATGGATGTGAAGAGTGCATTTCTTTATGGAGTGATAGAAGAGGAATTTTATGTCAAACAACCACCAGGCTTTGAGGACCCCCAACACCCTCACTTGGTGTACAAATTAGACAAATCTCTATATGGGCTTCATCAAGCACCAAGAGCCTGGTATGATACTCTACCTGACTACCTTCTCAAGAACAACTTTCAAAGGGGAAGGTGACAAGACTCTCTTCTTCAAAAAGACTCATTCAGACATCCTTCTTGTGCAAATTTATGTAGATGACATCATCTTTGGCTCCACCAAATATGCTCTGTGCAAAGAATTTGAAGAGCTGATGCATACAAAGTTTCAAATAAGTTCCATGGGAGAACTCACATTCTTTCTAGGCCTCCAAGTCAAGCTGAAGACCGATGGTCTCTTCATCAGCCAATCAAAGTATGTCAAGGATATTCTCGCCAAGTTTGGATGTCTCGAAGCAAAGGTGGCCATCACACCTGTGGAAACTCACAAACAACTGACTGCAGATCTTGAGGGGGAGGATGTAGACATTCACAACTATAGACCAATGATAGGATCACTCATATACCTCACAGCTTCAAGACCTGACATTATGTTTGGATTCTGTGTGTGTGCAAGGTATCAAACCAGACCAAAGATGTCTCATCTAATTGCAGTCAAGAGAATATTTTGCTACTTGAAGGGCAAGCCTACCCTAGGCCTATGGTATCCGAAAGATTCACCCTTTGATTTAATTTCTTATACTGACAGTGATTATGGTGGTGAAAATTTAGACAGGAAATCTACAACAGGAGGAATCCAATTCATAGGGTCAAGGCTAGTATCTTGGCAGTGCAAGAAGCAAACAACGGTGTCTACTTCTTCAACATAAGCTGAATACATTGCTGCAACAAGTTGTTGTGCTCAAGTGTTGTGGATTCAAAATCAAATGATGGATTATGGATACTCATTCATGAACACTCCCATCTTCATAGACAACCAGAGCACCATCAGCATTATCAACAATCCGGTGAAGCACTCCAAGACAAAGCACATAGAGATTCGCTATCACTTCATAAGAGACTGCAACGAAAAGAAATTGATACATGTTGCTAATGTTCATACTGACAATCAGCTGGCTGATCTTCTCACAAAAGCTTTTGATGTGGGAAGATTCACCTTCTTGATTATAAGTATTGGATTGATCAACATGGATTAACTTATCTAAATACATCTTTTTAAATTATCCTATGTAAAGTCCCTTCGAGAAACGCAGTAGTAACCTTAGCCATAAATAAAGAGCCTTACTTTTTAGTATTGCTCTATGTTACTACTGCAATATTAACAGTAGCAATAGATTTTGACTAAAGTTTTATAGTACTGCAAAGTTTTCATTACTACGGGAAGGTTTAACTACTACTGCCCATAGTTTTGTTAATACTGCAAGAAAATTTCATACTGCTAGTAATTCATTAATACGAACATCTGGTTAATACTGACAAGTAATATCTATTACTACTGCCAGACCAGCTAATACTGCCATCATTACTACTGTAATTAACTTAATTATTGCGGTCATTATCTGTTAATACTGCAACGATTAGTACCGGAGAGCTTTCTTAATTAATAGGATTCCTCTTTTAATACTGCGTTGAAGTCAAACCCCAACTTGTAACTAACTTTTAACACGTGGCGATATATGACTGGACCTCAATTTTAAATCTTCGGCGCGGGTTCAACAATTTTTGACACGTGGCAATACCCTATTGCACCGTTACTTTTAATCATAACCCGCGTCTAATCCAACTCGCTAAGTTGTTATAATCTTTACAGTATAAATAGGGTTCTAATTAATCTTTAAATTAATTACCTTTTCTTCTCAAGAACCCTAACTAAGAAAAAGTTACCGTTACAATCAAAAACCTAAAATTTTCTTCACTGTTTGATTCAATTCTCTCTTATTACTAACAATGGATGATTTACAGTTCTACGAAACTCATAACATGGTGGCATGCTTCATCAAGAATAAAGAAAACGAGGATTTTCATCATATTATCGATTTCTTGAAGCAATCATACATACAAGTACTTCCACTGGGGGACAGTTTAGCTTTTAAAAACGTTGAGGTGTTTAGGTCCCCCTCATACCCCATCAACCTAAAGTTTTCAAAAATCGTTTCACGTGGTAGGTCTGTTATACCTGCTTCATCTTGTAGTTGAATATGAGTGCGAATGGTTGCCTCTGAAACATTGATTTCTTTGCCATCTATTGTGGCTTTGATTACAGGTACTTCTCCCATAGTAGTTACACTTGCAGTGTTCCAGAAACTTCTAACGTGGTCTTCATGTAACTCTGGGCTAACAGTGAGAGAGAATTTGCATACTTTGCAACAATGTCTTTCACATAAAAGAACGGGTTGGAATGAGGGTAGGACCTCTTTGGCACTGCCATGGTGTGTTTGGCTACAAACCAAACATACAATTTTACAAACCTTATCTTTGATGGAATGCTATGGAACTTGGCAATTCCCAATATAAATTTTTAATGTATCCAAGATTCCTTCAGCACATCTTTAACTGTGAACTTAGAGATCTAAATAGATCTCAAAATGTTTTCTCGGCCCATGCTCATACAAAGAAAGTTTTTGCAAATATGAGAAGGGTCAACATAGGTTTTTCAGCAAATGTGACACCATTGTTCTCTACAATGATGGTGGGCACAAGTTCTGCCATAGATGAGAGACAAGTGAATTCACCTCTGTCTCAACCCCCATCTAATCCTGTTACTACTGTGAGTACCTCTGCAGTTTCTGCTGCAAGTACTGAAGTTTTAATCCCATAGGTTACAACTACAGTTAATACTGCAAGGTTTCTCCAGTTAATACTGAGAGTTCTACTCCAGTTAATACTGAGCCAGTCACCACTTTTGTGACTACACCATCTGCTTCAACACCTCACTCACCACCACTTGTTGCAACATTCTAAAGAAAGTCTAAGACGGTTCCTCAGTCTCTTAGCCCTCCAACTTCCCCACTATCCATTTTCAAACATGGGGAAAACATTGAGCAGTCCCCCATGCTCCGTGAGGTGGTCCATAAGGAAGGGGAGACCATTTGGAAAAGGGCTAATACTACTGGAGTCATTACTTCTCATAGTGATGCCCATGACAGTATTAACATCACTAAGACCCAATCCAAGGCAACACTATCTTTGGATGCTGCTTTTGTGGCATCTTTGGTAAGTGGTCCCTGGTGCCAAGAAACCACCAGGGGGGGGTTACATGTTTCTGCATGGCAGGAAGGTACCTCTACATCCTATGATCCACCACATGTTGGTAATCAACATGAAAGGAGTGAGGATAGATATACTTTTAACTTGGAATTGATGGATATGTACAATAATGTCATTGTTAGAGTGGATAAACAAGGGGAGGACCTTGCCACTTTAACTCAATTGGTGCAGCAGCTGATAGCTCAACAAGCCTTACTTTCAGCACAACTGTTGCATAGGCACCCATCTACCAGGTGCATTGGTACCTCACCTAAATCCTCAAGCTCATCTTCTTCAGATGACACTCCTCAAGCTGACAAAATAGGGGAGAAAGCAGTTGAAGATATTTTATCATCCGAAGAGAGTGTTGAACCCAAGGGGGAGGAAAGAAAGAGTGATGATACTGTGATTACTGCCACATTATCACATGAAGAAGGAGCTGAAGGTAAGAAGATGGTGATAGATGAAGATGTTGAAGAGGAGCAAAGAATTGAGGGGGAACAGGATATGGAGATAGAAGATGAAAATCAAGAAATACTTACTACTGCAGCCATTGATTCAGTCTTAATTTTTGCTGCAGAGTTTGTTTCTACTGCCTCTCCTCCAATTAATACCGAAGAGATATTTACTACTGATCCTTACACACAAGTTGTTCCTACTGGAGCAATTACTACTGAAGGAACTAATACTGAAGGAGTTAATACTGAAGATCAAGTTTCTACTGTCAGCTCAATTTCTACTGATCTTCATATTTCTACTGAAACACCTCCAACAGTATCTATTCAAAGTAGTAAAGCTCTGAAGGCAATCTTTTCTGAAGCAACTACAGTCACAATAGTTACTACTACTACAATCTCAACTTTTGATGAAGAAGTTGTTGCTGCTAAACTTTTTAAGCTTGAAATGGCCAAAATTCTTGAAGAAAGAAAGATTAAACAAGCCTCACTTCCAAAGCAAAAGTCTTTGAAGATTCCTGCAGTACCTGATAGCAGCAAATTGGTAGAAGGAGTAGATTATGTTGAAGACCCTTCAAGACCATCAGGTAGAAGACCTATCATTCCTCCTCATAGATCATATGTTCCCAGACCTCTTGCAGATATTGAGCCAGATGAAAAGGATAAGGGAAAAAGAGTAGATGTTGATCTAAAAGAGAAGGAGAAAATGAAGAAAAAGAAGGAGCAAGAAGAGAAGCTTGCTGATTTTGTTGCTCTCAAATTTGCCACTGAAGACTTGGATGTAGGAGATGATCCAGCAACTATCATGGACATTCACACCAAGCTTCAAATTCAACAAATGGAGAAGATTCAAAAGCTGAGAGAACAAGAGCTAGTATTAAAAGCAGAGCTAGAGCAGGAGATGGCTGAACTAGCCAAAGAAGAGAGAGAGAGAGAGAAGAAAACGAAAGTACAGAAGAAGCTATCTACTCAAGACAAGCTAACTGAAGACAGACAGAAGTTCATCTCATACCTCAAGAAAAAGGGCTACAATGGTAAATCATTGGGGCCAATGAAGATGGGAAACTTACTTGCCTTGGTAGAAAAGGAAAGAAAGAGAGATGCTCAAAGAATGATTCAACTCACTAATCAATAAAATCAAAAGCAATATGAGTTGGAGAGATCCCTGAAGAGAGCTCATGAAACTGGAAGACTTATGTTTGATGTTGCAGGAAGGGAGATCAAAAACCCATTTGCTCCAGTTAAGCCTAATTCACCTGAGAAGCTGAAGAGGAAGAAATTAATATCTACAAGAGTTGTTCAAAAGAAACAAAGAGTAGAATACATTCCTACTTCATCTGTTCCTCAAGGAAGTCCTATTATACCAACAGTTGCAATCAAGAAAGAACCAGTCAACATTGAAGTAAGAGATGATGATATAGATATCACAAGATGATTGTTCTTCCTTGATCATTCATGAAGAAGGACTAAGAATAACACCATTGGCTGTTGAGCTTCCTGAGATCATAGACTGGGAGTTTACTGGTGGGCCAATGAAGACAGAATATGTGGTAACCAGGAAAGATAAGTCCAAGACCATTGTACCAGCCTTTCACAGGATGGTAAGAGACTTCTCAAGATCTGATCTGGAACGGGTATATGACATTGGAAGAATAAAGAACTCAAACTTCAAAGGTCAAAGTTCAGGCATCAATATGGCCATGGATTGGTTAAATTACATGTTTGAGCCAGATTCAGTGAGAGTCAGTCCTGCTTTCAAGAAAGGAGGTCCAACAAATCCAATTATCAAATGGTACATTTATGAAAGGAGTGGTACTTACTCTATAGTTAGAACTCATGGTGCAATGGAGTTCTATCTAGTGGATAAGAAGTATCCACATGGATGGAGGACATTGAAAGAGCTGATTAAGGTAAGATTGTATGGACTTATAGCTTCCAGAATGGCTCATGAGTTGGTATGGAGCATTATGATGCAGTTGAATGAAGAAGTTGCAAAGGAAGCAGCTGAGAAGAAGAAAAGTTTAGATTAATGATTATGTTTTGTAATGAAAGTAGTTAATACTGATGTATGAAACTTGTACTTTTGATATATATAAAAGTTCGAGATTAGGGGGAGATTGTTGGGATTAGAACTTAGATAAATTAGTTTTAGTTTCATTAATACTGCTTCTAACTACTGATAATAATGTATGTTATTAATGCGGGCTGAAGATGGTTAATACTGAAATTCATTAATGCTGAAGACATACAAGTTACTACGGAAGACAAGTTAATACTGAAGTTGAAGGTTACTACTAAAAACTTTCATTACTACGACTTATCATTACTACTACTGCTTCAACATAAGTTACTGCGGAAGTGTTAATACTGTAACACTTGTAATGCAAGCTAGAATAAGAATTATAGTTATAGTTAGATTGTATTTCCTTGTTAGATAGATGTAATTTCCTAGTTTATCTAGGTTTAGCCTCAAGGTCTATAAATATAGATCCTTGTATTGATAAAAACACGTTGTATTGATATTCATTATTAATCAACTGAGGCTTATAATATTCAACAAATTATTGTTCATCATTGTTCTTACATTAATAATATTATTTGTTTTAATTACTTGTTAATATCAAAGTGTTCATATCCGCTGCTGAACTTCTTTGATGAATCACGATCTAACAATCAAGGTTGAAGGTTATACAAGTTTATTTGACCCTGACATGTTTTTTGAAAGGGTTGTATCTAGGTTATTCGACAAGATTTCAAAAGTTAATATAAGAAACTATAAATGTTAATATATATATATATATATATATATATATATATATATATATATATATATATATATATATAATGTCAAAAGATAAATTAATTAGGAAAACCTTTAAAACATGTGTTTAGATCTATAAATCATTGGTATAGAAATATAAACTGCTTACCGGGGCCATGGAGAAGCAAATCAACATTTGAATTATTCATAAATCAATCAATTTTAATCATTTGATTGATTTCTAATCTTTATTAATTAACATGATTATTTCTTCTTTTGGTGCATTGTTGTTTTCTGAAAGACGGCATTTCCTTGTTTTGTATACTTGGGTCCATTCCTTTATTGACACGTGTCAAACTTCCGACCAATGAGTCGATTTCAATAACCTAACTATCACCAAGTTCAACTTCCGTATACTACACTTAGAATGGTAAGTGGTCCTCATATATCGTTTTCTAGTTTCCTTCCATATTAGATACTTAGACAATCAAGGTCCCATGACATTAATCTTACTCATTTGACATATGCGAATAAAACAGTTAACACTCTAACGGATAATATTATTTTGAGTCAATAATTGAATCTTGTGTATACTACGAGTTTTGATAACTGCTGACCTATTATATGCGTTGAGAATTTTGATCAAACATTTAGTCAGTGAAGGTGGCAAAATGGGCATGCAAATAAAAGTTGTATGATAAATAATTTTACTAAAATATTGATAAATAATCCGTTCACCCCATTTTCAATAATTGTTTTAACTTTTTCTTTTCTAATTTTATCCGTTTGATCCAGCAGAAATAAATATAATTTGCGTATGACTAATCTAGAAAAGTGCCACTCAATAAGAATCAAGTTTGACCAAATTTTTCATCTAGATCAATCAACTTTTCCTTTAACTATTTAAACCACTCTAATTTTGATATCGTTCAATTCTACAAGATTGATTAGCCACAGTCACGAGCGGGAACAGACTCGGTTTGGTCCCCTAACTTCATTATGCGAAGTTTTAGTTCCATTTTCGTGTGTGTTGGTGAGTTTGACAGTTTCAGCTTACAAATTACACGAAACTATAAAGGATACAAATATATTACCATGATTACATAAGATTTCAAAAACCTAATTGGCAACTTGGAGGATGAATTCTACCAAATCATTCAAAGATTTGAATGAAGATCCACCTTTACACAAAGAATATTTAGCCTTTTCTTTCATATTAATTGCTCTTTTCCTCATTTCTTTCCCTTCATTATCCACTAAAAGTCTTCTAATTGCACTCACAATCACCTTTCTTTCCAAATGCTCCAATTCCAAACCCACTCTCCATACATAACTCAAATACCTAGAATTTACACTTTGGTCCCCCATAAATGGCCTACATATCATTGGAACCCCCTCTGAAATACTTTCCAAACTTGAGTTCCAACCACAATGACTCCAAAAACCACCAATTGCAAAATGTGCTAACACTTGTTTTTGTGGTACCCATTTTAACACAAGACCTCTTCCTTTTATTTCTTCTGTAAAACCATCTGGCAAAAACTCGATCCACTCCGAACCCTTAACTGAACCAGGTCGAACCACCCATAGGAATGGTTGTTTACTATTGGCTAACCCCCAAGCTGTCTCGGCTAACTCACTTTCATCCATGGTAGCTAAACTTCCTAAACTTACATAAATAACTGACATTGGTGCTTGCTTATCAAGCCATGAAATGCAATTGGTGTCTTCTTTGAGAAAGCTAGTTGATGGACATCTAGCCATTTCGTTTAGTGGGCCGATGGCGAATATTGGAATTCGGTAGTGTTGACGAAGTTTTGTTAATGGTGAGTTTTCAAGAAACTCCATGGTGTTCCAAATAATGGCTGATGGTGTTTTTACACGATAAGTAAGTGACAACATTTCTTTTGCAAGTTCTGTAGATGTATTATTGAAAGGTAAATCTTTGAACCTTAGGGGATGGAGTTCTGGTACAAATTTCTCCAGCATTGAATCTGTAATATAGAGCGAAAAAAGCTGTTAACTATTTAGAATAATCAGTTTGGAACAAGTAACTGCTTATCTAAAACATCTTATTCACTCACAAATAGTCATATATTAATAAGCAGCTTAATTATACGCTGTAAACAAATAAACAGTTTAACGCTTCATGTTTTATCTTGTTTTAACCGTAAAGTGTCTTAAATTTCCAAAATTTTCAGTGTAATGTAATTCATCTATATAGTTTACTACGTAAAAAGAGTTGGTGAAGCGAGGGTTACAAAAAATGTCCCTTCGGTGACGTTTGAAATTGGAACGATACAAAGAAGATTAGCATGGTCCAATACAAGGATGAGATGACATGCACATATCGATAAATGGTGCAAAAATAATTTTGCATCAAAATAAATAAATAAATAAAACCCACCCCCTACATCCACATTTGTGTTTGGTAGAACGTAATCATAGTTGGAATGGAATGATGCATTAAGAATTAATGAGAAAAATTAAGTTTGTTTACATTTAGGAATGTAATAAAGCATTAATGGCCTAATCGCATTACTTTAATGTCCGTCATTTTCATTTTTCAACAATTGGTGTTTTTTTTTCAATTCCTTTACATTTGTTGTATAAAATTACTGTCACCCATGTACATCGTGTAACCATCACCTAATAGGCTAATATAATTCTTATTCTTATTTCTTTATATTTTATAAATTAAGTTCATCACCTGATACTTTGAATACATAAGTAAATATTTTAATAAAAAATACAAGGAACCAATTAGATGGACCATGGGTATATTGAGTTTAAGACACAATTCACATGTTAGGGTTTCTTAGCCTTTGGCTATATATTTTTCGCCTTTTCAAAAAAAAAGAACTACACGAACATAAGGACAAAGTTATTTCATATATATTTCTATATTTCATTCGGAATGTAATGAAAATTAAAACAAACATGGTTATGAAATATAAAAATAAAATATTTTGAGGTTTTAAAGGTGAAAACAAATATTTTATACCAAAGTTGGTTACATTTTTATAAAAGTATAAAGAAAGTAACCTTGCACAGGAAGTTGGCCGTCTGCATGAAGTCGAGGAAGGGCAAGAAAAGCCGGCAAATACGAGGCGCTACAACTTCGCAAGACGATGCTAGGAAGATTCAAATTGGTAGCAACTTCTTCTGCAAAATACATGATATTATCATGTATGATTGTAATCTTGTGATTCTTGTCATCTTTAATCTTTTGACTCAAGTAATCTTGTAGCTGCAGTTTGCAGTTATTGTTAATAGCTTCAGTAAACTTTGTGAAGTTCGCCGAGGCATCGATAGCTAGAAAGTGGTCAAAAAGCGGAAGAAACACAAACTCGGGATGGTTTAACGGGTCAGGAGAGTTTAGTTTGGTGTGAGCTATGGTTATGGAAAACCCTTTGGCATGAAGAACACTTCCTAGTTGAAGCATAGGAGTCATATGACCTTGAAATGGACTTGCAACTAGAACCAAAGGTTTGCCTATGTTTCTCTCATCTCCCATATTGCTTGATGTTATGCAAAATAAATTATATGTACCCCTTTGCTTCTTTATATATGTACAATTAATTATTTTTATTTTTATTTAGTATTAATAGGCTTTTGATCCGATAGTATTGTTGTAACTCGTTAACTTAAAGGTTATAAGTTTAAATCTTGGTCGGAACAAATTAAAATATTCGTAGTGCATTCTTGATAATTATTTATCTTGTTTTTCTTTCCGCAACGCATATAAAATAAGTAAGATATAAAAAAGGTGTATGTCCCAATCAAGTATTAGATGGGATTAGGTCATTGATTAAATTAGCAAAGGTGGAAAAATGAATGGCCGCACAAACCTACTACTTAAAATAATATTAAATAAAAGGTATTTAAAGTTTCTAAAGTTGAAAACCAAATGAATGAAAACAGTGACGACATATTAATCATATTAATCGGTGATTCCTATCTAGAAGAAAAAACTTTGGTAGAGGGCTCCCAACCGGGAGGTGATGATCCGTGTTAACATTGGTTTTACCGTGTTAAGTTGTAGTGATGGGTTTCGTTTAAAAGTGTCAATATTCGACACGACACGAAACCTGACATACAAAATAACGGGTTAGGCTGTATTATCTCGACACGTTAACTTGTTAACCCAAATTATTTTTAGGTTATGTTCGGATTGGTTATTTGATAAAGAATAATGTTACAATGTTATGGTTCGGTATTACGCTTACTTATTAGTTCACGAAACTTGTTCCTTATAAAAATATTATTCACATCCTCGAAAAACCTTTTCTTGTCAACTAACATAAACAGTGGAACTGTTGGGACATAGTTAGCTTGATAACTATTGAATATATATTATATACATAGGTCCATACGTGTAACTACGTAAGTATAAATATATGTGGTATATATCCGTGTATGTAGATATTTTCTTATTTATTTTTAGGTATCTACGTCGATACCTATGCGTACAAAAATCTACTTGCATATATTATTATGAATGTCATCGATCATCTACATTATGGTTATATTCATATCAATTCGATCTAGTGGCATATAAAAAAATTGTAAACCTTTATTGAAGATATACAAAAAATGTAAGTAGAAGTACAAAAAAGGCCTTTACAATGTCAACTAAAAACAAAAAATTATTCATATGGGTGTTATTAAGTTTATAAGTGTAGATACTTAAAATTTTGTTATAAATCGGCTAAAATAACACAAATAAAGTGTCGGAATTGTTTGATTTTTGACAAAGGCGCCAAATTACTCATGTGATCTTCGAGGTCGACAAGTTGATACGTTAAAAATTCAATTCAAGTCAAACTCAAGTTTAAAATATAGCTCGTTTAGTAAACGAGCACAAGCAAATTGAGCTTCATATATCCAAAACTTAGGTGTTCAGAAAGCACTTACAAGGAGAAAAAAAAACACAATATAATAGTTACATGTGTTTATAAACCACTTTTGTAATTAATTGTAAGTGTGACATATCTCTATCCTAGGTAGTTGCTCTCATTTTCCACTTTACATATATGGAATAGAAATGGTTGCCTAACTTGTTTCATTGGGCAAATTCTAAAGGATATAATCAAAGTTTAGAAGTTTTGTTTTCAAATGTTTAAATGCTTTAATAATATAAAAGATATGTAGAAACAAATACATATCAATATGAAATAATCTATCGATGGGGCTCAAGCCTAACGATATATATTTTGGCCAAACAACTAAAGATCGTAAGATTAAAAGTGTAAAACGAAATATAAAATAGTCTGTCATAAGTATAAGAAGCCGATGTCTCGTGAAGTATTATGTTTTGGTTTAGAATTTCAGTAGATATCAACAATTCTTTTATCATCTGATAAGATGTTTTCATTAGTTAAATCAAAGATACTAGTAACACTTGAACTTAAATTATATTTAAATGCACACAATGACAACATTAGTTATTATTTTATATCCACCATGCCCGGTGATGTATTTTTTTCGTCATTCTTATGCATAATTTCATACCTTTCCTAAACTACTTTACGGTGAAATCTAAAAGAAGTTAGTGTTTTTTGCACTTAATTATTTTGGGGGGTTAAAAAAACCGTATAATTGAGTTCGTATGTTCGATACGAAACTAAAAGTTGTGATAATTGAAAAATGGGGATCCTAAAAAAACCTAATTTACGATGTGTTATGCTTAATTTTTCTTTTTCTATAGGTATTCGAACCGGATGATCTATATTTCTAGATATAAGTTTTACGTAAATACTAAAAATAATTATAAAAACAATTTTTCCTTTCTAGATTAACTTTTAGTATAATTTTCTTTTTGTTAAATTTATGTAAATATTTACTAACTTACACTTAAAAAAATGGTAAATATAAGACATACTATGGAAAATACTAAAGTACTCCGTGTACAATAAAAATTGTTTTTTTGTGTCAATGTGTATCCTGAAACAAATTAAAAAGTACCTTGTATCTTTTACTACTACCCACAAAAAAACTCTTAATTGTACGTACTTTTAAAAAATGCGTAATATTTGCCAATTTCTTCTCACTTTTAAATATGTTCAAATTGTATACATCATAAGAAATTTAAAAGACTCGCACTAACTATGTGGGAAAAAATGTTCACACCAAAAAATATGTAAAATTATTATTTTGTACCCACTTTTAAATATAGAAATCAATTTACCCAATTAATTTCTTCGTAGTTTACTTACTTTCCCAATAAAGAAGGTACGAAGAAATCACTTGCGTAGAGTTGATATCTATCTACACCTATAAATACGTACAAAATAAGAATTATATCAATTTTTACTATGAATATCTTTTCTTCAAATTTTTTAGTGCGAAATTGTAAATTTGTTCGCATTTATTAATGTACATAATTCGTTTTTATTTATAAATACGAAAAAATGGACAAATCCTATTCATCTTTTAAAAGGTGTATAATAATACTAACAAATAACTATTTATTTGTAGTGTTATGTCATATAATAGGATTATGAATCGTAAAACCAAATCACTTATTTAATCTAATTGTTCTACATAGATATCTTTTTGTGTACTTGGTGTTGTTGTGCATAATTTAATTTTACTAATGATTATATTTTATGTCTTTATTATGTATACTGTGGACATTAAATCTTCCATCTTTTACTTATCTCTATTTCTAACTTAGATATGATCCGAACCGTGGGTAACCGGTACTGTTTAGGGTATATGAGCTTCGGGTACCCATACAAGCAATCCCGTGAATACGTTTTACATTTTGTAAGATAACATAAAGAAAATTTTAATATAAAAAAAAGTTGGTAATACGTGAGAATTCTGATCTGAAATATTTTTGGGCCAAGCATTTGATGATGGCCCATGTAACTTATTAATTAATGCCCAGCCCAAGAACAAGCAAGCCCATGTGGAAAGATGACCGATTTGTTAGTAAATCGGGAATTAAATAAGTTAAGAAGTTTGAGCTACGAGGCTTGTTCTATGAGATGTAGTTTTGTAGCAGCCGACCCAGAAATTTCGTCATAGGTCGGACAAAATAAGACAGTTCGCGACCCAGAAATGATCTCTCTCGACTCGTTTTAGTTTACTTGGTTTTATGATAGCATTTTTATAAGATCATTTGTTTTCCTAAAATAAAAATAAATTTACCTTTTAAAAAATATCAAAGTAAATAATCTATACATAATAATTCAATATTGCGTATTTTTTTTATTTCTTTCAATCTTCGATTATTTTTGTCCCTATTAAGAACTAACGTCTCCTAACCTTACATCTCGTGATTGATTAACCTCTAATTATGGCCGTTCAACTCATCGCATTATTATGGTTCATCGTTTATTTAGTTGATACTTAAGAAGTTCATCCAATTTATTATACCCGGCAAAATGGGCGGGTTGGGTTGGATTGGGTCACGGGTCAAAATGGGTGTGGGTCAAAACGGATGCGGGTCCAAATGGGTCACTTTAAAAATATACCAAATGGATGCGGGTCAAAACGGGTGCGGGTCAAAACGGGTCTTTTTAATCCCATATTCCTTTTAACGCTATTTCTTAATGATACAAAGTAACAGGTTCAAATATATAGTCTTGAGTGGTATCATTTGGACCCGTAAACAAAAAGTATCATAAAGAACATATCAAAAGATAACTCAAAAGACATAT
Source organism: Senecio squalidus (assembly GCA_910822075.1). Lineage (NCBI taxonomy): Eukaryota > Viridiplantae > Streptophyta > Magnoliopsida > Asterales > Asteraceae > Senecio > Senecio squalidus. The sequence goes on from CAJVGC010000001.1 coordinate 14,243,662, forward strand.
ATAAAAAAAAAAAAAAAAAATTGACATGTATATTGCAATTAAATATGTGTATATTGTAAAAACAATTTCGAATTTCAATCAAATTTCATTAATCAAAATGTGAAATTTCTGAGTAAATTATTGCAATTAAATATGTGATTAATGGTGGTTATTTATTGTTTGTTGTAGATTATATAAAATGGCAAAACGGGTGCGGGTCAAAACGGGTCTTTTGTGAATCATCTCACCCATTTCAACCCGCTTCTCATTCTATCATTTTTCTTAGACCAATATTGACCCGCATGAAATGTTTCCATTACCCACTTTAACCCATACAAGGAGTTTTAAATACCCAAATTGACCCAAATTTAAGAGTTTGGGTCAAGATTGCCGGGTCTACAATTTATATACAAAATCTTTACCTAATTGTTGGGGCACAAAGCTTGTGGGTATGTGCTTTTTATTTAACTTACTTTTCACCCTCTAAAGAGCCAGTAAACACCATTTATCAAAACTAAAAAAAAAACGCTTGTCGTGTTTACAATAAGCTTCTTGGTCGATTAGTCACATGCAAATGAGTGATCGTTTGACACTTTCGATACATTAATTCAACTTTTCTCTACGCTCGTGACTTTGATCCGATGATGAAAACCAAGTAACCAATGGTCAAACAAGCTTATAAGATTGGGCTGATTATTTGTGTAATTTTGTAATTAGATCAATTGCGAGAAGATGTGAGCTGAGTTTATTTTGAGTTTGGGCTGATCCTTTATGCAATTGGGTAAAACGATTGGGCTTAATTATTTTCATGGACATCTTAATAATAATAATAATAGTATAATATTATATATATAAAAAAAGAATTTGAGACATTAACTTCTATTGACAAATAGAAAGCTTTAATTTCAAATAAATTATAAAATCAATTTAATCCTTTATTTTTACCATTTAAGTAGATTTAGTCAATTATTTTTTTAAACAAAAATTTCAATAATTTAACTAAAATATCTTCATATAATTCTAATAACCCCTTATTAATCAACAAAGATAATAATAATCATTTTTCAAATATATATTAAAACTTACTTAAACTAAAAATAACAATCGTTTCTCTTTCATTTTTTCCCAAAGATACCTAAAAACGATTTTAACTTTGTAACTTTTAAAACACAATTTAATTTTCTCCTATTATTCAAAATTTCAAAACGCAAATAAATGTCTTGCTATATTCATTCTAAGTAAATTTAGTTCTTTATTTTTAATAATTTATTAAATTTAATCATTTAATTCACAATTCAACTAAAAATCTTTATAAAATTAATTTTTAGTTTATTTCTTTTAGCAACTTACTTAATAATCTTAATTATTACATACATGGTTCCCATATATTTTAGTTTCAACCAAAATTATAATATCTCTCAACGTCAATTAGATTTTTGATCATATCTTAACAATAGTGGAAAAAAAATATAAAAATTACTAACTATTTCTTCTTCTTAAACATTTTATTTTACGTATTTAAAAAAAATATATTATAATTGCTTACTATGACAACTTTTGAATAAAATTAAAAGTATTACATGTAACTTTATAAAGTCTAATAATTTAAAAATAAAAAAATATTTAGTATGTGAATAAACAGAAAAACAAAATTTAAAAATTAAATTAACTTAGATTGTCCATATGTCTACACGAGTATAAATTAACTACATAATACTATTATTTAATTTTTTCTCAATTACATAATATTTCATTTAACCTTTTCTTTTCTTTTCTCGTCGGTCATATTTTTTGTTCACTACGTGACATATTATTTAATAAATAACCAAAAGATATAATATATAATATATATTTTTAAATAAATATTCTTAAATTGTCCGTGTGTATACACGGATCTAAGGACTAGTAAATAAATAAAAGAAATTTATAGTTATGTTTTGATACAAAACTTTAAAAAGTTGTATTGTATATAACTAACATAAAATTTACATTGTTTAAAAAGTCTTGGCTATAAGTTTTTTTTTCAAGTTTGTTTAATTTCCAACCAAAAGGTTATTTTCGGCGTAGTAATCCCACCCCGACTTCATTCTTCTTTTTGAACTAAACATAATCTTCCATCAAAAATTAGACTCTATACAATATTTCATGTCTCGCCGTTAATGGTTTAATTTTCATCTAATGACATAACTCTTAAACAAAATTTGAAAAATATAAAAATATTTTATCGGTTTTTGAAGTCATGTTGATTAAATTTTAGGTAGGTCTCATTGTAGTTAGAAAATTGATAATATCTTTAAATTTTGTACCTTTAGCATTACTACATTTTCGTTCATACACTATATTTATGAACTATAATATTTGCTCAATGTCTTTACGTTTTAGTTACGGACCTAAGAGTTATAGTTATCATTACAATTTTTCTTAAACGGCACTGAAAAGTGTTTATTCGCTTTAGAATTGTTTGCTAATTCACCATTATGATCTTCCTATTTAAATGACATTCAACCTAGCGGGTGAAAAGAACAAAATACGTTCGAATTCATGAAGGGGTATTCTCTTCATGTCTGCCTTTCAAAATCAAAAGGGCTTTGTTCAACTCGTATGGATGAGACACTTTCTATCAAACTTTATTGACGGGGAATTAACCAACAAAATAAAAGTTAATTATATAATTTTTGTTTCATAATTAAGAGAACGACAACCTCCAAAATCAATGTTAGATTTCCAAATTAACAACTACAAAAATTTTCGGGTATTATTAATCTGATAATTACGTTACATATGTTAATTATACTATAAATCATGACACAAACCACAAGGGTGTGGCCAATTGGTAAGACATGGTTATTCTATATAAGAGGTCCCACTACGCCAAAATTCGGCTTTAGGGACTATGGATGTAGTCCCGAAAAACCCCGTTTGTAGTCCCGAAAAACCTATCGGGACGACATGTAGTCCCTACTAGCGTAGTCCCCACTGCTCCGTCCCTATAGGTTTTTCGGGGCGACATTTATTGATTTTTAGGGACGACGCGTTAACCGGCCATGTCGACGTTTTTTAATGTGGGCCAAAACCTTTCGGGACTACTCTATGTCCCTTGAAATTGTTCAAAAAGTCGATTGAAATATCTTTCGGGACTACAATCTGTCCCAAAAGATTTTTTCGAAACTTATAAGGACAGGGTTTTCGGAACTACATGTAATCCCAAAAAGTTTTGATTTTTTCAACCCCATTTATTTAATTATTTATTTATTATTTATTTAAAGAATTATGTTACTATATTTTATTTATTTAATTATTAATTATTTTATTTAAATAATATATTTGATAAATCATTATAAAATATATTTAATAAATATAATTTCATTTTAATTAATATATTTAATTATCTATATAATTAAAAACATTTATTTTTGATTTCAATATACCAATACATAATTATAATTATATAAATACAAATATAAAAATCAATCAAATTATATAAAACTTAATATAAATAACAATAAATCTTCAATCATCAATCAAAATTTAATACAAACCATAAATCTTCAATCATCAATAAAAATTTCTAAATCAAAACTAAATTTCCAAATCAAAACCAAATATCAATTTATCATATACAAATTTCTAAATCAAAACTAAATTAAACTAAACTAAAAGCCATGGTGGCAGCAGCAAGTGGCGGTGGTGGGTGGAGGGGGCAGCGGCCGGTGGGTCACGGTGGCTGGAGGGGGCAGCGAGTGTGGATGCAAGGTGGTGGTGGCGTGTGATGGCAGCTTGAGGGGGCAATGTGTCACACCCCGCTAAAGCGGAAACACGGAATGTGAAGAGCAAAGATATCATCACACGAGTTATAGATACAACATACGGTTTCAAGTCATTTCGAATAACAAAACATGAGTTCACAAGATGAAATAACCAAGTATTTAACGAGTTGCATAACAAAAGTACATAATCAAGCGTTTAAGAAATTCCCAAAATGATAAAATAGGTCTTTTCCCAATCCTTGAATTCACATGACATGCCTGACCCATCCCCAGTATGCACTTCGTGTCTTACATTTGGTTTCCTGAAAACAAGAGATAAAGTGTCAACTACAATAAAGTAGTGAGTGAGTTACAGTTTTCTAGACCTCGACTAAAAAGGTTTTGAGTTAAGTATATCTATACTTAGAAGTTTCTAAAAGTATAACAAGACTTAAAGAATAATTCGAACCAAAACAGTTGATTAAAAGATAGATGCGGAAGTCGTATAACTCTATACGCGCATGATGAGTAACTATGATTGAAATCATGTATAACGACTACTTGGCATAATAACTTAAGTGTTCACACTAAACCGATTTTCTGGTCAGAACACGCCCCAAAGTTTCACAATAATGGAGTTTCTCTGATTCTAGTAATATGTACTTAGGTCGCGAACCTCAAGCAAGGAGTGACCTCTCCTAAGTATCGATACCCATAATACTAACGGCTATTGCTAATAGTGTAATGTTTCTGAACTCTAAAACGGGGCACTTTGAACTCTGTTTCTAAAATAGTAGTCACTTATGGTTAGTTATATCCCTCAAGAGTCACGATAGTTATATGATCAATCAAAGTACATACGAGTGCCGAGAATGGCATTAAATAAGTTTGATATATTTTTGAACCAAGAGCCGAATAAAGGTGGCGAACCATTAGTTTATCATAGGCCAAACGGCCATAAAACTAAATAAGCATAAGTTTCACAAAAACGTTCAATAGAGTTCATAATTGTACGAAAGTTCATAGCAGTTCATTTAGACCTCTTGTTTCCCCCAAAAGATATTTGAAAACAGTAAATAAGTGGGGATGTAACTCACGTGAAAATGAGGCGGTGAAAAGATAGCTCGGACGGAGGTGGGTCGATTCTGACTAAAATCCGGCAGAGCTTCCGCGCTAAATAAATATTGTCCAAAATAACAAATCACTTTCCCGCTTTACTAAACTGAACTCGAATATGTGAAATGAATCTAATGAATCACAAGGACTTAAGCTAGAGCGAGAGAGTAGTACTAGGAGTGTGCGTGGAGTGACCGGAATAGGATTCGGAATCGCGTGGACCTAAATTATACCGAATATGAAACTGTCAGATTCTGTTGTTCCAATATTTTATAAAAATAACATAAAAATCACATTCTGTAATACGAAGTCATAGGAACTGGATTCGTCTCAATCCGACAGTTTTTGAAGAAGTTAGAGTCGTTTACGTATTTAACGCGTTTTAACCGTAAAAACAGTAAATAATAGTAGATTAATTCCAAAAATTCCAGTAAAATCTGTAAAATCATATTTTGATAGATTTTAGACTATTTCAAATTTTTGTAAGCTGATAAATTCGTTTGGTATGTTTTCTCGAAATTCAAGATTAAATCTGATTAAATACTGTAAACTTCATAATAAATCGAAAAAATAGGAGTTAGGTTCCCAATTTTTGACAGTAAGCTACATTTTACAGTTTACATCTTTGGTCAAAATTTCGTAATTTTTACATGCATGCAACAGATTCTGTCGATTTCTTCGGTTAGAGTCATAAATCAAAATCTTAAGTTGAAAAACATAACTTTAGTTTATTTTAATGAAATTTCCAGATTTTCCATTTTATAAACTTCCATTTTTACCAATAAAAAGTGCATGCAATGGACTTTTTGATATGCTTTCATCATTTTATTTATAAAACATATATAGATTTGATGATTTATGTATAAACTTGAGTAAATATGAAAAATAAGTTCAAGAACAAGATTTTTACCTTTGAAATGATGAAATGATGGTGATGAATGTATGAAAATGACCTTGAATTAGTTAGATTAGGACTTAGATGAGGTTGTTCTTGAAAGAGTTGTGTTTTTTGTATGTGAGAATTGAGAGAGTATGAGTGTAAGTGTGTGTTTAGATTTGTGAAAATGAAAGTGACAATGGGAGGTAACACCAAGGTGCCATTTCTGGATTCAAGGGGTGTTTGACACCTGTTTTTACAGGTGTTGGCCATAAGGGTCGGTTTGGGATGAGTCACCAAGCACTAGCAACAACAAAATTTTTGAATTTCTGGGACCCTCTTGCGCCGCAACCAATTCTCTTGCGCCGCAAGAGGATGATTTTCAGACTTTTTTCGTTTTTGTTTAGTTTTCTTTGTTAAGTGTTTCGTTAGTTGAAAGTTTCCGGTTATTTTAGATAGGAACTTAGACAAGTTCACTAAGTATTTTCTTGGTATTAGGATTCATTTTGTGATTCCGATTCGATTCCGACGTACACGAGTTTACGAGACAAGTAACGACAAGGTTAATACAAAGTTAAGTTTAAAGGTAGAGAATGCGGTTTTCACCTGAACTAAGACGGTTGTCACATTCTCCCCGGGTTGAAAAGAATTTCGTCCCGAAATTTAGTTCGCCTCATCGGAGGAAAGATCTTTGAATAGGTGTGGATACTTCTGACGAATCTGGTCTTCACGTTCCCATGTGAATTCGTGACCTCGTCGGGAATTCCACCGAACCTTGACAATAGGGATACGACTTTGCTTGAGTTGTTTGACCTCTCGGTCTACAACCTCAAGCGGTTCCTCGATGAAATTAAGCTTGTTGTCGATCTGGACCTCGTCCAGTGGAATGACAATGGTCTCGTCCGATAAGCACTTTTTCAAGTGCGAGACATGGAAGACGTTGTGGACATTAGAAAGAGCTTGCGGAAGTTGAAGTCGATACGCCACTGGGCCGATACGCTCAATTACCTCGAAGGGGCCTGTGTACCTCGGGCTTAACTTACCGCGTTTCCCGAAACGGACTACCCCTTTCCATGGCGATATTTTCAGGAGTACTCTATCGCCCACTTGGAACTCGAGGGGTTTCCTTCGGTTATCGGCATAGCTCTTCTGCCGAGTACGAGAGGTTTTCAATCTTTCTCGGATGGTAGTGATTTTGTCAATGGTTTCCTGGACGATATCGAGCCTTGTGAGTTGTCGATCGCCAGCTTCTAGCCAACAAAGCGGTGGCTGACACTTACGTCCGTGTAAGGCCTCGAATGGTGCGCACTTGATGCTAGTGTGGTAGTTGTTGATATAGGAGAACTCGACCAAGGGGAGGTGAGCGTCCCAACTTCCTTCGAAGTCAACTACACACGCTCTCAGCATCTCTTCAAGCGTTTGTATAGTCCGTTCACTCTGACCATTGGTATGAGGGTGGTATGCGATGCTGAGGTCTAGTCGCGTCCCTAATGATTCCTGAAGGGCATTCCTAAAACGGGACGTGAGTCGACTATCCCTATCGGAGATGGTGGAGGGAGGTGTTCCGTGACGAGAGACGATCTCGTTGATGTAGATTTGAGCGAATTTCTCCATCGAGTGGTTTTCTCGTACCGGGAGGAAATGAGCGGATCTTGTCAAACGGTCCACGATGACCCAAATCGTGTGGTTACCTCTTGCCGTACGGGGCAATCTGGTGATGAAGTTCATGGAGATTTGTTCCCACTTCCACATGGGAATCTCTGGCTGCTGAAGTAGACAGGAGGGCTTCTGATATTCCGCCTTGACCTTTGAGCGAGTAAGGCACTTAGCTACATACAAGGCGATATCCTTCTTCATGCCCGTCCACCATTAGTATTCCCGTAGATCCTTATACAACTTGTCGGATGCCGGATGAATAGAGTATCGGGATCGGTGGCCCTCATCCAAAATAAGCTTACGAAGGTCTTCGACTCTCGGAATCCATGCTCGATTCTCGGAATAATGGATTCCGTCCGGTTTGAGCTCAAATTCCTTTTCATGATTGTGAATGGTTTCGTCCTTAAGGTTCTCGGGTTTCAATGCTTCGCTCTGTGTGCTAGTGATTCGAGTTTGAACTTCTGAAATGGTTCCTCCTGTTCTTTGCCCCAAAGGGAAACTGTATATTTCGGAGTAAGTTCGGTCAATGGCTTAGCGATCCTTGAGAACATTCTCAATGAATCTTCGATAGTAGCCAGCCAATCCTACGAATTGTCGGGTTTCCGTAGGAGTCGTTGGGGCTTGCTATCTCTCAATCGCTTGATTTTGGCTGGGTCTACGTGAATTCCCTCCTAATCGATCGCTTGACTAAGGTAATGTACTTCCCGGAGTCAGAATTTACATCTCGGGAGTTCCACGTGCCACTTCTGATTCCCTAAGGAGTTCTAGAATGAGTTCCAGGTGTTTCACGTGGTCTTGATTATTCCTTGAGTAGATGAGAATGTCGTCTATGAATACGGTTACGAACTTGTCTAGTTATGGCCTACACACTCTGTTCATTAGGTCCATGAACAGTGCTGGTGCGTTGGTCAGGCCAAATGGCATGACAAGGAATTCGTAATGACCGTAACGAGTTCGGAATGCGGTTTAGGGATGTCGGTCTCACTGACACGAACCTGATGATAACCTGGGCGGAGGTCGACCTTTGAGAAGTGAGAAGCATCCTGCAACTGTTCGAATAGGTCGTCGATCCTCGGAGGTGGTTATCGGTTCTTGACGGTCAGCTTGTTAGGTTCATGATAATCGATGCACATACGGAAGGATTCGTCTTTCTTTTAAACAAAGAGGATTGGGGCTCCCCCGGGGGACGAGCTCGGACGAATGAGACCGTGATCTAAGAGTTCCTGTAGCTGCTTAGATAGCTCTTGCATTTCTGGGGGTGCTAGACGGTATGGCGTCTTGGCAACCGGTGCTGCGCCAGGAACTAGGTCTATTCGGAATTCCACTTGTCGGTGTGGAGGTAGCCCGGGTAGATCCTTAGGAAAGACTTCTGGATGGTCCTTGACTACTGGGGTATCTTGTATACGGATCTCCTTGGGTTTACGTTTGACAACGTGTGCGAGGAATGCGTCGAGGTCCTTCTCGAGGTACTTGCGCATTTTGATGGACGACACTATACGAAGTCGTCGTCCGGGTTTGTCTCCTTGAACGATTAGAGTTTCGGAGTCAGAGAGAGGAATGCGGACAAGTTTGTCGAAACAGACGATCTCGGCTCGAAAACGGGAGAGCCAGTCCGTTCCGACGATTACGTCAAAGCTTTTCAGCTCGATTGGAATTAAATCAATGGGGAAGGTTTTATCAGATAGGCTTATGGAACATTCTAGGATTATATCTTTAGCTTCGAACTCCTGGCCGTTAGCGTACTCTATGGTGAAGTTATCCTTAAGAACCTCAGATCCTAAGTTAACGGGGGGTCTAAATTTTTAAGGATACAAAGCTTCTTTTAAGTTCCTGAATTGAACAGTATCCTGACGGTTGGGTTGTTTATGGGAGAGTTTACCTGTGGGATCCGAATCCTGCCTTGCCTCCTTGGCAGTGATGGTGAGAGCCCTAAAGGTTCTGGTTGTCTGCAGTATGGGACAAGTATTACGGCGGTGTTTGTCGCTTCCACATTCGAAGCACACCGGCTTCTTGCCTTGTTTGAATGTTCTCTCCGAGCAGTATTTGAAGAAGTGCCCCACCTTCTGGCACTTGTGGCACACCGGGCAGTTTCCAACATGGTGCAGGTAGCACCTGTCGCACTTGGGGTGTAGTCCAGCGTAACCTCGGGGTCTGGTAGCGGGTTTCTTGTTGCGGTTGTTCCTTATTGGTTGGTAATTAGACTTCCGTTTCTTACTCTTCCTTCGTGTGACGGAAGCTGGAGGAGAAAGGAGGTTATTGCTTCGGGAGCCTTCACCTTCCTCTTGCTTTACTGTGGCTAGGAAGGGAGGGAGGTTAAGGTCTTGATTGTTCTCCGAGTGAATGATGTTGGGGTTTTCACCCCCGAAGATTCCGTCGTTGATCCCGGCAATTACTTGGGCAATCAAGTCGGGCATCGCTGCGTTCAGCTGAGCAGCGACCTGTTCGGCTATTCGGTCAGCGTCGCTTCTGTCGAGAGGCATAATTCTACATCGGAGAAAAGAAACTAGTTTAGACGCACGAATAAGATACGATGAGTAGGTAATCCAATGAACAAGGATAACAATCACGCAAGAGTAAAATAACGGAACAGATAGTACACGCACGACAAAGATTCAAGAGATTCACATGACAAGATTCACACGCAAGAGTAACCAAACAACCCTAGAACAAGATTCATACGACAGTAACAATAATAGATAAAAGGATAGAGCTTCATTCATTAATAATAATTAAGTTGGGTACAAGGTTCATAAAAGAAAAGGAGTACAGTACAATACAATAAGGAAATAAGTGGAAATGGCTCGAAGCTGTGTACATTGAAAATTTCAACTCGGCCTACAGTACAATACAAAAGGAAGAATATGACTAATGACGCCTCTCTAGGAACATCTTGGCCATCATGACCGCGATCAAGGTTTTTAATTACCAGGCACGCCCCTACGAGTTGCTGCACAGTACGTGCCGTGGCTCGAGTCGATGCGATGATTCGCATCGCCTGCTCAGACAAGTGGTGCGCCGCATCAGTGACTTCGCTGATGAGGAGTCCCTGTTGCTGGTTCTCCTCAGCGAGTGCCCGAACCTCGCGGTGCAGGTGCAAGAATGCGGCCGGTGGGGGTGGCTGGAGAGTAGGTGGCATCATAGGTCGGGAGATTCCGGCCTCCTGAGCACGTCGCTGCTCCTCAAGGAAATGACGTTCCCACGCGTAGCGTTCCATTACCGGAGTGCGCAGGGCGGGATCGTATGGTTCCACAAATGACTGAGGAGGTGCGGGTCGAAACAGGCTCGGCTGCTGGCGCGCGGTCAACCTAGCGCGAAGCCCTTGGGGCTGCGGTGGTTCGGTGACAGGCGCTGGTGGAGGGGGTGGAAGCACAGATCTCGGGCTGGATCCGTGACTGCTACTGATCGTCGTTGGCGTATCCTCTGTCGGGTCAGTCGTCTGTTGACGCTGACTATCGGACGCCGTGTGGCCCTCGGAAAGCTCGTTCGATGGGGAGACGGCTCGCGGGAGGGGTCGTGACTGAGATCGTGAACGAGACGACTGAGACATGTCGGATCTGCGAATAATATGTTACGTGAGTACATGAATTAAGGAAAAATGTAAACGAAAATGCATGTATGGGTCAGTCACGTGAGAATCGGGAAGGAATAAGACCGGGAATTTTTCGACTCGAAAACCGTTTGACAATAGCAATTACTTTCCGTTCTCGCAGAATTTATTTTGAACTAGGCATAGTTGATCAAGTTACGCCTAGTTAAAAGCAAACCATGCGATTGCGGAATTAAAATCATATTTTGATAGATTTTAGACTATTTCAAATTTTTGTAAGCTGATAAATTCGTTTGGTATGTTTTCTCGAAATTCAAGATTAAATCTGATTAAATACTGTAAACTTCATAATAAATCGAAGAATAGGAGTTAGGTTCCCAATTTTTGACAGTAAGCTACATTTTACAGTTTACATCTTTGGTCAAAATTTCGTAATTTTTACATGCATGCAACAGATTCTGTCGATTTCTTCGGTTAGAGTCATAAATCAAAATCTTAAGTTGAAAAACATAACTTTAGTTTATTTTAATGAAATTTCCAGATTTTCCATTTTATAAACTTCCATTTTTACCAATAAAAAGTGCATGCAATGGACTTTTTGATATGCTTTCATCATTTTATTTATAAAACATATATAGATTTGATGATTTATGTATAAACTTGAGTAAATATGAAAAATAAGTTCAAGTACAAGATTTTTACCTTTGAAATGATGAAATGATGGTGATGAATGTATGAAAATGACCTTGAATTAGTTAGATTAGGACTTAGATGAGGTTGTTCTTGAAAGAGTTGTGTTTTTGTATGTGAGAATTGAGAGAGTATGAGTGTAAGTGTGTGTTTAGATTTGTGAAAATGAAAGTGACAATGGGAGGTAACACCAAGGTGCCATTTCTGGATTCAAGGGGTGTTTGACACCTGTTTTTACAGGTGTTGGCCATAAGGGTCGGTTTGGGATGAGTCACCAAGCACTAGCAACAACACAATTTTTGAATTTCTGGGACCCTCTTGCGCCGCAACCCATTCTCTTGCGCCGCAAGAGGATGATTTTCAGATTTTTTTGTTTTTGTTTAGTTTTCTTTGTTAAGTGTTTCGTTAGTTGAAAGTTTCCGGTTATTTTAGGTAGGAACTTAGACAAGTTCACTAAGTATTTTCTTGGTATTAGGATTCATTTTGTGATTCCGATTCGATTCCGACGTACACGAGTTTACGAGACAAGTAACGACAAGGTTAATACAAAGTTAAGTTTAAAGGTAGAGAATGCGGTTTTCACCTGAACTAAGACGGTTGTCACACAATGGCAGCAGCAGGAGGCGGCGGCGGCAGAAGCAGGCGGCATTATTGGGTAGTGGCAGCTAAAGAGATGTGGTGGTGGTGGTGGTTTTGATTGAGAAGAAATGGAGATAATGATTTGTGATTTGTGAAGTTTGAATCTTGGAGATAAGTATTGGAGATGGTGAATGTTTAGAGTGATCTTAGACCCTTAGATCAAGTTTTAATCAATGGATGGTATTATTTGTAAGGGGAAATGGTGGATTGATGATAGATAACACAAAAAAAATTATAATAATACAATGATTTAAATAAAAATTTGAGATTATCTTAATCAAAATTAAATATCTCAATCAAAGTGTCTAAATATTATTAACAATAATAATTTTTAATTAATTATCTAGAGATAATCCATAATTAATAATAATAATTTTTAATTAATTGTCCGTGATAACATGAAAAAATATACAAAACTAATGATATAAAAAATTTGTATGTATATAATAACATTAATTAGTTGCTTGAAGTTAATATTCAAACATTTTATACATTTAACAAATGATGGAACAAATTATTATCTATATTTATATCTATACTATATATATATATATATAAAGCATATGAAATGTTTTTTTTAATATTGATGATAGATAATACAAAAGAAAATTACAATAACCTAAAAAATTGTCTAAAACTAGTATTTTCACCCTAGACTACTAAAATGCACGATTACTCCATCAAATTTTCCTTGAGAAGGATTGTTGAGTTGAGAGATTCGGCCCAATTTCATAATTGGTCTGATATTCTGAGTTTGTATTTCTCCAGGGCAAATGATGCTGACCTCGGGCTTGCACGTATGATTAGCAATGTGAGTGTTGGGTTGGGTTATCAATAAGGATAAGTCAATTGAGTATTTAGAAATTAATTGGGGTTAGGGTTTACGATTATAGTTTAGGGTTTAAGGGTTTATGAGGGTTATCGTTGTTAAAAGCTTCAGATTTCATGTTTAGGGTTTATGGTTTATCGTTGTTTAAGGTCTAACTTTAGGGGTTTAGGGTTTAAGGTATTTGTTAATTGAAATACGACACGTAAACATTTTCGATACCTTTCAGATATAGGTTTGTTTTAAGTATTTTTCACGTTTATCGTAAGTAGTTACGAGTTAAGGGTTTAGTTAGGTTCCTACAACTAACTATAAAATTAATTTACAATTATTATATATTGAATACTATTATATGATATAATATATACAAATAATATCTTAAATAAAATCAATTAATTGATATTTATATTATATATTCGTAATTTAAATATTTTTTAAATATCATTTTAGTATAATAACTTTTAATAATATAATATATATAAATTTATTTGATATCAAGTAATAATATTTTAAATAAAATCAATTAATTGATATTTATATATTATATATTTTTAATTTAAATATATTTTAAATAACATTTTAATAATTACTTTTATATATTATATATTTTTAATTTAAATATATTTTAAATAACATTTTAATAATTACTTTTAATAATATAATATATATAAATTTTTTGATATCAAGTAATAATATTTTAAATAAAATCAATTAATTGATATTTATATATAATATTTTTAATTTAAATATATTTTAAATAACATTTTAATAATTTCGGGACTACATTTTAGGGTTTTTAGGGAGTACATGTTGTCTCATAAAGTATTCAAACAAGTCATTTTTTTGTCATAAGACTTTTCGGGACAACATCTGTAGTCCCCTAAAAATTCAGTTTAGGCGGCAACTTTTCCCTCCATTTTTTCACTTTGGTGACATTTTTTGGGACAAACCTGTAGTCCCTAAAGATTTGTCGAATTACAATTGTTTAATGGTTGTCCCGTAAGATTTGATTATCGGGACAAACACGTAGTCCCGCCAAATTTTTTGACCAAACACATTTATCGGGACAACGATGTCGTCCCGTTAAGTTTGAGCGCCAATTTTTCCCGCCAACTTATTTTTGTCATGTTTTTTTAGACTACGTGTAGTCCCGATAAATAAGTAGCCTAATATTTTGTCATCTAGTGAAGTTTTAGGGACAACGTGTGTAGTCCCTAAAGCTGAGTTTAATTTGATGGTTGTCCCATAATAGTAGTTTATCGGGACAGATAGGTAGTCCCCTGAAGTTTTGTACTCCAAAACATTTATCGGGACAACTTTGTAGTCCCTTAAAGTTTGAGCGCCAAGTTTTCCCTCCAACTTTTTTTCGTTATGGTTTTTTAGGGACTACATGTAGTCCCTATAAATAATAGTCAAAATTAAAGAAAATATAAGACTTCTTTTTTGTCACGTAGTGAAGTTTTCGGGACTACATGTTCTCCCGATAAATGATGGCGTTGTCCCTATATATTTTGGTCAAACTTTTGGGCAAAAAAACCCATTTTTTGTCGTGTAGTGGACTTTTCGGGACGGATTTTCGTAATCCCGAAAAAGTGTTTGTCCCGAAAGGTGAATTTTGGCGTAGTGTCCAAGTTCAAACCCTAACATCTAACACCCTTGTTGCCACTTGTCTCCACTAAAAGCCAAGACCCATCATAAAAAATACTTGAACGATAAAAGGTTGCAAGATGGGATTTGCCGGTTTACAAATTAGACCGGGATCAATGATTTTCTCCAAATAATCCTAAATCGTTATACATGAAAAGATTAGTAAATGACAAATGACATATTTTTGGATGGTAAGAAAAAGGAAAAGAAGGTTGAATTTGTTAGAATGAATAAAAGGAACTAGTAAATGTGTTTTAATTATTTGTATATAATAAAGTATAATCATAATTCTCGTTAAGACTGCGAGGAGTGGGGCGTGAAAACCATCAATAACGCCGCCACGTAGGCGGATAACGCTCAATAACGCCCCACCTCCACTCCGGTGGGGGCGTTATCGAAGGAAAAGTGGCCACGGCGTGAGTAGAAACACGCCGTGGTGAGGGGAGAAAAGACAAAGCAACGGTCGAATTGTAGGCAACGGTCAAGTGGATCCCAACAACAATCAAAACAACCCCAACCAATGGTTCAACAATCAAAACAACCCCAACCAATGGTTCAACAATCAAAACAACCCCAACCAATGGTTCAACCCTAACCTCAACCAATATCAAAACCCAAACCAATATCCACAATTTCAAAACCCCAACCAATATCAACACCCAAACCAATTTCAAAACTTTAACCAACTTCCAAACCCTAACCAATATCCACAATTTTACCAACAAACTCCACCACCACAACGACCATCCCAAGACCCGGTATACCAAGGAGGGTCGTTCCAACAATTGCTTAACCTCAGCGATTTTCCACAAGTGCCTCCATTTGACGTTGACCGTAACCGCGGATTGGTCGATTCCGAAGACGATGACGTTGTTCCGGAAACTCAACCGGAAATTATGCCGACCCGTGGGAAGAGGCGACATAAGAAGAAAGAAACCGAATCGCAAAGAGGCAAAACCGAAAAGAAGAGGTGGACCGAACGGGAGGAGGTGGCACTTGCTTCAGCATGGTCGTCGACATCCGAGGACCCCATTTTGGGAAATGATCAACATTCACCACTTTATTGGGCAAGTGTTCGCGAAAAATTCTTCCACAAGATGCGTCAAGATGATCCCGATTACGCTCGTACCAACGACATGATTTCGAGCAAGTGGACCGACTTACAAAGAAAGGTCCGAAAATTCAACGGGATTACGCGACAAGCCCAACAAACTAGAACAAGCGGTCAAAGTGATAAACAAGTGCTCGAACATGCTATGGAGGTATACCGCACCAAAATGCAAGTGGGTTTCCAACATTACGCGTCTTGGGAAATATTGAGAATAAGCCCGATTTGTCAACATGTACCAACATCTGGAGGGTCCTCAAAAGCTCGCAAAACATCGGAGTCTAGTAACCCCTCCACTCCCGCCACTCCGGTATCGCCTTTTGCTGGAATCGATCTCAACGATGATGATGATGATCTTCAAATAAGAATTATATCAATTTTTACTATGAATATCTTTTCTTCAAATTTTTCAGTGCGAAATTGTAAATTTGTTTGCATTTATTGATGTACATAATTCGTTTTTATTTATAAATACGAAAAAATGGACAAATCCTATTCATCTTTTAAAAGGTGTATGATAATACTAACAAATAACAATATATTTGTAGTGTTATGTCATATAATAGGATTATGAATCATAAAACCCAATCACTTATTTAATCTAATTTTTCTACATATATATCTTTTTGTGTGGTTGGTGTTGTTGTGCGTAATTTAATTTGACCAATGATTATATTTTATGTCTGTTTATTATATTTACTGTGGACATTAAATCTTCAATCTTTTACTTATCTCTATTTCTAACTTAGATATGATCCGAACCGCGGGTAACCAGTACTGTTTAGGGTATATGAGCTTCGGGTACCCATACAAGCAATCCCGTGAATACGTTTTACATTTTGTAAGATAACATAAAGAAAATTTTAATATAAAAAAAAGTTGGTAATACGTGAGAATTCTGATCTGAAATATTTTTGGGCCAAGCATTTGATGATGGCCCATGTAACTTTTTACTTAAGGCCCAGCCCAAGAAAAAGCAAGCCCATGTGAAAAGATGACCGATTTGTTAGTTAATCGGGAATTAAATATGTTAAGAAGTTTGAGCTACGAGGCTTGTTCTATGAGATGTAGTTTTGTAGCAGCCGACCCAGAAATTTCGTCATAGGTCGGACAAAATAAGACAGTTCGCGACCCAGAAATGATCTCTCTCGACTCGTTTTAGTTTACTTGGTTTTATGATAGCATTTTTATAAGATCATTTGTTTTCCTAAAATAAAAATAAATTTACCTTTTAAAAAAATATCAAAGTAAATAATCTATACATAATAATTCAATATTGCATATTTTTTTTATTTCTTTCAATCTTCGATTATTTTTGTCCCTATTAATGAACTAACGTCTCCTAACCTTACATCTCGTGATTGATTAACCTCCAATTACGGCCGTTCAACTCATCGCATTATTATGGTTCATCGTTTATTTAGTTGATACTTAAGAAGTTCCTCCAATTTATATACAAAATCTTTACCTAATTGTTGGGGCACAAAGCTTGTGGGTATGTGCTTTTTATCTAACTTACTTTTCACCCTCTAAAGAGCCGGTGAACACCATTTATCAAAACTTAAAAAAAAAACGCTTGTCGTGTTTAGATAATACAATAAGCTTCCTGGTCATCACATGCAAATGAGTGATCGTTTGACACTTTCGATACATTAATTCAACTTTTCTCTACGCTCGTGACTTTGATCCGATGACAAAAAACAAAGTGAACCAATGATCAAACAAGCTTATAAGATTGGGCTGATTATTTGTGTAATTTTGTAATTAGATCAATTGCGTGAAGATGTGAGCTGATTTTATTTTGAGTTTGGGCTGATCCTTTATGCAATTGGGTAAAAAGATTGGGCTTAACTATTTTAATGGACAACTTAATAATCTCTCTCTCTCTCTCTCTCTCTCTCTCTCTCTCTCTCTCTCTCTCTCTCTCTCTCTCTCTCTCTCTCTCTCTCTCTCTCTCTCTCTCTCTATATATATATATATATATATATATATATATATATGAAAAGAAATTTGAGAAATTAGTTTATATTAATAAATAGAAAGCTTTAATTTCAAATAAATTATAAAATCAATTTAATCTTTATTTTTACCGTTTTATTAAATTTAGTCATTTATATTTTCTAAACAAAAATTTTATCATTTAACGAAAATATCTCCATATAATTCTAATAACCCCTTATTAATCAATAAAGATAATAATAATCTTTTTTCAAATATTATCAAAACTTACTTAAACTAAAAATAATCATCGTTTCTCTTTCACTTTTTTTTATATACCTAAATACTATATGTATATATAACAAAAGAAATTTAAAAAGGTAGTTTCTATTAACCAATATAAAGCTTTAATTTCAAATAAATTATAAAATCAAATCCTTTATTTTTACCATTTTATTAAATTTAGTCATTTATATTTTGTAAACAAAAATTCCACCATCTAACTAAAATATCTACATATAATTCTAATAACCTCTTATTATTCAATAAAGATAATAATATCCTTTTTCAAATATATATCAAAACTTACTTAAACTAAAAATAATAATCGTTTCTTTTTCATTTTTTTTTCCAAAAATACATAAATAAGTTTTTAACTTTTTAATTTTTAAAACACATATTGTCTTCTATTATTCAAAATTTCAAAACGCAAATAAATGTCTTGCTATATTCATTCTAAGTAAATTGTTCTTTATTTTTAATAACTTACTAAATTTAATCATTTAATTCACAATTCAACTAAATTTTTTTATAAAAATTAATTTTAAATTCATTTCTTTTAGCGACTTACTTAATAATCTTAATTATTACATACATGGTTCTGATATTTTTTTAGTTTCAACCAAAATTATAATATCCCTCAACGTGAATTAGATCTTTGATCATATCTTAACAATAGTGAAACAAAATATGAAATTGTTTTTAACTATTTCTTCTTCTTAAACATTTTATTTTATATATATTTAAATAAATAAAAAATACATTCTTCTCTTATTAAATTGCCTAATTGCTTATGAATTCGTGCAAAAAAATAATTTTTTAAGGTTACTGGGTTTGGGCTGGGGTTTGGGTTTGGCCCGTCTGTATTTTCTTGGCACGTTTCTTTTATTGCAGTTACGTGACGTTATACATGTTACACGTGTTTTTCTCCTGTGCTTCATTGGATTGTTGTCCATCAAATTCGATTTCGGGGTTTTAATTTCGTCAAATCCGGGGTTTTAATTTCGCCCAAATTCAGGCGCATTAACATACGACTCCATCGATGATGGCTCCTAAATTGCCTCTAGGGTTTATATTATTTTGTGTTCTTCATCATGAATCAGTCATCATGAATCAGTCGGTATTTACACTGTCTATATAATCAGTGCTGTAAAGCCAGAGGTAATAATCATCGATCAATTTCATATTTTCATGTTATTCATTTCGATTTTTCTGTTTTTTTTTTGCTTCGTCTTCTTTCGAAGGTTTGCTTTAATTCGAGTGGTAAACAGACTGTGGGCATTCCTAAACCCGGTTGGCGGTGCCGGACCGGTGACTTCAATGGAGTTTGTTAGCCCTGAAGGTCTTCGTTTAGATGGTCGCCGCCCCATGGAGGTATTCAATTTTTTTTTAATTTTGATTTTTATAGATGAGACAGCTTAGAGCAGAAATTGGCATCAATTTTTTTTAATTTTGATTTTTATAGATGAGACAGCTTAGAGCAGAAATTGGCGCAGTTTCCAAAGTTGGCAAAGCAGATGGGTAATTTAGTTTTTTTTCTTTTAATTTTTTTGGTTAAAATTTGGATGATTTAGTTAAATTTGAATGTATTTAGGTCAGCATTATTTGAAATGGGTAATACTAAAGTTATAGCTGCTGTTTATGGTCCTAGAGAGGTATTTCCAATTGTCGAAAACGCGTTATATTTGTATTATATATTTACATTGTCAAATGTAAGGGTGTTCGTTTTAGCTTATGATCTGATTGTGAACACGTGTCTTTTCAGGTTCAACATAGGAGCCAGCAGATTAACGATAAGGCATTGATAAAGACCTCCCGTTAATTTTCGTTTTGGATTTCGTTGAAATTGAGGGTATATTACAGATAAAGCTGTAGTTGTTAAGCTGTAGTTGTTAATTACATACGGTTTTTACAGGCATAGCCCCGAAATAAATATCCCTTTTTTAGTTTAATAATTACATAAGGTTTGTTTTCGAGTATTACATGGATGGAAAAAAACATTTCTCTCATAATTTGCCATCATTATTAATAAATAAAAGGCAATGAAAATGTCTTATGTAAATATTTACATTTTAATGGTTTAGGTATCTTTTTAGATTTAATGATTAAGAACACTTTTTATGACGAATTGAAGGCGCGAAATATTGATGATCTGTTTTGTGTGTATTTTTCTTATATAGCATCCAATAGCTTATGTGGATGGAGATAAATACTATGGAGCAAAAGCAACGATGAACGTGTGGGAACCGAAAATACAACAATCAAACGAGTTTAGCCTCTCACAAATCTGGATTTTAGGTGACTCTTTTGGCCAAGATCTCAACAGCATTGAAGCCGGATGGCAGGTATACTCCCTTTCCACGCTTATTTCTGTCAAAAATACGATATAACAAACGCGGAAAATAATTTTCATGGCTAAATTTCAGGTTAGTCCAGATCTTTATGGTGATAATAACACAAGGCTATTCACTTACTGGACCGTAAGGACAACTACGCTCTACGCATTAGAACCTGTACTCTATGCATTAAAATTTGTACCTTCTAACGCGTTTGTATCTTTTGGTACAGAATGATGCATATCAAGCTACCGGTTGCTACAATCTACTATGTTCCGGCTTTATTCAAATAAACAGTAACATAGCAATGGGTGCAAGCATATCACCTGTTTCGGCATTTCGAAACTCGCAATATGATATCAGTAGCAATGCTAAACCTCTTCAATCAGAGGCTACTCGACAGGTATTATGCACAGCAGATTTATTCTTTATAGTCTATTAGTAAAATGATGCTAATTATATCATTCTTCTACAGGCTGCACTTATACCAGTTAGTAGAGTCTAAAGTTCGAGGAGACGGAAATTGCCAGGTGATTACTTCTAAATATCTGAAGATGTAGTCTGTTAGGTTTTACTGTTAGAAGTGGGTTGATAAACATGATGATCTGTTTTGGACATTTTTGTAGTATCACGGTTATGCTCCGATCTGTTTAGGACTTGAAGACTTCTATATTCGCCGTCTCTGTCTTCGTATTTAGGTAATCGTTATTTTTCGGTTACTTTATCGGATGTGTGATTTGTTTGTTTGTGATGGCAGATGAAGCTACGCTTTTTGGTGATACGGTTCCCCCTAAACTAAAAAATCCATTCATAATCAGGTATTCTTCAAATCTTTTGCTTTTATCTTTTAGACATCTATTGAGGTGGCGATTTCAACCCATTTCTATACAAATGCATCCGTTTGGGCTATGTTTTAACCCTAACGGGGCAACAATGTTGTCTTATTTTCTTTTCGTGGATTCATTCGCAGGACCCCTGAAATGTCTGCAATGCATCATGACACGACCCCTGATCTCAAAGTGGTCGGGAACGTATTAAAAGACATATTAGAGGTGCATCTTTTCTATATTTAACTAAAACATTTCCATATACTAAACTATCGCTTAATTCCAATTTTGAGTTTCATTACATGTTTGGCTGACATAAATGGTAATAAGTAATTATAAATATAGTTTTGAGTAATAAGTAGACGAATGTAATATATGAAGTTGTAAAAAAAATTGAGATGGCATGAAAAAATATTAAACTTCAAAAAAGTGTTATGAATTACAATGATGGGTATCAATAAAAAGCGCATTTCCTTCTGCTAACTGATTCTCCTTCTCTTTTTTTATCGCTTTGTATGACAGAGACCAAAGGTTCTTGCTGTTGAAGACAGGTTAATGGTTCTAGGATGCAAGTATGTATTTTCATTTATCGTTGATGTAATTTGATGTTAATGGTTCTAGGATACAGATGAAGGGTTCATATAAACCAACACCCCA
This sequence comes from Senecio squalidus, assembly GCA_910822075.1. NCBI lineage: Eukaryota > Viridiplantae > Streptophyta > Magnoliopsida > Asterales > Asteraceae > Senecio > Senecio squalidus. The sequence continues at coordinate 14,265,530 of CAJVGC010000001.1, forward strand.
CCGACCTAAATCAACGGCGATTCAACCAAATCGTCAAACTCAAGGTACCGATTTCATTATCTTCTTCTTCAAATTAATCATTCGTATAATCAAATTTTCGTCAATTTTTTTTCCTTAATTAGTTTGACATAGAAGCGTTTTCTAATGATTTAGCTCATTTTTTTTTTGGTTAACTTCTACGAGCTGAAACGGTCTTATTATTTTTCAGGTTCTTCAGTAGGGGATTTTTTCATGTTTGACGATTCTATAGGAGGTTTGAGGGGAATTCTTTTGAAGGTTCAATACCACCTACATTTTCCCGACTGACCTGTTTAGAGGAGTTGTAAGTATTTGTTCTACTCAAAGAATTTGTTACTATACTTTACAAGTTGTTCTCATTCGATATCATGATCTGAAGCGAGTTTATAGCTAGCTGTTATAATTCTGTAATGTTGCAGGAGGATAAGTGGTTTACGTGATGGAACTCTGGATTTTATCTCGGATTTGAGGTCCTTGAATGTTCTGTGAGAAAATACTTTGCAGTTAAAAAAATCACAAACACAGCCACATCGACAGCAGAACAAATCGACAAACACCCCACAGCAAGACAACTCTTATTCGAACCGAGAGGTATAACTTATAAATAAAATCATCAATTAGCATCATTCTAACAACACATGTACTGCAGATGATACTGATCCAAGCACACATTCTCCAAAAAATTCCAAAGAACTGGCAACAGGAGATACACACGCAGACACCAACAGGTACACGTTTTTTTAGAATAAACAATAACAACAGCAGACCCAATAAATCGTATTTACATATTGCAGACAGGTTGCATAATCTGAACCCAACAAAACGAGAACGGTTCCCCGAGCAGACGCTCAACAACAACTGCAGGCAATCCCAATGAACTTCATAAGTCGTAATTTTGTAATAACAATAACAAAACTACCTGCAGATACTCCTAACGGCTTTCATAAAGCGTACTTTTGTAATAATATTTGGATCCGGTAATGAATGCTACTTTACAAGGAGGGATGGGACCCATGGTTGGGTTGGGTACACCTGGTCGGGTCACGGTTGCTGCTGGATCTCCAGCGACTGCATTGTTTAAAGGTATGATTGATGTAGTATGAATTGCGTTATTTGTTGTTTTTAAATTAAATGGGTTGTCTATCTTTGAGAAAATGAGTAACGTGTACTAATTAGGCGGTTTAATTTTTGTGTTTCTCTACTCGATCTTTACTACTTTGTTCCTCAGCTTTGAGGTACACTAATCTTCATTCCGACTACATTGCAACAAATTTGTTCACATATAAAGAATAAGATTCATATTCGGAATTAAACCAATATCTCCATTAGTATCCTTTTTAATTTGCTTTTAATACAATCTAACCGATGTTCTTTTATTTCTTTGCAAAACTGCTTGGGAACATCAACATCCAAGAAAATACGATCAGCAATTAGAGTTCACAACGGATTAAACAGGAAGCAGTAGACACACGCCAACAAAACGAACCCGTGCAACGCACGGGTCACCTCCTAGTTATAATTACTTACTATGACACCTTTTGAATAAAATTAAAAGTATTTCATGTTACTTTATAAAGTCTAATAAATTTATAACAAAAAATATTTAGTATGTGAATAAACAATAAACAAAATTTATAAATTAAATTAATTTAAATTGTTCGTATGTCTACACGAGTATAAATTATTTACATAATAGTATTATTTTATTTTTTTCTCAATTATATAATATTTCATTTAACATTTCCTTTTTCTTTTCTCGTCGGTCATATTTTTTGTTCACTACGTGACATTATTTAATAAATTATCAAAAAATATAATATATAATATATGTTTATAATAAATATTCTCAAACTGTGTGTGTGTATACACGAATCTAAGAACTAGTAAGTAAATAAAAGAAATTTGTAATTATGTTTTGATACAAAACTCAAAAAGTTGTATTGTATATAACTGACATAAAATTTTGCATTGTTTAAAAAATCTTGGGTATAAATTCGTTTCCAAGTTCTTTTTATTTTTCAACAAAAATGTTATTTTCGACATAGTAATCCCACCCCAACTTCATTCTTCTTTTTGAACTTAACATAATCTTCCATCAAGAATTAGACTCTATACAATATTTCATGTGTCATATCTCGACGTTAATGGTTTAATTTTCTTCTAATGGCATAACTCTTAAACAAAATTTGAAAAATATAAAAATATTTTATCTGTTTTTGAAGTCATATTGATTAAATTCTAGGTAGGTCTCATTGTAGTTAGAAGATTGATAATATTTATAAATTTTGTACCTTTAGCATTACTACATTTTGGTTGTCATACACTATATTTATGAACTATAATATTTGCTCAATGTCTTTACGTTTTAGTTACGGACCTAAGAGTTATAGTTATCATTACAATTTTTCTTAAACGGCACTGAAAAGTGTTTATTCGCTTTAGATTTGTTTGCTAATTCACCATTATGATCTTCCTATTTAAATGACATTCAACCTAGCGGGTGAAAAGAACAAAATACGTTCGAATTCATGAAGGGGCATTTCTCTTCATGTCTGCCTTTCAAAATCAAAAGGACTTTGTTCAATTCGTATGGATGAGACACTTTCTATCAAACTTTATTGATTGAGAATTAACCAACAAAATAAAAGTTAATTATATAATTTTTGTTTCATATAAGAAAACGACAACCTCCAAAATCAATGTTAGATTTCCAAATTAACAGCTACAAAAAATTTCGGACATTATTACTGTGATAGATTAAGAAAACGACTATATAATTACGTTACATATGTTAATTATATTATAAATCATGACACGAACCACAAGGGTGTGGCCAATTGGTAAGACATGATTATTCTATATAAGAGGTCCAAGTTCAAACCTTGACATCTAACATCCTTGTTGCCACTTGCCTTGCCTCCACTAAAAGCCAAGACCCATCATGTAAAAAACTTGAACGATAAAGGGTTGTAAGGTGGGATTGGCCGGTTTACAAATTAGACCCGGATCAGTGATTTTCTCCAGATAATCCTAAATCGTTATACATGAAAAGATTAGTAAATGGCAAATGACATATTTTTAGACGGTAAGAAAAATGAAAAGAAGGTTGAATCTTTCATATCTACGGATTTTAAAAATGTTAGAATGAAAAAAAGGAACTAGTAAATGTGTTTTAATTATTTGAATATAATAAAGTATAATCATAATTCTCGTTAACAACCTTACTAGGTGGTGCATTTAAATTAGTAAAATATAATCACAATTCTCCTTAAAAACTTTACTAGCTGGTGTATCAAACTTAAATTGAGACCCACAACCCTAAAATAAGGGGTCCCCTTTTTTCTTTATAGGACAAATTTCGCTTTAAAATTTCCATTTGGTCAAAAGAACAAATTTGCTTTCATAGTAACACTACACTCTTTATATATTTTAATTAATTTTTCCTAAACATAAATAATTGAGAATTGTTTCCTTAAATTCATGAATCAAGTCTATAATGTGGCCACTTTATTAAATTCTTGGAAACAAACAACTAATTCTCATAATAAATAAACAGATTCTACTATTTTTCTTCTATCAATAAGAAATTACATCTAAAAAATATAATGCTTCGATTTTCTATCATTGTTTTTACTGAAATTACGATCCAAATTCATAATTTCTAATTATAAATATATGTTATTTCATGATATAAGTCTAAAGTTATTTCCTAATATAACCAAAAGTTGTTTTCTAATTACAACATTAAGTTGTTTCCTAATACAACTCAAAATTGTTTTCTTTTTTTGGAAACGGCAAATATTTGTACAAACGGAGCCTACTCGTAATATTCCAACGAGCACCCCAGGTTCGAGCTCCGCATAGCGGGCAAACCCAGCCCCCCACGGGGGTTTCCAGGGAAAAATTCGTCATGCGTGCCTTAAGAGGTGTGGGTTAAATTACGCTATTGCGACGACCACAAGGGTCGAACCCCCGACCTCAGCCCACATGGGTATAAAACCCGGTGCATCACAACCAGCTAGGCTGGAGATCATTTGCATTAGGTTGTTTCCTAATGCAAATAGGCTATAGGTTTCGATTGCATTTTGTACTTTGTACTTTCTACTACGTTTTGTAATACTCCTCATATTTTCTATCAATAATATCATTATTTGGTTGTGTCCGTGGTTTTTTCCCCAAAAAGTTTTTTCACTTTAAATCTTTTATGTTCATTATCGTGTATCGATTCATTATCATTATTATCACGTTATATTAATTTTCTTACAAGTAGCATCAGAACATAATTTTTTTTTATTGTTCTGTTCGATCCCTTTTCAATCACTATTCAAAAAGGGGAAAAAAAAATCGTCCATGCCGTTTCTTGAATTTTGCAATACACAATTACATTGAGTTTGGTTTATTGCCACTTTGTTCCACGGTTTCGATTTTAATTCCTAAAGTCTAGAGCAATTTAATTGGTATTTCAATTACTTCTTTATTCCACGATTTAATGTTTGTTTACCATTTGACGCACCATTCTCTTTTCTTACAATCGAAGATTTATTCTATCAGTTATATCAATTCGTGTTTCGTTAATCCTTAATAAACAATTAATTATGTTTTTGGTTTTCAACCGTTTTTTTTCTAGACTTTCGTACTCCTCAAATTATTTGAGTTTTTTCAATAAGAGTTATGAAACTCTTTTTTTTTTAGTTCGGTTTTACCCATACCTACTTTATAAAACAATTCAATTGTTTTTTCATTATTTCGTATCACGTTGAACATGCTGATACGTTTGTGTTATTAATTGTTTTATACAATTTTCTACCCATTTCCACCGTTCTCAAATTAATTGTTTTGTCACAAAACAATTTTCCTTTAAATACTTTGTTTATTAACCAAAGTTTATATATCAAATTCTTACAATTTGATTTTCTTTATTAGTAGACTATCCACTTTGTGATTATTAACTTTTTGGTTGATAAATAAAAATTATTCGGTTCTTAACAACCAACTGAACGTTTCTTTATTAGTGGGTTATATTTCAATTTATTATTTGTTGTTGCAACAAATTTTATAAAAACGATCCAATTCAAGTTATTGTCGTTTTCTCAACCCCTTTTGTAACGCCGTGATTTCCAAAAATACGCCATTTTTAAAAACTTTTTATTTATCAGAGATATTTGCGAAAAGCGTGAATTATAAGTTATTTAAACTTACTCAACTGCGGTTCTTAACAGAAACCACGAGTTACTTCACAAAACACTTGTACACATTATAATAAAATTTATATATTATTTTACAACTCTTTCACATATATTATACAACTCAAAAAGAGCGCGATACAAGTTCCACAAAAGAAGGGAAAACTACCCCAAAGCACCCTCTCACAAGTCACCTGCAGCTAAGCCACCTACGAGCAAAAGACACATTTTGAAAAAGAGGTATCCGCAAAGCTGGCGAGTAATCAGGGTAATAAGTATTATAAAACAGGTTTATAATAACTAAACACGTCTCGAGTTCCCAAACCTTATCCGCCCGAAAAGTTCACAATAACACATAATTATGATTAAATGCATGTAACACTTTTGATTAAACTCTATAATCAACTCTATGCATTAATCCTCAAGTCTCTGTACGTCTCAGTCTCTAGTCTCAACCTCAAGTTCCTTAGATATAAACACACAATCCAAGGGATCCCCATTATTAGCTACTCGTGCATACGACAATAATATAATAAACTAGGTCGCGACTCCTATTTATTATAATAACTCGTATGCTACTTTCGCAGATCCGACTCCACAACCGCCAGTCAACGATTGTTTTGCCGTTTAGGAAGTAATAGAAGCGACTCATGACACCGCGTCTCAGTCGGGCACTATCCACTTCTAGTCAGTCCAACGTGACATTAGTCCGTTTAAACCCTACGGTAGACAGGAATCGCTCGCTGTCAATTATGTCACTCCAGTACGAGACACATGTCCCAATACCACGGTGTATCCAAGAGTCTAGAATTGAATACGTCACTGTTTGGCTAGCCACTCTCTTACCTAGTTTCAACTCTACTAGGTCACAATCACTGATAAAATGAGTAGCTTCTACCCATTCCTACCCAGGCACAGCATGCTAGGGTCACAATTATGGGTCTCTATTGCAATAAACTCACATGCAATATAAATTCAATATATAACTCTTTTGCAATAAACACACATGCAAAATGATCTCCAAAGTATACTAAATAAGCATTCAACACTATTGCAATAAACACACATGGAATAAACTCAACACATAATTCTATTGCAATAAACACACATGCAATAAACTCAACACAACTCTATTGCAATAAATACACATGCAATAAACTCAACATTTAGTAAAGTAAAAATACACCACTAAACACACAAATGTAATTAACTCGAGACAACCCATGGCGTAACTCTTTTCTCTTGTGACTCTTCTTATAAAAGTATTTATAAGCTTTCTATACAAAACACTTTGTAAAATCTCATTTTACATTTCCCAAACACTCTTTGTAAAATTCGATTTACATTTCTCGAATACTCATTGTAAAACACATTTTTCGTCTCTCAAATACTCTTTGTTAAACTCGGTTTACATTTCACAAGACACTTAATTAAAACCCTTTTTATCTCTTGCTCGAGTTTTAAAAACTGAATACTCACCTCAATCCCGCTTTAAGCTTCGAAGCTCTTTCTCTTGATCGAAACTGTAACCCAATCCTGCTCAACGTAACATTTATCAACACTATGTTACTTTTGTCCGAACTCAACCCAAAGGATTACGACTAAAAAATCTCTTATACTAAATAGCGAAACTAAAAACATCGCTATAACACCTCATTACCGACACTTATAAAATCAACACTAATATATACCATTCAGCCTACCAGCCGCCGGCTGGCTAAGCTCAACCGCCTCATAATATCCGAAAAAAAATACCAAATTACAGTTTTTTCAAACTTAACCAAACTCAACAAAATCTATCCCAATATCATATAAATCAATAACAACTTATAAATAAGCTCTTTTAAACGAGTTTTACCTGAGCCTATAAAATACGGCTACGAATGACTCCGAAATGAACCACCGCGAAACTAACTTTCGCTTATACCGAAATGATCCCCTCGACACCAGGAGCACAAATATGTTTTCCGTTTATTTATCCGACGATTAATAAACACCGAATCGTCGTCGAAAAATTTGACCGACTTAAACATATTTGTTTTGTTTTTCTTGAATTCTCTCGGCAACACACACATATAACAAATATGTTTCCTTTTACTTTCTTACATGTGAAGTAATGTAGATATAATTTCCATTTTTTCTAAAATAACCCTTAACTTTGCCATAATGACAACTTGGGTCAAAATGCAACATTCTTTACAAAGTTACTCCTTTTTACAATTTGGGTCGTTACAATTCTCCCCCTCTTAAAACGATTCCGTCCCGGAATCATTTCTGTAAATGATAGGATAACGGGTCCTCATATCATTCTTAGTTTATCAGTCTTCTTTGTCCCAAAACGGTTTCTCTGTACCACTTTAACGAGATTCCTCAAACAAGAGTTTACCTTTATCTATACTCAATTCCTCTATCGGTATAACACTCATTTCTTCAGATAAACAATTCTGAAGATAACACACATGAAACACATTTTGAATATCTGCCAGCTCCCACGACAATTTATACTTATAAGCTTGATCTCCAACTCCCTCCATAACCTTTAATGGACCGATAATTAGGGGCCTAACTTCCCTTAATTTCTCAAATTAAACAATGGCTTTCTAACTTACTTCCATTTCTCAAATCAAACATTGCTTTCTAAGGCGACTCTTCTTAAACCTAAAATACTTTCGGTCTCTGCTGGTCAGAATATTCTTTCAATCTTTCACGAATCGCTCACGATATTTATATTGATCTACAACAACCTTGCTGGATGTCGTCAGAAAACCTCCGGACCAGAATATTCTCTCTCTTTCCCGGTTCTAACCAACAAGTGGGAGTACAACACTTTCGTATGAGCACTAGAATAATACGAATTATCACGAGAAAACTCTACTTAACTCTAGTAGAAAAAATAAACAATGGAATATCATAACGAGTCACAATTTCTCCAATTTCTCTTTCTCTTTAGTGGTTAGAAATTAAGCACTCTTAGTCAATAGATAGACTATAACCCAAATCAGATCATTACACTTGACAATCTTGGCAATTCAATTACAAGATCCATCTTAATGTTATCACATCCCCACATCGAAGTTCTAGGATTTTAATATATTGTCTCAACCCAATACAAGTTACACACTTTGATACAAACTCAGTTATCTTCGATTTCATTCCAAAACACTAATACCTAAATTTTAAATCACGATACAATTTCTTGTTCCCTGGAAGAATAAAATATTTAGATCTATGCGAATCTTGCAATAGTATTTCACGCATATCACTACTCTTAGGCTATTAAATCCTATCACGATACACTTACACATTATCCTTGTGCTCTCTAAGTTTACTCGATATCATAATTCTCTCTCATTTTAATACTTTCCTTTTCAACTCTCCGTGTTGTGCAATATTAATCTGCTTGGCACAACAACTAAACTAGTTGCCCGAGGTCTATAAGACGGTATCGGTTCTTCCCGACTCAACGCATCATCCACCAAATTGGCTTTGGTAACCAACAACACAAATCTAATCACTCAATCACTCTACCCCTATTCCCTTACGGATATATAACACTTTATGATTCTGAATGCTTTACAAACTCTTGTGATCTATATGGATAATACACTTGTTACCAAACAACTATTAACACTAGATCTAAACAACTATTAACACTAGATCTGTGACAGTAAAATCACTGCAGCTAACTCCAGATCATTAACCGGATAACCCTTTTCCACGTCCTTTAATTAAAAGGCTAATTCTTATTCCCAGTCGAAGTAAAAAGGCTCATTTTCTTGGTTAACTTAGTTACAACCAAAGCTATCTTGGAAAAATCCTTTACAAACTGTCTATAATAATCTACCAAACCCAAAAACCTACAAATTTCAATTGGTATTTTCGGTATCTCTCAATTCTTGTCAACCTCTACACTTTTGTTGGGTCATCCTGAAACCCAATTATCTAATCACATGCCCTAAAACTGTATTTCTAAAATTCCCAACAAAAGACAACAATAATTCCCTTCTTTAACAAAATTTTCTCTACACTAAGGGTTTCTAAAACCTCACACAAAGGACATCAATTATCTTCCTCATTTCTAGAATATATCGTCAATAAAACAAAATTAGACTTGTCTTGGGAAAAGCTTACATACTCGATTCATAAAATCCATAAGCACAACTGGTGCATTCATTATTCCAAATACCATCACTACAATTTAGTAATGCCCACAACATATTATAACACTGCTTTAGGATTATCTCACTGTCTAAATCAGATATGGTAATATACTAACCTTAATTCAATCTCAGAGAAATAACGAGCTCCCTAAATTTAATGTATTAAATCACCAATTCTCGGAGGAAGGTATATACTCTTAATCGTTCGATTATTCAACTCTCTCTATAATCGATGCACATGTCCATTATGCCATCATCTCTTTAAGCTCTTACTGTACTAAACAACAATAAGCCCTAACAATAGGTGTTAAATCCGGAACATTTTATATCGAAAACACTATATCCCAAATTAACGGCAGACCCTGTTAATCCTCATAAAAACATTTGCATAATCATCAACTGCATTTATTACTTTCAATCTTACCGCAATCTCTTAAGTTACACAACTTATACTATACGCATTACATAACATTTCTCTTGACGCTTACTAATTACGTACCTTCACTATTCGTCTCTTCGTATGTAAAAACATAATTCCTACTCTAATGGAATTCTTACCAACTCTTTAGAACACAAAATATCGTTACGAATTGCCAACAACGAATCCATGCCAAAAATCACATCAAATCTTTTAAGTTCTATAGGAACCAAAGATTCACAAAACTCTATAATGTCAATCAAGATAACAATAAACTTAGCACTAAAGGTCAAAACACAAAAGACCTACTAACACTAGAATCATATCACTGTTCTCATTCCCAATTCAATTATTAGCCGCCCTATGCTTCACACTTAATAAAATTAAGATCTAGTTCCTATTAATTAAAAAAAATAACTGCTTTCCCTCAACCCTCACTGGAATAATGCCTTAATTTTTTTTTTCACATTCCACACTCTTCACGGTTGCCTTACTGCACCGACCTTGACGTGCAGATTGACAAGTTAACAAATTCATTATTTCTCTTTTCCGATTTTCCTAATTACCACAATTCACTTTTTATGAGAAGTTCCACTAAAAACTTCAAATTCTTTCTTCTCCACAATCTAATCCAAGTCAACTGACTACAGCTCTTAATTGACAAACACCGATTTAGTGAATCTCGTTAGTCCCAAAGCCTCACCCTCTAATATTCAAACAATATAAATCAACATCTGACCCTCAACAAGGTCACCTGAATCAAAAGTCGATTCCATTTCTCGAATTCGCCACATGCAGATTAACGAACTCTCATCCTTTGTAGCTCGAAGTATTATAATTCACAAAAATATTAAGAGAATCACTTTTCTTATTCACACATAACACTTAAAATCTCGAATGGTACACTCTACTCCCAGCCTCTTTCTCAAATCGGATAGTTTTATCGTGACCCCCGATAATCCCATATATTTTCACAGTATCATGCATCTCGTCTCTAATAACGGATCCTCTAAATGAGCGATCCTTAAAGCACTAACAATACTATAAGCAGTAAATACACTCTTTCTTTCTCTCTGATGCATACTCGGATTTAATCTTTGTACGAAATTCGCTCCCATATTAATCTCTGAAGATGCCTCAAACACCCCATGTCCACGTTGAACATGCTCACTACGAGTCACTAGTCTCTCCGTATCAATCACCTCGTTGATTGATTTCCAAAATGGGTTGTTCGATTAATTACAATAACACAAGAATAAATAATAAATAAATACTCAAATAACACTCTTCACACATTCCCATCCCCATCCTAAGGTAGGCAGGGTCTCTTATGCGAACCGCTTCTTTTGCGAGATTAAGTACTGGTCTCTGTACTCAATTCACTCGCAACGCGGCTCTGATACCAACTTGTAACGCCGTGATTTCCAAAAATACGCCATTTTTAAAAACTTTTTATTTATCAGAGATATTTGCGAAAAGCGTGAATTATAAGTTATTTAAACTTACTCAACTGCGGTTCTTAACAGAAACCACGAGTTACTTCACAAAACACTTGTACACATTATAATAAAATTTATATATTATTTTACAACTCTTTCACATATATTATACAACTCAAAAAGAGCGCGATACAAGTTCCACAAAAGAAGGGAAAACTACCCCAAAGCACCCTCTCACAAGTCACCTGCAGCTAAGCCACCTACGAGCAAAAGACACATTTTGAAAAAGAGGTATCCGCAAAGCTGGCGAGTAATCAGGGTAATAAGTATTATAAAACAGGTTTATAATAACTAAACACGTCTCGAGTTCCCAAACCTTATCCGCCCGAAAAGTTCACAATAACACATAATTATGATTAAATGCATGTAACACTTTTGATTAAACTCTATAATCAACTCTATGCATTAATCCTCAAGTCTCTGTACGTCTCAGTCTCTAGTCTCAACCTCAAGTTCCTTAGATATAAACACACAATCCAAGGGATCCCCATTATTAGCTACTCGTGCATACGACAATAATATAATAAACTAGGTCGCGACTCCTATTTATTATAATAACTCGTATGCTACTTTCGCAGATCCGACTCCACAACCGCCAGTCAACGATTGTTTTGCCGTTTAGGAAGTAATAGAAGCGACTCATGACACCGCGTCTCAGTCGGGCACTATCCACTTCTAGTCAGTCCAACGTGACATTAGTCCGTTTAAACCCTACGGTAGACAGGAATCGCTCGCTGTCAATTATGTCACTCCAGTACGAGACACATGTCCCAATACCACGGTGTATCCAAGAGTCTAGAATTGAATACGTCACTGTTTGGCTAGCCACTCTCTTACCTAGTTTCAACTCTACTAGGTCACAATCACTGATAAAATGAGTAGCTTCTACCCATTCCTACCCAGGCACAGCATGCTAGGGTCACAATTATGGGTCTCTATTGCAATAAACTCACATGCAATATAAATTCAATATATAACTCTTTTGCAATAAACACACATGCAAAATGATCTCCAAAGTATACTAAATAAGCATTCAACACTATTGCAATAAACACACATGGAATAAACTCAACACATAATTCTATTGCAATAAACACACATGCAATAAACTCAACACAACTCTATTGCAATAAACACACATGCAATAAACTCAACATTTAGTAAAGTAAAAATACACTACTAAACACACAAATGTAATTAACTCGAGACAACCCATGGCGTAACTCTTTTCTCTTGTGACTCTTCTTATAAAAGTATTTATAAGCTTTCTATACAAAACACTTTGTAAAATCTCATTTTACATTTCCCAAACACTCTTTGTAAAATTCGATTTACATTTCTCGAATACTCATTGTAAAACACATTTTTCGTCTCTCAAATACTCTTTGTAAAACTCGGTTTACATTTCACAAGACACTTAATTAAAACCCTTTTTATCTCTTGCTCGAGTTTTAAAAACTGAATACTCACCTCAATCCCGCTTTAAGCTTCGAAGCTCTTTCTCTTGATCGAAACTGTAACCCAATCCTGCTCAACGTAACATTTATCAACACTATGTTACTTTTGTCCGAACTCAACCCAAAGGATTACGATTAAAAAATCTCTTATACTAAATAGCGAAACTAAAAACATCGCTATAACAACTCATTACCGACACTTATAAAATCAACACTAATATATACCATTCAGCCTACCAGCCGCCGGCTGGCTAAGCTCAACCGCCTCATAATATCCGAAAAAAATACCAAATTACAGTTTTTCCAAACTTAACCAAACTCAACAAAATCTATCCCAATATCATATAAATCAATAACAACTTATAAATAAGCTCTTTTAAACGAGTTTTACCTGAGCCTATAAAATACGGCTACGAATGACTCCGAAATGAACCACCGCGAAACTAACTTTCGCTTATACCAAAATGATCCCCTCGACACCAGGAGCACAAATATGTTTTCCGTTTATTTATCCGACGATTAATAAACACCGAATCGTCGTCGAAAAATTTGACCGACTTAAACATATTTGTTTTGTTTTTCTTGAATTCTCTCGGCAACACACACATATAACAAATATGTTTCCTTTTACTTTCTTACATGTGAAGTAATGTAGATATAATTTCCATTTTTTCTAAAATAACCCTTAACTTTGCCATAATGACAACTTGGGTCAAAATGCAACATTCTTTACAAAGTTACTCCTTTTTACAATTTGGGTCGTTACACCTTTAGACTGCACGCAACCGTGGTGTTATCCCGCGTTATGGCGGCGTTTAACGCCGTTCTCGGCTGGGACCACGGCGTCGAGGCGGCGTTATCGCGGCGGCGTCACCCAATAACGTGGTGTTTTGGTTTTTTTTTTTCTTTTTCTTTTCTTTCTTCCAATCTGACATTTATACATATATATACATATATAAATATATATATATATATATATATATATATATATATATATATATATATATATATATATATATATATATATATATATATAGAGGTGGGTTCATTTAGGAACCATCAATTATTTAGGAACCATTAGGAACCATTTTTAGGCAAGGTGGCAATTTTGTAATTAAGTCAAATCCCCAAATTGGAAATCAATTAAAACCCACTTTAAAATACTAATTAACTTTAAATTAACATATCTAGAGTATAACTAGGTTTTAGGAAAAACTAAATACACCATTAAAACAAGCATTTAATTATCTTTCCAACGAGCACCCACTTGATATACTTTTGACGACTTTTTTTTTTTTTTTTTTTTAGTGAGTTTCGGTATATACACTAGTGTATATACTAAATATTCACCAGTGTATATACTAATTCACCAAAAACACATCTAAACCATATACACTATACACTAGTGTATACACTATATTCACTAATGTATACGAATCTTTATATTAATTTCCTTTTAATTGTGAATACGCAATATACAAAAGTGAATATACAATATATATATATACACAAGTGAATATACAATATACACCAGTGAATACGCAATATACACAAGTGAATATACAATATACACCAGTGAATACCATGTATTCAATAGAGAATACATCTTATACATTAGTGAATATAGTGTATACACTAGTGTATATTGTATAAATACACTAGTGTATAACTATACATTAGTGAATATAGTGTATACACTAGTGTATAAATACACTACTGTAGTGTATAAATACACTAGTGTATAACTATACATTAGTGAATATAGTGTATACACTAGTGTATAGTATATATGGTTCAGATGTGTTTTTTTTGAATTAGTATATACACTGGTGAATATTTAGTATATACACTAGTGTATATACCGAAACTCACTGTAAAAAAAAAAAAAAAAAAAAAGTCGGCAAAAGTATATCAAGTGGGTGCTCGTTGGAAAGATAATTAAATGCTTGTTCTAATGGTGTATTTAATTTTTCCTAAAACCTAGTTATACTCTAGATATGTTAATTTAAAGTTAATTAGGATTTTAAAGTGGTTTTAATTGATTTCCAATTTGGCTCTCAATTTTGACTTAATTACAAAATTGCCACCTTGAGTTTAATTACAAAATTGCCACCTTGGTTCCTAATGGTTCCTAAATAATTACATGGTTCTTAAATGAAACCAACTCTATATATATATATATATATATATATATATATATATATATATATATATCATAAATATATATGTCTGCAGGTTTGTTGGTTAGAGGGAAGAAAGAGGAAAGGGAGAGGAAGAAATTCACAGGTTTGCAGGTTTGTGGAAGAAAGAGGAAAGGGAGAGGAAGAGAAAGAGACAAAAAAAAAAAAAACACTTTTTTTTTTTTTAATAAATGTTATTGATTTAGTAATAAATTTTATTTATGATTTATATAAAATGTATTTTGTATTTTATTTAAATATTTTTATATAAAAAGTATGTCATTTTTTCTTATTAATGTATTTCTTATTTATATTAATGTATTATTTATTTTAAATATTGTATTTTTGTTTTGTATTAATATTAATAATGTATTAAAAATAATATGAGAAAAGGAAAGAAAATGAAAAATAAAAAAACTGGTGGGTCCCAGTTTTTGGTGTTATGAATGGGGTGGTTTAGTGGTGTTATGTTATGTTGGTGTTATGCTGACGTGACACCTATAACACCGTTTTTTGGTGTTATGAATGAGAGTGGTCTTAGTTGCTTGTTTTTATTAGACTGTATACAAATAAAGTCTTTTGTTATCATGACTTCATTGAAGTATGATTTTCCGCTACTAGATCAAGATACAAGTTTCTTTATGGCAAAGTAACATGCGAGATGTGCTCGCTCATGTGGATCTTGAAGATGATTTGCTAGACGAGGAGGTTTTTTACAAAAAAAAAATTGCTATCTTAATAATTTGGTAGATATAACGATTATGTTGTTTCAAACAACTGAGTTTGAGCTTTGTTCAAGCTTGGTTGGTATGACAATTTGATTTCATTGGATTGTTGGCTCACGATGATTTTACGAAATCATAATCAAAACATTAGAAGAATAAAGAAGATCAGCATCTAGGGGAATTGAAAATCTAGAATCTCAAATAAAATCTTACAAAGCTAATGAATTAAGCTATCAAGATAAAATATAATTTGTAGAATGACAGAGAGATGACTTGTTAGTGAAATTAAATTAAGCTAGGGAAGAAATTAAAAGAATTAATGAGGAAAAATATAAAGTTGAATTGAATGTAGGGAAGTTAGAGTATGCTTCAAAATCTGTAAATAACCTTATTCAACAACAAATTATTGGAAAAGCAAAATCAGGAATAGGTTATAAAGAAAAAGCCCCACCATTCAATCAAAATTATATTCCTCCATCTTTAGACAAACCTAGGATTCCAATTTTACACACACCACCAACAGAATCATTCAAAATTGATCCAATCAATTCTGAAGAAGTTCCGATTGAGGACTTAGTTGAAGAGAGTAAACTGAAGATTGTGAAAAATAATGATATTCCTATAGAAAATCATATGATCACAATTGAAGGAGTTACTCAACCTAATTCACAAATTATAGTGTCAAAGGTGCCCACTCAACAGACTAAGAAAGACATCAAAAGTGCATGTAACTGTTGTCAAAACTCAAAAGGTCTCAAAGAGAAAAATTGGGTACATATAGATACTAGAGGAAATCAGAGAAATATGAAGCAGTTAAATTCTCAGAACCAACAAGTTCAAATCCTTAAATGACCAGTAAAAGTTTGTTACATTTCTGGAAAGGAAAATCACTTAGCAATTTTTTTTATAACCCTGAAAATCAAAAGAAACTGCTACAAAAGAATCATAGAGGGTTGGGGTATAAAAGCAAGTCTGAACTAACTGAAAGGACCAAAAATGTAATTTGTTTTTTTTTTTTTTTTTTTTTTTTTTTCTTTTGTAAAAATCATATGTGCTTTTTTGCACACAGAAATTATATTTAAAATCATATTTATTTTTTTACACATGTTTTTCGACGATCATCCGTCACCGTCAATCATCATCGCCGCCACCACCACCACCTCCGTTGAAAATCATATATTATTTAAAACATAAATTTTGTAGGTTGAAAAACCAACAAAATTTATGTTTTTAAAAAATCACATATGATTTTCATGGAGGCGGTACAAAATTTAAGTTTTTAAATCACATATGATTTGCAACGTAGGTGGTGGCGACGGTGATTGATAGGTATCGAAAAACATATATGAATAATTAAATGTGATTTTAAATATAATTTTTGTATGAAAAAAGCACATATTATTTAAAAAAAAAAATAATTAATTAATTAATTAAAATAAATAAATAAAATAAAATTAAAAATATAGTTTTTGGTACTTTCAGTTAATTCAATTAACATATAATGGTAAAAATTAACTATAACTTGACGGAAGGCTACAAAAATAGAAAAATGTTAAATTATGGACAAAAATTATGAAAAATTAAGGACGAAATCCACAAATTAAAAAATCTTAACAAACAAAAATTACAATCTACTCTTGTTTTTATGATGGTTTAAAATTAAGTTATGAACTTTTTTTCTTTAGGTTTTCTTAAAAGTTATACTAATCAATTTAATTTTAAAACTCACAAATGGTAAGTAAAAGTTAAACCCAAAAAAGAATAGACACAATAAAACTTTAAAACAAAAAAAAAATTGATTTAACATAAAAAAAAAAGGCTCAAATCCACATGCACTGTCAAAATAGTCCCTACCTGCTACCTTCATCATTGTTTGAATTTTTAATTGCCCCTACCTCACCTCCTTCCTTTTCCTTATTTATGTCATCACATCCACCACCCGCGAATTTCTCTCTCTCAAACATTTCTGTAAAAAAATCTCTTTCAGTTTCAGGATTTTGATCAACACCAACATCATCAAAAAGGTCGATTCTTTTTCCATGTTTTTATTTCAATTAGTGTGCAAGTTTTGATTTTTATTATTACCCACCGACATAATTTCTTTCATCTTAAGAAACCCATTAATACATGAATTTTATTCAAAAGAGGTTGTGCGTTCAATCCCCGTATTGGGCGAATGTAAATATTCCTTGTGTTAATGGGTGTGTGAGTAATTGTTTTTAAAATAAAATTGTTGGTGGGCAAAAGGCAAGCTGACAACAAGTTGCGCCATAACCTTTTTGGATTGCAAAGCCAATACGTTTAAAAACTATATATGTTGATCTATGTGTCATAAATAATTTGGTTTTTTATTAGTTTTGCAAAAAACAGATTAAAAGAAAAAGAAAAAAATCCCAATATAGTTGTCCAAAATGACGGATGACGTCATCTGGGATAAACTCATTGCTCATAAGTTTTAGAAACAAAAGACAGAATTTTACTATTTATGTACTCATTATTTAGGTATTATTTTGAGTGAGCTTATTTAAATAGCTTATTGCATTTTTGTAGAGTAAACAAGCACTTTTTCTTGTTTAAATGTAGCAAACTAGCAAAAGTATTGTATGCTCATCATTTTATTGTTAAACCCGTTTGGAACAGCTTATTTGAGAATGGGTTTGCTTATTTGAAATAAGTAAATCCAAACACTATCGATTGCATTTTGTTTCGATAATTACCGGCTATTATCATAAAAGGGTTGCAATCATATTTTTTTCATTTTTCTAATGACTTTTTTTTGTTTTTTAATAGTTATAGCATACCTTGAATCCGGGCATATAATTACCTTAAAAACAGGGTAGGCAAAAAAGAAAGATATTAAATATTATAAGATAATAATGAGACAATGTGCTTAATTACCCTTTTTCCCTTTTTTCCACTAGTTATCCCCAAATCTATCAATCACTGCTTAAATGTTAAAGGTAAACATTTTTATTGTGTTCATCTTGTCATATTTATATTGCCGATTTGATCGAACTTGATACCTCATACATTTAGTGAAAGTTTTATCCAATTTTAAATTGCGACCAGACCAACTCGCGGTGACATCTTGTGATACTTTGGAATTATGTAAAATAACTTTATTGTGGGGGTATTAATGATTTTTAAAGGACCACATAATTCTTGTTTTTTTTTCAGTTCGTTGTTGTCCTTTTCCATCGACAACATGTTGTCAATATGTTCCACATATACATTTTTGTGATCTAGAATACTCTCTATATCTCAGTTTGGTGAACCACTTTCGCTTGTACACTTGTACTAAATTGTCTATATTTACTTTTCTATATAAAGAAAATAATAATTGTACAAACAAACCGTGTTAAAAAGGTGAGAATCTGTCGTGGAGGTCTCAGGTTTGAAGCTAAGCACCACCCAGATGCCCTATGAGATGTAATTTATCTCCTTCATGTTAGCCATAAGACCGGTTAATATTTAGTCAGTAAGTAGTAATCGACTATTATAAACGTTTCAATTTGTTCACTTACTTTTGACCAGTAATGCAAATTTTCACAACGATAGAACAATATTAAAATTAGAGTAAATGTCTACCTATGTATTGGTGTTCATGATATCATAGTCTAATTATTCTTTGTTTTGATCCAGCAGAGTTCACATCACCGGATTCATTTGAAGTTTTGGAAAACATACGTCATAGTTCGACTTCGATATGATGTACTTAAGTTCTATTAGAAGACGAGTGTCCTTTTTATTCTGATATTGAAAAAAGAAACTAAGAAATATGGCATCATCATCATCTTCAAAGGAAAAACACAAACGAAATGTTGGGAACAAATCAACGGAGACGGATGAAATTGTTAGATACATGTCGAATTTGCCAAGTTATTTAGAGAGGGGTAAACCTATACAAGACCGAGCTTTGAATTTTGGTGTAATGGATTGGGGACGTTTAGAGCAATGGCAATATCATCAGCGAAAACAGGGTGTTACGGGAACTAATAATATTTTGCCGTCTGGAAATAAATCTAATAGAGGTCAGAGCTCTAATGTTACTCTACAATCTCATTTAAATATATCTCCTGAAGAAATATCCGGTAAATCGTCTTTAAGAAATCTTGAAGTATCGAAAGAATCTAAAGATGGTATCTTTGATCATCATGTTCAAGAAATCAAGAAAACTACAAACCGGTCACGACCCAAGTCAAAAGATCTAAAAAAAAGTGATTTTTATCGTCAAAATGTTACCGAATCGAAATCATCGGATGATCTTGAAAGTTTTAAGACAGCATCGTCGTCTTCGTCTTCAAAGGGCAAGATGAAAATTGAAGATGACTTGGTAAATGAAATCGGTAACATTCAACATTTAAACCTCGAGAAAGAGTTTAATGTTACTTCAAAAAGGTCAGATTCGAAAATGAGCACCATTGCGCCTAGCAAACAGAGAAACATATCTCCTAGACGTCGTTTTAGCTTTAGCATGAGCTCTAAATCTGAAACTCCCAAGTCCGCTACAAAAATCGTGGAATCGCCTCCGGTTTCTCAAAATTCAACAAATGATAAGACTTCAGTCTCACATCGGAATAACTCGAGTCCTTTAAAAAGGTTGCTGGAACCACTTTTCACTGCCACTGAAGATTCAAAAGTAAAATCGAAAGTGAAACTGGATTTGAGAGGTTGCAAGGATGTAAAAGTTGATAATTCTTGTAGGAATAAGTCGTCAACAAAGCAAGCTCTTTTTCAGATGGCTGTTAAAAACGGTCGTCCTTTGTTTACATTTGCAGTTGATAATAATAACGACATACTTGCAGCCACAGTAAGACCTTTACACGGTAAAGATGACACCAACTCTTGGATTTATACGTTTTTCACTGTTCAAGAAGTGAAGAAAAAGAAGAGTGGTTGGTTAACTCATAACACGAAAGGCGCAAATCATGGGTTTCTCCCTAATGTAACAGCCCAAATGACGGTTTCAAATCGTTCAATTTCTAATTGTAGGGAGTATGTTTTATCCTCTGTGGAGGACTCGAGTCAAACTGACCACACAGATGCCCAGCTGGAAAATGAGCTCGCAGCTATTGTTGTACGTTTTTTTGAAAAGGAAGGAGAGGAAGAGAATCAAGATTGTTTTAGCACAACGGTTATTTTACCTGGTGGTCATCATAGTGTACCAAGAAAAGGAGAACCTTCACCTCTGATTGAACGGTGGAAATCGGGCGGTGTATGCGACTGTGGTGGTTGGGATGTGGGTTGCCGATTGAGAACCTTTACTAACATTGTGCAATCTGATACGACACCAAACTTACCTGATGCACATATGGATTCCAGCAAATTTAACCTTTTCTTTGAGGTACGTTCTAAATCTTACAGATTCATATAATTAAGATCCATACTTGTCTTTGATTTATCGTCTATTTAACCAACTAGCATACTAGGATGACCAATAGTTTGAGTCGGTTTTTGGATTTGCGTTTAAAAGCTGATTATGCTATGCTTGAGACTTATAGTCAAAATTTTAAACATTTATACAATTTGATTCTGCCGTCAATTATCTGATTATCTTTTGAACAATAATCAGTTTCATACTTTTCTTCTCATCTCACAAAAAGACATCTCGTTTCTTTTCACTAGAATGTCCTTTATAAGTATTACGAGTAATTTCCTAGATAATCAAAATGTACCTGACACTCAAAAAACCAAGTATCTATAAATACGAGGGACTATATGTACATAGAATACGTAAGTATTTTAAAATTTTGCATCAAGGCCACCGACACCCAAGTAGCATATGGTTTTCTTAAACCATTCCTGCAAAATCAATGACACAATATCTATAAGATATAAAGCTTTTGTCACATCTTGAATTGTAAAATAACAAAAAGGCCCCGATTATCACCTCCAATGTGCTTTGAAAATAAATCTACTGTTGATTCTTTTGAGCAGATTCAGGGCTGTTTATATCATTTTAGAATTCGGGATGAGAAAAAAGCTTTAAATTGTCAAGCATTATATCATATGACACTTCTAGATGTAATTCACACAATCTCTTCTTTCAGATTGTTTAGAACAAATTATTATCTTATTCTGGTTGTTCACAATCACTTGATTACATCCAAATGCCGCTTAACGTTGTTGTTTAATAGAAGGTTTTTCTTGAACATACATTTAAGTCACCTGTTCTTGGAGACAGTTACAAAAGGGTTCTGTAAAATCTCTGAAAATAAATTTTTTATTATTTTTATTTTAACTTCTATGCTTGTACTTCTAAATGCCGATTTTCTTCCTCTGATTATCTTGCTATTTTTGGATTACAGGGTGATGTCATAAACGAGAGACCCTTCTTCAGCCTTTCTGTGTTAAAAGAAGGAATATTTTCAGTCGAGTACAATTCATCACTATCTCTATTACATGCATTCTCAATCTGTATATCAGTAGTCGAATGCAGAAAATCGTCTCAACATACAGAGCTCAAAACATACGTTGCGAAACAAGTAGATGACGATGATGACTACAGAGACGAGGAAACTCCCGTAGTATATGGATCACTTCCACCTGTTTCCCCTGTTGGAAGAGTTTAGAGCTTAACGGAAACCTCGATAGGAGGCAGTTTCAACAGGTAAGATATTTTAGCCCTGGAAGATGCTGCTGTATTTAGTTGTGTATTATTTATAGTAATAGCAATATCATGTAATGAATGTTTTTTCGTTAGGGCGAAAGTGGTTTACCTAATGTTTTTCCTTCATCTGAGTATATTCATTATGTAATTGTGAATGAAATTAGAGAAAAATTAATTAAAAGCTTGATGTAGTCTAATGGTTAGTTCTCCTTTTACCTCCATTTCCGGGTTGGTTTTGGGTCCGTGGGGGCACTTACGGAACTTGAACGTCCTAAGTGGGGGGAAAGAAACATAATTCTATTAAGTTGGGGGGGGGGGGGGGGGGTCAAAATTGTAATTATCTAATGTATAAACCTTATAAAATTCAAAAACAACTTTCAAAAATCTAAAATTGCTAGTAAGTATCTGGATGTTCCGAGGGGCGCCATTACCAAGATCCGTCCCAGCTTGGGGCCTTGTAAACCAGATGTTGGAACGACAGGCTATAAACCAAATAGGCCTAGTTCCTCTAAATATAAGCGCATTTGTTGAGTTGTTGCATACTTGCTTATTTGGTTACGGGAAGGGTGTCTAGAAGAAAATATTTTGTTATTCGATTCTTAGCTTAAGTATACGAATACAACATTTTCTTTACGTGGGTCGTAAGTGAGGTTTATATAGGGGAACGAGTGTTACATTTCTACGAGCTCACGTGAGGTGCAATCCAAGGTACATGGAAGAGGAAATGTTGGCGAAGTGAATGTAAAATTCACACTACTAATTTCCGGGGGCTAAGCTTATGTCGAAGAGTAGGTCCAACAAAGGTCACGAAGCTATGCCCCGTTAAGGATGCCTTGGGAGCTCGTAACATTTTAGAACGGACTCCGGGTTGACTTAAGGAAACACTGGGCTTAAGTTCAATGCTCCAATAGTCCAATGTATTAGATATGTTATGTACTTATATGACCCTGGGTTTGGGATCATGTCACACCCCGCAAAATGGCGGAACCGAGGTGTACAGAGAATACGGTATCAGAGATTCAAATGTTACATCAACATAAGTAAACCATACATAATCAACATAGATAAATAAGTTTAAAATAGTATGCTTATTACAATAATCCGAAAATATCAAAATACGGCTACAGAGTTTGGGATACTAAGGAATTAATACAAAGCAAAATAAATTCCAAGCAAGTAATCCACGTAGCCACCAAGCATAACGTCAAAAAGTGTAACCTCAAATCTCTGAAAAGCGTTAAAATACGACGTCAACATAAAGTTGGTGAATTATTCGCAATAATTAATAAAAACATATTAGGATAAAAGTTTCAATACGTTTTGACCCCAAAAGTGTTATGATTTGAAGATAAGTCATTTGAAAAATGATGTTTCAAATTATACGTGAAGTATACAAAACCTTTTAATAATATACCAATACAAATACCATAAAAATATCATAATTGAATCATAAAATACATACTGGATAGATAATAGCTTTAGGAACATACGATACACCTGAACCATAACAATACTGGCAACTAACCCCACCTGGTGTCTTAAGCTAGGTTGTCCTCGAAAATCACGGTCATAACATTACTAACACGGACAGGGCGCATCCATCATCCATCGTGTTAGAAATGAGGGTTTGTTAGACCCATATAGCGCTATATATACGAACCGGCGGCTAAAAGCTAACAGGTGTGTATACGGGGCCTTGTACTACCACAAAGGCGGTACAAGTTTGGGTAGGACTCATCTAAAGCATTCATATCCATAATACATACTCATAATATATATAACATAAAAATACATTTATACCACGCTAATCATGCCCAAAAATATAAAAGCGGTAAAAAGGGCAACGAATAACTCACAGAATAGCAAAGCAATCCAAACACGATACGTCGGGAAATAATCAAATACGGTCAAGCTCCCACGTCTAAGTGCCCTAAACATCACGTAAATAAATATGTCTAAGTATCTCTAAGTCTAGTGGGGTATGCCTTAACGATTAACGTTTTATACGGGTTTTATAATGACCAACAGGAACATCGATTTAACAGAATTACAAGCGTTTCGAAAACTCCGGCAATTAGTTACGCATCACGTAACTAGAGTTACGCAACACGTAACTGAGAGTTACGTACGTAACTCAATTACGTGACAAGCATAGTTACGGGATAGCAAAGAGTTACGTGACAAACATAGTTACGGGATAGCAAAGAGTTACGTGACAAACTAGTTACGTGACCAAGAAGAAAGTTACGTGCTCAGTTACGTTCACGTAACACAGTTACGTGACGTAACTGGGTTTTACGAAAAATTACATTCGGAATACGATTCTGAGTGTTTTTAGGGGTCAAATTCATCCAATATTGAAATCCTATGTCCAGAATACGTTTAGGTAAATAAACCCTCAATAAAATTCGGGTTTTGATGGTGAAAAGTGATGTTTTGAGATTAAACCTAGAAAAATAAAGTTTAAAACAAAGTTGGAGAAATACTTACCCGATCGAAATGAAATTTGGAGGAAAGATGAAGATGAATACGGTGAACAATAAACAAGCTTCAAAATCGAATTCCAACGGTCGGATCTTGAGATAATTTAGAGAGAAGGTAGAGCTTTGTGTGTGTTTTTAGAGAGAGAAAGGAAAGGGTGAAATGAGGTAGGTGAAAGGAGGGTTAGGTGGATAAGACAAAAGTTTTGTGATTTCTAGGTAGCCTAATAAGACAAAAAGGTTGGTGAAGGACTATTTTTGTAATAAAAATCCCATAGGACTAGTTTTGTAATAAAATTCTGGAAGGACTAAAATTGTAATACTTTTTAAACGTTAATCTTAATCGTATAAATAAGGCATAAAACCCCTAAACTTATCATAAGAGCATACTAGACTTATACTAAAGGCACTTAGAACTAAACGTTCCCGACATAAAGATTCGAACCACATAAAATACAAATACGATACTCATAAAATACGAGAAATACGAATACGATACCAATAAAATACGAATACGATAAAACATAAAAGGAATACAATAGGGTCAAAACATAATCATAAATAAATAAAACGAATACGGGTCGTTAGAAGTATACCTAGAAATTCGCGAATGTCACAGTCTCCCCAAGTAAAAAGAAATTTCGTCCTCGAAATTATCACTTGGTACCACTTCCGGGGGAAAGGTGAGGATACTTCCGCAGAATTTCATCTTCGCGTTCCCACGTGAACTCAGCTCCAAAACGGGAATTCCAACGAACCTTGACAATCGGGATCTTACTTCGTCGTAGACGCTTAACATCACTAGCAACGATCTCGATCGGTTCCTCAACGAAATGAAGCTTATCATCAATCTGGAGTTTCTCAAGCGGAACTAATAACGTTTCGTCAGCGAGGCATTTCTTCAACTGAGACACATGAAATACATTGTGTACGCTGCTCAGTTCTGCCGGCAAATCTAGTCGATACGCAGCTGGGCCGATGCGGGCTACAATCTTGAATGGACCCGTGTATCTCGGACTCAGCTTGCTGCGCTTCTGGAATCGGACAACCCCTTTCCATGGAGATACCTTCAATAATACCATATCTCCAACACTGAACTCAAGAGGCTTCCTGCGCTTATCAGCATACTTTTTCTGTCGATCTCTTGCAGTAATTAATCGTTCCTTGATCTTGAAGATCTTGTCAGTGGTCTCTTGAATAATCTCCGGACCAGAAATCTGACTATCTCTAATTTCTGCCCAACATACAGGCGATCGACACTTGCGGCCATACAAAGCTTCAAAAGGTGCACACTTGATACTCGTGTGATAGCTATTGTTGTACGAGAACTCAATCAACGGCAAATGAACGTCCCAATTACCACCAAAATCAATTGCGCAGGCTCGTAGCATATCTTCCAAGGTCTGAATAGTTCTCTCACTCTGACCATCGGTCTGCGGATGATAGGCGGTACTCATATCTAACCTTGTACCCATAGCAGTCTGGAATGTCTTCCAAAATCGTGAGGTGAAACGAGCATCACGATCGGAAATAACCGATACAGGGACTCCGTGTTTCGATACAATCTCTGCAATATATAAACGCACGAATCTCTCCATCGGATAATTCTCATGAATCGGTAGGAAATGAGCAGACTTCGTCAATCGATCAACAATAACCCAGATACTGTCATAACCACTCGAAGATCTCGGAAGCTTCGTAACAAAATCCATAGTAATACGCTCCCATTTCCACTCGGGAATCTTCGGTTGTTGGAGTAGCCCAGACGGTTTCTGATACTCAATCTTCACTTTGGAACAGGTCAAACATCGACTAACATACTCGGCGATCTCACGCTTCATACCCGGCCACCAATAGAATTCTTTTAAGTCATGATACATTTTGTCGGAACCCGGATGAATGGAATAGTTAGACTTATGGGCTTCGTCCAGAATCAACTGACGGATACTAATCGGAACCCAAATACGCTCGAGGAAATACAGAACTCCATCCTCCTTCGGTTCTAATTCCAACGCCAACTTATACAACCTTTCCTCTTTAACACGGTGCTCTGTCATAATACCCTCTTGTGCCTGAATAATCCGAGCCTTCAAGCTCGTCTGAATGGATACCATCATAGAACGGATACGAACTGGTTTGATTGTTTCCTTACGACTTAGTGCATCAGCAACAACGTTCGCCTTACCAGGGTGGTAGCGAATGTCGCAATCATAGTCGTTCAATAACTCAACCCAGCGTCGTTGTCTCATGTTCAACATCTTCTGATCGAATATGTGCTGAAGACTCTTGTGGTCGGTAAATACAGTACACTTGGTCCCATACAGATAATGTCTCCAAATCTTCAATGCGAATACGACGGCTCCCAATTCTAGATCATGTGTCGTGTAATTATGCTCATGGACTTTCAACTGACGCGAAGCGTAAGCTATAACTTTACCATTCTGCATAAGCACACAACCCAGACCCTTGTGCGAAGCGTCGCAATAAACAACAAAATTCTCGGAACCAACTGGCAGACTAAGAATAGGAGCGTCACACAACCGCTGCTTCAATACCTGAAAGGCTCTCTCCTGATCGGAACCCCAAACGAATGGTTCACCCTTCTGTGTCAACTTTGTCATAGGTGAAGCGATCTTGGAGAAGTTCTCGATGAATCGACGGTAGTACCCAGCAAGACCCAAAAACGAACGGATTTCGGTCGGAGATTTTGGTGCAACCCAGCTCTTAACAGCTTCAATCTTAGCAGGATCAACGTGAATACCCTTCGCGCTAACCACGTGGCCAAGAAATTGAACTTCGGATAACCAGAACTCGCACTTAGAGAATTTCGCATACAACTTTTCTTTTCGAAGCACTTCTAGAACAAGACGCAATTGCTCTTCATGTTCCTTGCGACTTCGGGAATAGATAAGAATGTCGTCGATGAATACGATAACGAATTTGTCAAGATACGGACGACAAATACGGTTCATTAGATCCATGAATGCTGCAGGGGCGTTTGTCAGACCAAACGGCATCACCATGAACTCATAATGACCATATCGAGTACGAAAAGCGGTCTTAGGTATATCATCTTCCTGAACTCTCAACTGATGATAACCAGAGCGAAGATCGATCTTTGAGAAATAGCAAGAACCCTGAAGTTGATCGAATAAGTCGTCAATACGAGGAAGGGGATAACGGTTCTTCACAGTCAGCTTGTTTAACTCCCGATAATCAATACATAAACGCATGGAGCCATCCTTCTTCTTAACAAAGAGGACAGGAGCACCCCACGGGGAGAAACTAGGACGGATAAAACCCTTATCGACCAGTTTCTGAATTTGCTTTGACAACTCGAGCATCTCGGAAGGAGCCAAACGATACGGAGCTTTAGCAATAGGCGCTGCTCCAGGAACAAGATCAATACGAAAGTCGATTTGTCTCTGGGGAGGAAGTCCAGGTAAATCTTCGGGAAAAACGTCGAAATACTCGCGAACAATCGGTACACCATCAATCTTTATCGTAGAATCTTTCTTCATCAAGTGAGCGAGATATAAGGAACAACCTTGGCGGATATAGTCGCGAACTTTCAAACTGGAATTGACTTTAAGGCGTTTCCCTGTCTTGTCTCCGTGTACGTTCATCTGATCTCCATCCGGCTTCTGAACACGAATAAGCTTCTCATGACAGACTATTTCACCTCTATGCTTCGCTAACCAATCCATACCGATTACGACATCGAAACTACCGAGTTTCATAGGAATAAGGTCGATGGAGAAAAGAATATCGGCTAATACGAGGGGAATATCACGAATAACTTCGTAACACAAGCACATCTACCATCAGCTATTTCTACCTCATAAGCAGGCTCTAAAGGACTAGAAGCACGGTTTACTAAGGGGCGGAAATCACTAGATATAAAGCTTCTATCGGCACCCGAATCAAAAAAGATAAAAGCAGGATAATCATCGACAAGAAATGTACCAGTGACAACAGTAGGATCCTGGTGAGCTTCGGAAGATTCCATGGAGAAAGCTCGGCTTTTGGCAGGATTTCCTCTTGCACTAGTACCAGCACCATGAGTAGGAAGGGGAGTAGGTGATACAAGCTTGGGACACTGATGACGACGGTGACCTACTTCTCCGCATTCAAAACACGCTCCAGTAGCCCTTCCACAAAACTGCTCAGTGTGGCCTAACTTCTTGCATCGTTTACAAACCCAACAAGCCACATTTGTTGCATGAGCACTGCCGCACGTACCACACTTTGGGTGTCTGCCCTGATAACCAGCTCCAGAACCTGTCAAAGCATACACTTGAGGAAGTTGGGGTCTCTGATCCTGACCACGGCTTCTCTTCCTCGAACTACCCATAATTCTCCTATCATATCTACCAGATTCTCTTCGGCTCACAACCGGCGGAAGAACACCACCACGGACCATACTTGCGGTCAACCGACCAGCAATATCAACCGCACTCTGTAGAGTGCCCGGAAGGTGAGAAATAATGTGGTCCCGCATAGTCTGGGGCAACCCTTGAGTGAAGCGTTCGATTCTCTCATTCTCCGTGCGAACCAAACGAGGAGCCAAGACACACAAATCGTAGAATCTATTCACATACCCACGAAAATCAGAACCTTGCATAGTCAGGTTCCATAACTCATTCTCCAACCTCTGCGTCTCAGATGACGGCACATACTCCTTCTTCATCATAACCTTCAGATTTTCCCAACTCATCAAGGTAA
Organism: Senecio squalidus; assembly: GCA_910822075.1. NCBI lineage: Eukaryota > Viridiplantae > Streptophyta > Magnoliopsida > Asterales > Asteraceae > Senecio > Senecio squalidus. Next base: position 14,294,985 of record CAJVGC010000001.1, read on the forward strand.
CAGCAGCTCGGCCCTGAGCCCGTTTCACCGAGTTCCACCAGGTGAGTGCCTTACCCTGGAACAAGAATGTAGCATACTTAACCTTGCTTTCCTCAGCACATCCCGAAACATCAAACACAAACTCAATCCTCTCAAACCACTGTAGGGTAGCAACCGCATCCTCGGTACCCTTAAACTCAGTAGGTCTGCAATCCAGAAAGGTCTTATACGAACAGCCTCGGGGTGGATCCTCAATAACAATACTCGGTCCACCGACTCCCACATGCACTGCTCTTCCCACATCAGAACCATCGCGCCCAGACGCCGTACCTTCTGACCCAATACCCTGCATCATAGGTTCTTCAAACCCTAAGTCGGCATCCTGCACCGGCGTCTCCTTGAGTTGTGCCACAATCACTGGTATTGCCGCTGCAATCTGCTCCGCAATCAACTGACTGATATTCGGAGTAGTGGAGGTAGTAGCATTGGGGGCAGCAGTGGTATTCTGAGTCGTAACACCCGCTCTTGTACTGGCGCGACCTCGCCTCGTCGACCTTCTCGTAGCAGTGACGGCCGGAGTAGACCTAGTAGAAGCTCTCTTTGGCGGCATCTTCTACGAATGTCAAACAGAATAAATCAGAACGATAACCGGATGTGCGACTAAAACCAACAGGCCTCAAAGCATAAAATGCAAAACAAAAGCACATAAAGCATACGAATCACATACAGGCCCACAAAAGAAAGAAATGCGCACATAGAGTAAATCAGATAGGTCCAAAAGCCTAGGTCATAGTCTAAGTGATTCCGTAAGGTCACTTAGTTCGCTATAACCATTGGCTCTGATACCAACTTCTGTCACACCCCGCAAAATGGCGGAACCGAGGTGTGACAGATCATATGATACATTAATTAATCTTCTACTATAAACTGATCAAGAATGTAATCGGAACCAAAAGATGACCACCTCATGGCCGGAGCTACATGCCCCAAGAGCGTGGATGACAAAAAAAAAAATTTAATGTACTCCGGTATAGATATATTATTACATCAAAGAAGATATAATGTAAAGATCAATGTAAAATGGTGCAACTTAAGTTATATGGATAACGAGGGGGGTTGTCTGCGTTTCGCAGCGGGCCTCCTTTTAAGTGAAGAACAAAAAAAACCTAACTAAAACTTTAGACAAAGAAATACATATAACCAGTTTAAGCTACAACATAAATAAACCCTAGCCAATAATCTCACCCACTTTTGGGAGAAAAAAAAACAAAATCAAAAACTTTGAATGAAGAAAACATGTAACTTCTTTAGAAAATACTAAACAAATAAACATTAATAAATAAAACTTACCGATTAGGAAAAGAAAATTAGTCGAGTCGTGGCTAGAGCCGAGCCGAGCCGAGCCGGATGATCTAATTGCCTAATTTAGCTTAGGAATGGCAACAACTAAAGTTGCTAAATGTTGTAATAAACATTAATCAGAAACCTTACCGATTAGGAAAAAAAAAAAAAAATTAGTCGAGCCATATCTTGAGGCGAGCCGAGCCGGCTCATTTAATTGGCCAATTTAGCTTAGGAATAGTAGCAAGTAAAATGCTAAAATGCTGTAGATAGAATATAATGTATAAGGAAACCACACAAAAATATTTTTTGTGATTAATTTCATCAGTTTATTAAAAGTTTCATGCTAGTCATACAAAAATGTTTTTTTTGTTTCATTTATGTCAAATGATTAAAAATCATCTACGATTTTTGATAAGACAACATTTTTAAAAATATAATATGTCGTTATTTTATTGAATATATTTTTGTCGTTCGAAAAAACTAACCTAAGTCCAGGAACGAATCCTTTTGCCTAGAATGACTGAAGTCAAATGACACATTAGGTGCTTCTTGTTTTTTGTTAAAAGTGTCTTAAACTAATTGATTAGGCAGTTTATCTAATAGCTTTTGGGTCAATATTTTTGAATAATTCCCTTGCATAAAGTTATTAATATTTCAATACCTATCCAAAAAAGTTCATATTGCTTGATTTTTACGTTTACATAAGAAATATTGATTTAGATCACACGTTACCACCAAAAAACAAACTCCAATTATTGTACTATAACATTTATTAACTGTTTCGTATAGTTTATGTATATCCCATCTTATTTTGAGGTAAAAAAAGGAATATAATCGCTTTGCACTATTAACATAGTATCAATATTCAATTTTCCTTGCTTTATGAAACTAGGAAATCTATTTTTTGGTCCACTAAATTCATATGATTCGAATTTTATAAGATTCGTTTCAAAATTCAAACAAGTATCAAATAAAGGTATAAACTAGAATGAAATTCGAAATGAAGGCTTAAGTTCCATATGATGTACTAGTGTGGGGTCTTAGGACATGTATTATGGACAATCAAATATGATCTAAAATCTATAAAAGCCTATTTTTTTTTGTATGTATATGCATAGTCAGTGTAATACTAGACGAAATTTGAGGTTTATGTACGAATGTACGCAAAAAAATTTGTTATTGCCATTTTGCTTCTTAATACTTTGTAATACAAACTAAATTTGCTTTTATATATAATAAAGAGTTAATTACATAAATCGTCCCTATGGTTTACCTAAAATTATAGATTTCTTTCTTAAGTTTAAAAAGTTGCATAAATCGTCCAAGTTTAGAAATTAATTACGCTTTTCATCCCTAATTTCTAATTTGCACCCATAATTGGGGCAAACCTTAGGAACCAAATCCGTAATTGAGAACAAAATTTAGGGACGAAATCCGTAATTGGAGCAAATCTTAGGTACAAAAAAGGTAATTAGTTTTTAAAAGTGGATGATTTATACAACTTTTTAAACTTAGGAACAAAATTTGTAATCTAAGATAAACCTTAATAACAATTTTTATAATTATCTCTATAATAAAATGTGTTTAGGAGGGCTTTTTTTACTTGTTATATACAGACATTCAAAATCTTACAAAACTCTGGATATACGTAATGTTAATATGATTATCTAGAGAATATGAACAAATTATTTCATATCATTACCTCTAATACATTTACTAATGGAAAAGTACTTTTATTTGGTTTTATTTGGTTGATACAAATCCGACCAAATGAAAGAAGAGTAAATTGCAATTTTAGTCCTTTATAAGTAGTTAATTTATCGATTTTGTCATTTAACCTTTTTTTTTGCAATTTTTGTCCACAACTTGTTATTTTTCCGTTTGTTTTGTCCCTCCGTCAAGTTACAGTTAGTTTTTACCTTTAAATGTTAACTGAACTAACTGAAAGGACAAAAAATGTAATTTTAATTTTCTTTTATTTATTTTAATTAATTAATTGATTAATTTTTTTTTGGTTCAAATTATTTGCTTTTCCGCATACAAAAATTACATTTAAAATCAATTTTAATTTTTTACATATTTATTCGTCGATCATCCGTGACAGTACAAAATTTAACAGAGGCGGTACAAAATTTATAAAAAATCACATTTATATTTCCGTTTATAAAAAATCACATTTATATTTACGTTTTTAAAAAATAACATTTTACGTTTTTGAAAAATCACATTATGATTTTCATGGAGGCGGTTCAAAAATTAAGTTTTTAAATCAAATATTATTTTCAACGCGGGAGGTGGTGGTGGCAGCGAAGATGATCTACGGTGACTGATGGTCATCTGAAAAAAAATATGTAAAAGATTAAATGTGATTTTAAATATAATTTTTGTATGCGAAAAGTATATATGGTTTTTACAAAAAAAGAAAAAAGAAAAAAAAAGTTAATCAATTAATTAATTAAAATAAATACAAGAAAAATTAAATTAGATTTTTGGTCCTTTCAGTTAATTCAGTTAATATTTAACGGTAAAAAGTAACTGTAACTTGACGGAGGGACAAAATAGCGGAAAAATAATAAGCTATGGACAAAAATTGCGAAAAAAGGTTTAAGGACGAAATTGACGAATTGGGTAGTAACGAGGGACTAAAATTGCAATTTACTCTCTATTTTTCGAATGGTTTCGTTTGGATGTCAGTAAATTCCGTTTAGGTCTTTGGTGAATTAGTAGTCATTGAAACCCGAATAATACGAACTGAATGCTCGTTACCCCGAAACCCGACCAAATGAATAGCACAAGCCATTTCTTACTTCTAAGGTTAATTACACCCTAAGTCCCGACCTAGACCCTTAGATCGATGATTTATTAGGGTTAAGTATTTGGACATGTATCAACTTTTAACATAAAATTTATAATGTATCTACTTTAAATTACTCTATTAAATATATCGAATTTTCAGATATTGTTTAAAATGATCGGCAAACACAGAAAGTGTGATGTTTTGGCTATTCCAATCTTAGATCTTCTCCGAAAGCAGTGCAAAATTAACAAGTTTTTCACGAACTTAAGGGGATCAAGGTTGAGATTTGGAGATATGATCTTGACTGTAAATGACGTACACGATGGTAAGGTTGAACTGTGTGAATTAGGGCGTCGGAGCGTGTGAGAGTGTTAGCATGTATGATAATAATGTGTGTGTATTAACTTGTAAGGGTGACACAAGAATGTTGGTATTTATAGCCAACGTCTCTTTGGAAGTCTTAACGTCTAGCCATATAATGATCATTATGTCACAATTGATGACTAGACATAATGATCAACTTTCACCTCATTATGGCGGACATAACGTCTCAACTTCTATATCATTATGGTGGGTATAATGAGTGTATTAAATGTGTAACGCTTAATAAACATTAAGACGGTTAGGATGTTGGGTACGAGTAATGGCCTGTGACCGGTGGGCACCATGACTTGTGCAAGGTGGGCCTCATGTCGCCATGAGGACGTCATGCGCGAGGAGGGCATCATGACTTGTGCGAGGCAGGCATCATGACCTGCGCGAGGCGGGCATCATGGCTTGTGCCAGGTAGGCGTCATGCGCCAGGCGGGTGTCATTCGCAGGTGGGCGTCATGGCATCAGGCGGGCGTCATTCGCCAGGTGTGCGTCATGGCACCAGAAGACTATCATCTGCCACGTGGGCGTCAACTTAGGTTGTTCAGTATGCTATGTATTTGTACCAGGGTGTTTGAGGTCTACCAAGCTCATTCTTTACTAACACTATCAAATATCATTGTTGAATATACCCGACCTAAGCAAACCGATAATGTGATAGTTCAACTGATATTGTATATATATGTCACGTATATTTAGATAAATATATTAAAGATATTTGCAAGTTATATATATGTAATAATTATTTAAAATTGAATGGGTACTACAAATTCCGAAGTAACATATATATTTTCAAACTATCGCTTAATGAAAATAAAACAGAGATGATATCTCTACCAGATATTATGGTTAAAATAAATACTAATTGTCATTTTTTATTGTTAGATCTCAATAAGATCCCAAATACTAGTTAATCAATTACAAATTAGTATTTAAATGTTAATTATCATGAATCGATTAACACTCAGTTTCTTGTTTAATTATAGTGAATGTATAATAACAAGGTAACGAGAATAACACACAGTTATCCATTCAGAAAAGTTCAACGATTACAAGATTCAAGCTCACTATTTATACACAATAGTAGTAAGCTTGATAAGTACGAATCTTATTAACTCTTCTAAAATGACAGAAGATTTTATCTAACAAACCTACCTAAAATAGTGCCTTACGTTTCATTATGGAGCTGAGTAGTCAGCTCCACAATGCCTTAGTTTATTTTGGTCACTAAGACTCTAAATGTCACTCAGACTCAAAACTAAGACTTTAATGCACAGATTTATAAACTTGGGTTAAATCGTTGATTTTCCCAACAATCTCCCCCTATCTGTTTAGATTAAAGTCTTTTACAATGACACACATAAAAAACAAACACAAACTTAAAACATGTTAATATGAAACAGTTTGTGAATAAAAAGAAATTACTTTCTTCTTTTGGATGCTTTCTTGGGCTTCAATGGTAAGTCCCATGGAGTAGGCTTCAATGCTTCCTTAGCCCATTCTATTCTTTTAGCTTTCCACCCCATCAGCTTCTCCATCTCAGCATCTGACTTGTTGAATAGTAGTTGATAATCTTTCTTAATCAGCTCCACTTTGTCCACCAATGTCCCCATTTCTTCAATTCTCCTTAGATTATTAAATAACCAGCTTATCAGCTTCAAGCGAAATGGAAGACATTGATCAGATTGACATTCATTCAGCTGGGCAATGTAGTGAAAAATGGAGGACTTGTTCAGACTGTCCTTTGCTTGAAAGCATTCCTCTCCCCCACAGTCAACATAAAACAATCCCTCATATTGGTCAGTCGGAGCATATGTTCTCTCTTGAAATATCAAACCTGAAGGGACTGGATGAAGATTGCTTGATTCTAATCCAAGTGATTTAGCCCCAGCTCTCACTCTGTTAATTGTGCATAATTCTTTGCAGTCTTCATCTGAGATCAGCTTCAACATATGAGCAGCATTGACATTTGAGACTGCTTCCCTTTTCACTACAAGCTGATGTTCAATGTTAGGGATTCTTGAGCTCAGTCTGGCAACTCTTTTCCATTCTTCCAAACCCAAAGTGTGCATTCTATTCACCCCAACTCTGAATTGATTCCCTTTAAGGTAGCATATCAGCATCAGCTCAGCTCCACCAATATCATGACAATCCAAATCATTGATTCTCTTCCCATACCTGCTAATGGTGAAGTTTGATTCAATATAATCTACTCTGGCTTCTTCCCTCATAACTTGTTTGGCCATCTGCCAAGCAACTTCAACCCTCTTTTGTTCTTCATTAAAAGCCAGTTCCTCTTCCTCTTTCAACTCAGCCTCAAGCACCTCAGCTGCTTTATCACTTTTGTCTTGTACTTCCATGGATTTATTCTCAAACTTTTCAAAGTACAGACTTTTGATGTAATCCTTGTATCTCTCAACTGACATCCCAACATTGTATGCATATCGTTGTAGCTTTGACAATTTTTCAGCTTCTGTCAGATCTTCAGTTGATTCTTTTGTTGTTCCTTCAGCTTGAACATTTGAATTCTACATTTCAGTATTTGTCTCAGCCTTTTCTTCCTCCTCCTTTTCACTCTCTTGATTTTCTTCCTCTGATTCACTTGAGAAATCACTGTAATCAGTTTCATAGTGATCCTCAGTCTGACCAGTCTTAAGATTAAATATCATCTTCTTGATATATCTTTTCTCCCCCTCAACTGATGACTTGCCTCTCTTTCTTTTCAAGCTTTTCTTGGGGAGTTCAGACTCACTTGATGCCTTGACATTTTTCTCCCCCTGAGTCGGATCACCCCTTGGAAACTCCTCAACTACCTGTTTCCTTTTCCTCATAAAACTGAGTTCAGAGGTCAGCTTCATCACCATCCCCTTCAATTCCTCCAACTCCACAACATTTTGACATTTCAGAGCACTCATCTCAGCCTGCATCGCATTCATCTTGACATCAAACTGAGTTGACATGTCCTTAATTGCCTGTAACAGCAAAGGAACAACCACAACAACCTCAGACTGAGATGTATTGGTAACAGTAGAGATGGGTAGAGTTGTTACAACCTCACACCCCCCCTGTTGACTAGGAGAGCGATCCTTGTCCATAGAAATGGAAGTCTGTACCTCACTTAGTTTGAGGAGTGAGGCATTGACGACTTGTGCAGAAGAGTGCGAGAGCTTTGGTGGTTCATTATAGTGAACTAGTACAGAAATAGTGAAAATAGCCTTAGGAATAGGCATTGAAACTGAGGGGGATATTCAGGAGTGGAATATCGTCTTTAATGCTTACCACATGTGTCAGTGTGGCAGCAACGATGTGTTTCTCCAAGCTGACTACTCTAAATAGGCTTTGGGTAGTCTCAGTACTCAGTTCCACCTCTTGCTCTAGCAGAGGGAGAGTGGACTGATCTACAGCACTGGAGGGGAGTTTAGAACTTTCAGCCTCATGGAAAAGTGAGTCCATTAGTGTTTGATTTTGAGTGGGGCTTGTTGTGAGAGCTTTCTCTAAAGAACTTGGTGAGTTCAATAGGTTGGCCGCTTGAGTTGCAAGAACATCAAGTTGTGAGGTGGAATGTACCTCAGACTGAGAGGGGATACTCTCAGACTGAGAGGGGATACTCTCAGACTGAGGGAGAGAAGAAGTGATATTCATACCTTAGTCAGCCTCATCCTGCCCAGCCCCACCAATCCCAACCTCAACATCTGCCATGGGAATATTGGCCTCCTCATTGCCGTCAATTCCATCACCTTGACCAACTGAGTCTGAGTGATCAGACTCTGTGCTTTTAGGATCAATAAATGGATTATCAATCCACTGAAGCATGACTGGTGTTAAACCTGCCTTAACTTCAGTGATTGTGATGTATGTAAAAAATTTGGAGGTCAGTCTGGGAAGGGGACACACATAAAAAATTTGTTCAAGCTGAGCATAAGCTACCTTTCCCAGAACTTCCTCAAAACAAAGTGAGAGTACTCGAATAAAAGGTACATCATTCGTTCTCTTTGGTTTTACCACTAGGGAGAGAATCTCATCAAAATAAAGTTGAGAGTAAGAGATTCGTCTACCAGTGAGCATAGAGTGAAATAAATGTGTTTCAAATTCATTCATTGGATTTAAGATCCCTGATTTACCCCCCAGACAACATGAGATACTTGAAAAAAGAAATTTCCATTTTCCAGTGAAGAATTTGTATTCAATTACCCACTTTACCATATTTAGACCAACGAGAGGAACGGCCTCATCCTTTGCTTGCTGTTTAGTCAGTCTGGTTTGAAATCCTCCTTCACCAACTTCAATGGCATTCGGAAGCAAGAGTGCCGCTCGAATTGTCTCCTCAGTAATTGTAAGAGTGTGCCTCCCATCATTATATGAGCCCGTGAGTGCAGTCTGACCATCATTTGTTTTGAACGTGTACCACCACTCACATAAAACAGGTGGATACATCACCGTTTCGTGGAAGTATGCTCCATAGGGTGTATGAGATAACATGAACTGACACAGTTGTTCAAATCCTCTGTTCTGTCGATTAGCGGGAATATCTATAGTAGCCACCCTGTTATTATCTTTTATTTGAACTCTGCTATGGGAATCGGCGCCAGCAACTATGCGCGTGGTGATGTGGAGAACCATATTCATATCCGCCATTGATGAAATCACAAGAAAATATTATAAAGGAGCGAAATCGTAGGAACTTAGTTAGGTAACTTTCCATATCGAGTCTTTAGTTTGACTCTAGTAACATTATGACCCCTAAGTTTGAAAAAAAATGTACAACTAACCCCTAAAATGAAAAAAAATTGTTATCAGTTTAAACAAAATTAAATGACTAAAGAAAATACTAAAACTAAAAGAAAAAAAACATGAAGATAAAAAAAAAAAAAAAGTAATATTTACTAAGAGTACATTTAGTCTGAGCACAAGGTCAGAGAAATCTCAATCTGACCAAAAGGACAGACTGAATTTTGAATCTTTGTTAAATTTCAAGGATTTAACATTCCTAGTTCTCCTAACACATAGAAAAACCTGTCCTCACTCAGAGGTTTCGTGAAGATATCTGCCAGTTGATCGTGTGTGGCCACAAACTCCAGTCTGACCTTGCATTTCTCAACACAATCTCGAATAAAATGGTGTCTTATTTCAACGTGTTTTGTCCTGGAGTGAAATACTGGATTCTCAGTGATTTGTATGGCACTTTTGTTGTCACACATGATTGGTGTGTTTTGAATCTTGATGTCAAGATCGGCCAATTGATGTTGCATCCATAGCAACTGAGCACAACAGCTCCCTACAGCCACATACTCAACTTCAGTTGTGGAGGTTGCTACTGAATTTTGCTTTTTGCTTGACCAGCTGACTAGCTTTCCTCCCAAAAGCTGACAACCCCCTGAAGTACTTTTTATGTCCAATCTATAACCTGCATAATCTACATATGTGTATCCAATTAGTTCAAAACCAGAATCTTTAGGGTACCATAGACCAAGATTTGGAGTACCCTTAAGATATCTGAAAATCCATTTTACAGCTTTGAGATGAGATTCCTTAGGGTCAGCTTGATAGCGTGCACATAAGCAAGTTGAAAACATGATGTCAGGTCTACTAGCAGTTAAGTAAAGTAGAGAACCAATCATACCTCTGTAAGTGGCTTGACAGACTGACTTGCCAGTTTTGTCCTTATGCAACTTATCAGATATACTCATGGGGGTTTTCATTTCAGAACATGATTCAAAACCAAATTTCTTTATTAAATCATGTACATATTTGCTTTGATTTATAAAAATTCCATCTTTCTTTTGTTCTACTTGTAGACCAAGAAAAAACGTAAGTTCCCCCATCATACTCATTCTGTATTCACTACACATGAGATTTGAAAACCAAGTACACAACTTTTCATTTGTGGATCCAAATATAATGTCATCAACATATACTTGTACCAAAATCACATGTCCTTTTTCCTTTTTGATAAAAAGTGTTTTGTCAATTGATCCTCTTTGAAACTGATTTTTAAGAAGAAAGTCAGATAGAGTATCATACCAAGGTCTAAGAGCTTGTTTGAGACCATATAAGGCTTTGTTTAATTTAAAAATATGATCAGGAAAGTTAGGATCAACAAAACCTGGAGGCTGCTTGACATAGACTTCTTCCTGTAGGTCACCATTCAAAAAGGCAATTTTCACATCCATTTGGTATACCAAAAAGTCTTTGAAGGCTGCATAAGCTAAGAACAAACGAATTGCTTCAATTCTGGCTACGGGAGAAAAAGTTTCATCATAATCAATGCCCTCTTCCTGCTTGTAGCCCTGAGCCACCAATCTTGCTTTATTCCTGATCACCACCCCATCTTTGTCATATTTATTTCTAAACATCAATTTAAGTCCAATGATTGTCTTGAACAGGGGACGAGGAACCTTGGTCCACACATTGTTTCTTATGAACTCTCCTAATTCTTCTTGCATACCATCAACCCAATCTTCATCTAAGAGAGCTTCTTAAACCTTCTTTGGTTCCATCAGACTCAATAAATTCGTGTAGAAGCAGAAATTAGCTGTGGCATTCTTGTGTCTGGTTTTGACTCCTTCATTTAAGGAACCAATGACAGATGATAGTGGATGTCCCTTGAGAGTTTTAATGTTTCCTGACTCACTTTGTTGAGCTTCATCAGCTTGAGACTAAGTAACATCAGTCTGAATTTCATCAGTTTGAGTGTTGAGGATCTGAGTGTGGTCAGACTGAGAGAGGTGAGTCTGAGTTTCATCAGTTTCATTAGAAACATTGGTTTCAATTTCAGGAACACTCTTTGAACTAGGTTCATCAGTTTCACTCTCAGACTCTTAATTTTGATGAATTATTTCTTCATTTTGATCTGCAACGGGGGAGGAGTCAGCTTCAAATGTTGTTACTAGAAGTTCATCACATAACTGGTTGATTGTCGCTATATCAGTCTGTAAGGTCAGTTCATCTCTGTCAGACGGAGTGGTATCATCAAAAGTGACATTGATACTCTCTTCCACAACTTTCCTTCGTTCATTATAAACTCTAAATGCTTTAGAGATGCTAGAGTATCTAACAAACAATCCTTCATATTTCCATAGCACAACATAGTTCTTGCAGCTTCAATTAAAGTCCTGTTTCTTCTCTCTGCAACACCATTTTGTTGAGGTGTTCGAACTGATGCAAAGTTTTGAACTATTCCCAGTTGATCACATAAATTAATTAATACTGAATTCTTGAACTCAGTTCCATGGTCACCTCTCATTTGCTTAACAAGTGTATTCTTCTGTCTATGCTCTCTCTTGATCAGACTGATAATTTCCTCAGCTGCATCACTTTTAGTTTTTAGAAATATGACCCAAGTGAATCTAGTAAATTCATCTACAATCACAAGAGTGTATTTCTTTCCACCTTGACTCTCAATTCCAGTTGGACCAAACATATCCATGTGTAACATAAATAGAGGTTCATCAATTGAATGCAACATCTTGGTAGGAAATTGAGTCTTGGTTTTCTTTCCAAGAACACAAGCTGAGCAGACTTTGTCTTTGGAGTAGGTCAGCTCAGGAAGTCCTCTAACCAATTTACTGTTTGACAAGGCATTGATGTTTTTGAAGTTTAGATGTGATAATCTTCTACGCCATAACCAATTGAGTTCCTCTTTTGTTTCTGTAAACAAACATGTCTCAGCTTCATCATTAGATGTACTCAGATCTAAGTAAAACACATCTCTTTCTCTCTTGGCAAGCAGCAATGGTTTACCCTTGGCATTCTAGATTATTCCTGCTTGCTTTCTGAATCTGACCTCATGATCTTCATTAGTGATTTGACTTACACTTAGTAAGTTATGTTGTATACCTTTTACATAAGCAACTCTTTTGAATGTGATAGCTCCAACATGTATCTTTCCATATCCTCTTGTCATTGACACACCATTGTCACCATATCTCACTTGAGGACCAGCTTCTTCTTTATAGTCTTGCAAGAAAGACTTCATTCCTGTCATGTGCCTTGATGCTCCACTATCTAGATACCATTTTGTAGAGTCCTGCACATGAAACAAAATAAATTAGTTCCTTTTGGGTACACACTTTAGAGTGGATCCATGAACTGAAGCTGAGTTAATTTTAGGTTCAATCTTGCAGTCAGTTTTGGAGCTAGTATAATTCCATTTATTGAGTTCTTTCATGCAGTTAACAGAATAATGACCTATGACTCCACAGTATTTACATGGAGTATCTTTGAGACTGAATTGAGGTGGAACTGACTTGTTTTTGGTATCTTTGACTGACTTAGACTTAGTTTGAAAACTTTGTCTTTGCTTTTGAGGTAAGACTGACTTCGATTTTGATGACACTGACTTAAATTTTGGTGAAACTAACTTCTGTATGGATGAAACTGACTTAAGTGTTGATGAGACTGACTTCTGGGAAATATTTTTCTTTGGTCGAGACTGGGTCAGTTTTTTACAAAACACAGCTTCATGTCCTTTTTCACCACAATTGTAGCTTGTCCTCTTAGGAGGAGTCTTTGGTCTGATGTGATGATATGACTTATTTCTGACTAGGGTTTGTACGATGTTAGGCAGTTCCAACAATTGATTTCCCAATTTATCAATAGTTTTGTTTTCGTGACTTTTATTAATGATTTTGGAACTGACTTGACTCTGAACCTTCAGTTTACTCACAACCTTGGGTAAAACATTGTTTGTATGCAAACATTATTTCACAACATGCACATTTTTATCAGTTTCAGGTAAATTAACACATTCAGACTGAGAAGAATTTGAAGAATCACTTTTATTAGAAACTTGAGAAATTACAGGTTTAACAAAAGCATTTGACATCATAGTTTTTTCTCCTTTCATGTAAGTGAAAGTATTTGGAAGAATTTCTGGTTTAAAAATGTTTTTTTTTCTCTTTCAGCTTTTTCAGCTTCTTCTTCCTCTTCAGTCATATGCTTCTTCAGACTGAAGTCCTCACCCAACACAGCTTGAACTTGTTTGGGTACCTTTCTGCTCAAACAATCTTCATTTTTTAAGGATGATATGCACCATGATTTACAAATTCTTTTATAATGCTCAGTTTATTCTCTAAATTTATAGTTTTATTTTGCAAGATCACTATAAGCTTCATTCTGAGCATTTAGAAGAACTTTATAACCTTCTAGTTCAATTATTTTATCATCTTTAATTTTCAAAACATTTTCAAGATCTTTAATCTTTTGTTTAAATTCGGATTGTTCTTCCAAAGTGGTGGTCAAATCAAGAAAGATATACTCAAACATTTGAAATTTTTGATCATTTGTATAAGTATTGAAGTTATGTACCTTATATAACTTTGATTTGTTCCAGTCTGAACTGTAGCTCAGTCTCTTAGCTTCCTTCAGATCCTTTTCAAACTGAGATGCAGACTCATCAGTTTCAGTTACTTCTTCTACAAAGGCCATCAAACACTTATCAACCACTTCCTCATCCTCATCAGATGACAATTCCTCATCTAACCACTCTTCAGCAAAGAATGCTTTTTGTTCAGTTTGAGGCTTTGGAGTCTTGGAGTTATTTCCATTTTTGTATTTAAGATACTTCTTTCTCTATCTTTGAGCCCTTTCAGCAACCTCATCCATGTGCTCAGTCTGAGCATTCTTTACCTTACAATCAGCATCCATGTGTCCATACTCATTACATTTGAAACATTTGACCTTTTTTAAATCAAAAGGTTTCTTTCCTTTGTAACCAGTCTTCTGCTCCAGCTTCATAGTTAATAAAGCAAGCTGATTCTTTAACTTCTTGACTTCAGTTTCATCACCTGACTCTGAATCTGAGTTTGACTCAGACTCAGATGAGTCAGCCTTAGAATAAATTTCTTTATTCCTTTTGCTAGTTGCAACCAATGCAGCTTCAAGATCCCTTGCAGTTCTTCTATTGTTTATCTTCTTCCTCTCTTGAGATTCTTCAAAGTTTAGTAGCAATCCAAAGAGGCCAGGAAGCTTGTAGGTGGACAATTTCTCACTGACTACAAGAGATGTGATAACTGATCCAAATCTGTTAGGAAAGACATCAACAAAATTTCTTGCACACTTCATCATCCTCCTTCATTACACCCAGAGCTGATAGATCATTCAACAAGATTTGAAACCTTGTATGCAAACCAGCCAAGGTTTCCTTTTCTTTCACGTAGAAGTTTTCATTGTTTCTGATCAGGCTATTCAATCTTTGCTCTCTTACTATTGGTACACCTTCATATGAAACAATTAGTGTATCCCATATATCTTTAGCAGATCTTCATCCGGAAATCTTTGAGAAGATTTGCTCAGACACATCATTTCCTAGGATGCTTCTTGCTATTGGATCCAGATTGAACAATTGTTTGTCAAGATCAGTCCATTGAGATTTTGGAGTTTGGACCCATCTTGCACGTTGAACGACTTTGTCTCCTTCCTTAACTTCTTCGATTTGTTTTCCTGGAATGATTAGTCCTTCAGTGACGGTTCTCATCAGTTCCTCATGAATTCCAGATAGGTGTCATTCAGCCTTAAGTTTCCAATGGGCAAAGTTATGTCCATTGAAGATGGGAATACCTTTTCCGGCCATAGCAAGTGTATTAGATGAAGATGATGACATTGTATTTTGAGTTTTATGTATTAATCGTTTAAGATTTGTAAATTTATTAAAATTTAAATCTTATTTGCTCTGATACCAGTTGTTAGGTCTCAATAAGATCCCAAATAATAGCTAATCAATTACAAATTAGTATTTAAATGTTAATTATCACGAATCGATTAACACTCAGTTTCTTGTTTAATTATAGCAGAATTATAATAACAAGGTAACGAGTATAACACACAGTTATGTATTCAGAAAAGTTAAACGATTACAAGATTCAAGCTCACTATTTATACCAATTAGTAGTGAGCTTGATAATTACGAATCTTAGTAAATCTTCTAAAAGGATAGAAGATTTTATCTAACAAACCTACCTAAAATAGTGCCTTACGTTTCATTATGGAGCTGAGTAGTCAGCTCCACAATGCCTTAGTGTATTTTGGTTACTCAGACTCAAAATGTCCTTCAGACTCAAAACTAAGACTTTAATATAGAGATTTATAAACTTGGATTAAATCGTTGATTTTCCCGACACGTATATACCTTATTTTAAACACATCATAAGAATTCCCTAATGTCATTTTCAGTCTTCATGGTGGAATCATTAAAAGTAGCATGCTTTTCATCCTCAATTAATTATGTAATGGATTTTTTAGATCTAGATCAATATAAATATATTTTGCCAAAAAAATAAAAAAATGCTAGAGATCTTGACCAAACTTACTAAATCTTTGTTCAAAATAGCAATCAACAAACAACTCATACGGGCACAATTTATAAGAAATTGAAGGACTTTGTCATAGTATTACCTATTTGCCAACACAATTCAATTTGAGATCTTGTTCAAAATAGTTTACTACTTAGCTGACGGGGTTTTGTCTTATTAATAAAAATAAGTTGTTTGTTTTTATTTGAGGTCTCAGATTCGAGTCTCTTTTAAAATCTACCCTTTAATGAATAGTAATAATATACTCGCGAAATCCCGCGATACTAAAAAAATGTTTAAATTTTGGTAAATAATTTTATTCGGTGATACATATTCTATTACAAATAATTTTGTGAACGATCAAGATTTTCGATTTGTAAACATTCAATTAGTTAGAAATTCTAAAGATTAACTCCATTTATTTAAAATTTTACACACTTAAATAATTGTTATAAATTTATAAAAAAAAGTAAAATGCAATTATTTCAAATTTTTAAGTATATATGATAATTGTGTTCTATAGTTATATTTGTAATTGTTCAATAATTAATTAGTTAAAATGGTAGTTTAGTAATTTTACAATGTATAAATTTCAGTTTTATACCAAATGCTTTAAAATACATATAGATGACTCCATTTATTAAAAAAATTGCATACTTAAATAATTTTTTTAAATTTATAAAAAAGTAAAATACAATTATTTCAAAATTTTAAGTATATATATGGTAAGTGGGTTATAGAGTTATATTTGTAATTATTTAATAATTAATTAATTTAAAAATATAGTTTAGTAATTTTATAATTGTTTAAATTTTAACCTTATGTCCAAATAACTTATAATATATATTAATATATCCGTTTAAAATAATAATAATAATAAAATGAGATAATATGATATATCATGAAGAATAATATTCTCATAAAATAAACAATAAATAATAAAAATCACAAAAGGATGATAGAAGGGATGAATCTCTCGTGTCAAACATGTATGGTTTCTTTTCATATCAAACAATCAATGCAACAACTCAGCTCAAGATTCAGTTGGTTATTAATCACACAATACATAAAATATAATCATGTGCCACCTAATCATCCAAGCCAATTGGATGTTATAATATAGTAAACCATTTCAATAAATAACTACTACCTATTTTGTCCAAACAAGTGTAACATTCTTTTTTATATTAGATTGTTTTACAAAAAAGGTTTAATACCCATCATTCTTAGCATGATTTTTACCATATAGTACTTGTTGATAACATGATGCAAATTAGTTTCTATGATTGTAATGATGTATACCGATATGTTATCATGTACTAATTTTATTGGTTAAAAATAACCTTTACAACACTCATAATAATATGATATAATTAGGTTACACAAGACATACTAAATCCTAAACCTAATTTACCAAAATTTCACATGTCGGACTTAGACCACATCTAATACTCCCCGGTAGTTCGAGCGACGAAATCGCGAGCACTCGAACTGGATAAAAAACTATTATTACGAAAATAAATATAAAATAAAACATAGATAATTGTTAATAAGACTCGTTGCTTGCGGTGACGCAATGATGACGGGTCGAAGCTGCGTTCGTTGCCTTTTTCGGTTTTCTTTTCTTTGGAAATTAATTACGAATTTACAGCCGTTAACGACGTCAGCTAACTCCAAACGGTTTGAAAATTATAAGCAAAACGTTTTTTTTTCTAGATCTAAACCCGACACCTTGTATCGGAGCGTGACGGTGCGTCCGGTGGTTGCTGCGATTTTGGTATGCTTTTCTTCGGAATTTAATTACGAAGCCAACGGCGCTGACTTTGTCAGCTAACTCCAAACGATTTGGGAGTTATGTCCAAAATAGTAATCGATTGAATTTCAAATCCGATTTTTTTTTATGGTTTGGAACCTAGTCAAGTTAGGCGGCATCCCTACGCCGATTAGGGTTTGAAGAATGATAGAGACGGGATCAGACCCGGCTCTGATACCATATTAGAATAATGCAAAACCCCTTAGTTATTATTATTATTCATACTTAATATATAGAGATTACAATGTTAACCTAATCTCCATAAATCCTAATAGACCAAACCCACATATTGGGTTTGGGCTTATTACTAATACTTAATATTTGTTCTTAAAGGCTCTCGAACTCAGTGGCGTAGCCACATTCATCATGGGGTGGGCTATAGCCCTCCCAAGCCCATTACTAATTTAGTTATATGTCATATAATTTTCAGTAATATATTAAGGTTTTAAACATTGTAGCCCACCCTAAGTTAAAAAAAAATTGGTCCATTTGCTCATCCAGGTGAAAAATCTTTCACCTAACCTAATTCTCTAATTGTTTACTCCCATATATCATACCCGAGGTTGGTTCTTGTAAACCAAACCTTAAGGTAAAATAAGTAAAAAAAAAATTAAAACAAAATTTATAACGTTAGATATTTTGGATTATCGTTCATTTTAACCATATATCAAACTTTAAAAAACGAAGTTTTGTTGTACATCAAAAAATAGGTGGTTTTATCGTTGTGCATCAAATTTGAATATTTACTGCACAAAAAAAATGAATTTGATGCATAACCCCTAAACGACATTTTTTTTTATACATATCAAAACTTGCTTTTTTAAAGTTTGTTATAATTGAATAAATAAACATAGTACAAAATTACAAATATTATAAATTATTTTTTCATATTTTTTTACTTAATTTACTTTAAATATTGGTTTATAAGAACCTCCTCCTATCATACCCTACCCAATTAAAAAGCAAGTTAACATCTAATTAATTTATTTATTCTTTCGATTGTGGTTGAGGTTTAATGTGCGAATCATCAATTGGTTAGTATTATTCTTCTCCAACACATTTAATATTTTATAACATTAAGAAGGTGCAGACAGCAGACTTGCAGTTCAGATTATGATATAAAGATTATCATTTAAATGATATGTTTTTATTTTTGACATTTGTAGGTCTATGACGAAAAAACAAAAAAGAGTCGATTCTTTCTTTCAACGAACAGTTTTGCCTAGGTGCAAAGAAAACACTACACTAGAAGGAGAAACTCAAGAACCTTCAAGGGCAAGAATTCACCACCGCCTCCTTCAAGTTCAAGAGCTGAGAACCCCCCACAACGTTCAACAATTGAGAATCCTACATATTCATCGGTAGAACATGATCCAGGACTACGTCCACCGATGTGGAAATATCCTGTTAATTTAAGAGACGAGTTTAGACGGGCTTACTTGAGATCTAATCCTCATCGTCCTATACTACGTGAATACCCTGGAACCGCAAGCAAATCAGAAGGTCAACTACGTCGTTTTCAAGCTAAATGGTTTTCAGACTATCCTTGGCTAGAGTATTCTGAAACTACTAATATAGCATATTGTTTTTATTGTTATCTTTTCTTGGAAGAACCTAATAATCATAATGGTCAAGATGCATTTGTAGTTGATGGTTTTAAAAGTTGGAAGAGAGTCAAAGGGAAGCATTGTTCGTTTATGAAACATGTGGGTGAGGGACCAAATTCTCAACATAATAATGCTGTAAGATTTTGTGATGAATTAATGAATCAAGCGGGGCACATTGATAAGGTAATGCATAAGCAAACTTCTGAAGAAATTAAGAAAAATAGGCTAAGGGTGAAAACAATGATAGACCATATTCGTTTACTTTCATTTCATGGAATCGCTTTTAGAGGTCATGATGACAGAATTGGTTCAAAAAATAGAGGAAACTTTATTGAGTTGTTGAAACACACAACTACGTATAATGATGAAGTTGCAAGTGTCATTTTGGAGAAAGCTCCGGGAAATGCAAAATACACATCACCTGACATTCAGAAAGAAATTTTACATATACTTGCTGAGAAAGTACGAAAAAAGATAGTTGAGGATATCGGAAATTTTAAATTTTGTATAATGGTGGACGAAGCAAGTGATGAAAGTAAAAAAGAACAAATGGCCATTGTTCTTCGGTTTGTCGATAGTAAGGGATACATACAAGAGAGATTTTTTGATGTTATTCATGTCACTGATACATCATCTGCAACTTTGTATGCTTCAATTTGCACAACTCTTTCTTCATATCATCTCCCAATCGAGAATATTCGCGGACAAGGATATGATGGAGCTAGCAACATGAGAGGTGAATGGAAAGGGCTGCAAGCATTATTTCTAAAGGATTATCCATGTGCTTATTATATACATTGTATGGCTCATCGATTGCAACTTGCCTTGGTTACAGCAGCTCGAGAGGTACACATTGTACATGAATTTTTCTCGGATTTAACTTTTATTGTTAATGCCGCTGGTGCTTCTTGTAAACGGAAAGATGAGTTACAAGCTGCTCAAGCTGCTGAAATTGAAAAGATGTTAAAATCTGGTGAAACCGAATCTGGTAGAGGAGCTAACCAAATTGGTGCTTTGAAGCGTGCCAGAGATACCCGTTGGAGTTCACATTTTAGTTCTATTAGTAGTCTTATCAGGATGTACAATCCAACATGTGAAGTTTTGGAGAACATAAAAAAACTCGGCTCTAACTACAAAACAAAAGGTGATGCTAGTTCAGCTTTGAAAAAATTAACTTCTTTTGAATTCATTTTCATTTTACATATGATGAAACAAATCTTGGGCATAACCGACGTTCTTTGTCAAGCTTTACAACAAAAGTCTCAAGAGATCATAAGTGCAATTAAAATGGTTTCTAAAACAAGGAACCTGATTAAACACCTTAGAGATTACGAATGGGAGTCTTTTCTTCAAGATGTTGTTCAGTTTTGCAAGAAGCATGATATTATTGTTCCTGAATTTAGTTCTCCTTATTTTGAAGGGAGAAGCGTTAGGAATCAGGATCATATTACTAAAGAGCATCACTACCATTTTGATATTTTTAATGAAACGATAAATTTCCAGTTGCAAGAAATTGATACGAGATTCAGTGAGAGAATTGTGGAACTTTTAGAACTTAGTTCTGCTTTGGATCCAAGAGAGGGATATAAATCATTCAACTTGAATGATATTCTCGAGCTTGCAAAGAAATATTATTCGTTTGATTTCACAGAACAAGAAATAGATAGTTTAGAATTTCAATTGAAGCACTTTGAAGCCTGCGTGAAGGACCATCATTTGTTAAAAAAAACTCTCATATGTTGCAGAATTATGTCAAGTATTAACGGAGACAGGAAAAGCAAGTCATTATTATCTTGTTGACAGACTAATACGACTCGTATTGACGCTTCCGGTGTCTACTGCAAGCGTTGAGCGTGCATTTTCAGCAATGAAGATTGTGAAGAACAGACTTCGTAATAGAATGGATGATGACTTTCTTTCTGATAATCTAGTTCTTTATATTGAGAAAGAGATAGCTGAGACATTTACTTTAGACTCTCTTGTAGATGATTTTAATGATTTAAGAGAGCGACGTGTCCAATTGCAACGTTGACAAATTTTATTGTAAGATTATTAACATTTATCATCCTATTATTTAGAAATATTTTTTTTAGCCCGTCCCATATATAATTTATGGATACACCACTGCTCGAACTCACAGTTTTTTGATTAGTTGGTCACTTATATTCTGTTAGACTAGAAGTCCTTTAGATTGGATATAATCATGCGGTAATTAGACCAAATAAGTGTGTGTGTTTTCTTTTGTAAATTGTTAGTAATTTGTATATTTTGTTAAATAATTTATAACTTACTAATGAGTTTTAATGATACAATATCGCTCATTGTTTTTAGTTTTTACTAAAATACATACCAATTGTCTATACCCTTTGAAGAACATTAGTAGATATCCCAAACAAGCCATATGATAATGTTGACATGTTTGTCATTTGGCAACAACAACACTTTATAACAGAATGAATAAAAAACAAAGGAGAATGTGGGAAATCAAATATACAGATAGTTCTTGACTTTCTTGGTGTCATTTTGGTCTTTATGCTTTAAAATAAGTTATTTGAAAATAATGTTGGGACTAATGCATATGATGATGATATATACAAGGGTCCCATTGTCTTTTTATTCACATATTTGTGTTTCTTAAAAATCATCTCAGATTTACTTTATTTAAACGCAAGGTTAAGTAGCCTTAATTCAATCCACTTGAAAATAAGAGTCTAGAGAATTAAAAAATGAGAAATATTATGATTTTGATGGGTTTATTTAATTATTTAAGTATATTAGATCTATCACATCTATCTATACTAATCTATACTAATAAATGAGAGATATCGCTGACATCATAAAGTTGATGTGGCAATTTACTAGGTTGTCCACTTACACAAGTTTGTTAGTTGATGATGTCATGTGTTTAGGTATAGATATTTACTTTTATTATGAATGTCATTCTAATGTAACTTAATTATACAAACCCCGTGTATTATACGTGGAATAAACTAGTATTCCATCAAAGCTTTATTTATACTAGTTCACTAGATAATGTTTCCTAACCATCACTAAGATAATGTTACATATTTCCTTACAAGAGTTCTTATATTCGAAACGGTCACGAATATATTTCAGTTAAACTGCATGCATTATGCTCATTTACCCGTTTTATATAATGTTTTCTTGGATTGTTGACACTGCGACTAAGTTAACAAGATGCACAAAATCCCATCTGCATGAAAGCTGTCAAAAGGGCCCTGTGAAATGTGTTCATGACAAACGGGACCTCTTTACTATCATGACCTTACTTTGTTTATCATTTTGAATCTCATACGTTAGAAAGATGCCACTTTTTTTTTTCTTTTCTTTTTTATAGGTGTATAACTATTATTTATTTTAATATCTCTTAGAATCAATGTATCACAAAGTCATGCTCACGTTATACTTGTTTGACAAACGCCACTATATTTGCAGTACATATATTGTCATGATTGGTTTCTAATAAATTTATGTATTTTAGTTTTATGCATTAAAAAAAAAAAAAAAAAAAAAAAAAAAAAAAAAAAAAAATTCACTTTATATTTTCCTAACTACCATATAGGTTCTTGTTTTAATTTGTAGTTAATAGGATTTGGTTATCAGCCAAGGTCCGAGGGTGATGGCTGATGACTAGTGAGTGGCACAAAACAAGAATCAAAACATTTGATACGGAATGAGAGGTTTATGTAAACCTCTCATATGATATGTCGATTTAAAATATTAGAATTAAGGTTGTTAAAATCGTGATCCTACCTGTACGATCGTACGATCATCCTACAAGTAAAAAAAGATGATCCAAGTTTGTATAGGATCGCTGCAGAGGTAAGATCGTAGTAGGATCGTAGGATCGGATCGTAGGATCACTATCCGATCCGATCCTATCTGTTTTGTCTTTTTCTGATTTTCTGTTCTTTTTATTATTTTCTTTTTAATATCTATGACATTTTATTTAAAATGTTACTTTCGTATGAGTCTGCCACAAATGCATAATAAAAATCGGAACCTAACAGTGTAATTTCATTTAAATTTTCTAGATAGTAAATCTAACCATCTTTATATTATTCAAAATTATCATATTAAAACAAATTTTCAATTATAAATACTAATAATAAGTTAAAAGATTGACACTAGCTAAATTTATTATTTTAAATTATACCGTCTTATTATTTAAAAAAAAATTGTGACTTGTTAATTTATAAATATTAAGGATTATATTGTATTATTTCTTTCATCATATTAAATGTTAGACACATGAACGTATATTTCACAATTGATAAAATTTCAAACAAATTTCATATAATTTATATAACATATAAATTTTATACATATAATAATATTTTTGGTTATTTTAGTAGGATCTTACGATTTCGATCTTGCAAACACAAAAACGATCTTAGGTAAGATCTCGATCTTGACAACACTTGGTTAGAACCTCTCTATCGGATTAGAATCAAACATTTCTAAGTCTTGACATTCTCGATAAATCATAGTTTGGGTTGTGAATTGTAATTGCGAAAATGTTGGAACACCCGACCATGTCCAAAGAAGGTTATTTAACCATGTAGATTCATTTCCCATGGTGTGATCCTTCTCGGTGAAACACTGTCACACCCCGCCAGTGGCGGCAACGCAAGGTGTGACTGATTGGCGATATGATCGTCATAACACAATAGTAAATAAAGACATAATCTATATCAATAAATAAAATAATGTACTGTTATGATGTCACCATACTCAAGGTATAATCCTTGGTACACGAAAACCGTCAAACACTACAAGTAAAAATATTCAACCAATAATTAACGAAATGTAAGAATACTTGGGCATGCAAGCCCGAAATACAATCCCAAATGTATGATCATAAAAACAACCACAATGCAAAATATAATCCTGAAGGTGTGCTAGAATCCGACTCCTAAAGCCAAGTCCTACGGCTTCTCATTACCTGAAAGTAAAGCTAAAAATGTCAACATAAGGTTGAGCGAGTTCATCGAGTAAGTAGTAAAAAGTAAGGTAGAAATCATATCTCAAAAATCAGTAGTAAAATAAATGTGTAACTGATTCATATCAGTAGTAAGAAAAACATCATCCACAATCATACAACATAGTATGTATCACAAGTAAGCATCGTAAGTACACCTCATTAGTACGAAATGTATACTAAAGAGCGTGCGGTATCAGTAGGAAGGTATACTGATAATCATCATAACTAAGCATCGTAGGTACACCTCATTAGTAGGAAAGGTCTACTAATGAGCGTGCAGTATCAGTAGGAAAGTATACTGATAATCATCATAAGTAAGCATCGTAGGTACACCTCATTAGTAGGGAAGGTCTACCATTGAGCGTGCGGTATCAGTAGGAAAGTATACTGATAATCATCATAAGTAAGCATCTATCAACCATCTCGTAAAGTTTTAGAAAAGTTGCATTAGTTTTGTTACACATTTCATAGTTTCTAAACATAGTAAGTTTTCATAAATAGAAGTATCTATTTATGGCAAGCTTATGAAAATAGTAAGGTTTCCATAATTAGTAAGTATGAAAATAATTTCGTTTCTCGTAAATCATTTGGTTGAGCTTTACTTTCCCTGATTTATAAAATGTAAAAATAGTAAAGTGGGGGCGATGAACTCACCTTATCGAGCCGAGCAAAGCGATAATACTCGAGGAGTGTGAATAATGTGTATATGTAACCAAGTAGGTAGGTCACAAATAATGTCCCTAGAGCTCCCCTAGATAAAGGTAGTAACAATCGTAAGAATAACATTAGCGAGTTATAGTCTTTAGATAAACCGACACAATTTTCAGCGAATACATACGTTCGTTCAAACTGAAATATCTAGAGTTCTAGGAAGATTTAGACGATGAATAAGATATATTTGAAAACTAGACTCAGAGGGGTAAATTTAAGATTTTGATTCAATTGAGTTCATGATGAAGAAGTTATGATAGAAACAAAACAGGTGAAGTAATTTGTCCAAAAGTATAGTATTATATAAGTTGAGTTATAAAACGTTCCAAAATCGTATATTATATATGTAAACAAGTTAACCATTTTTAGGACTTTTAAGACCTGTTATAAACAAGAAATAAATCATTTAAAATATATTTAAGTTTGTCTAAGTGGTTACACAAATTCGATTATCAAAGCCTAACAATGTCGCTTAAAATCTCTGATTTGAACAACGTTCACTAAATGGCAGTTTATGAGAGTTCTATAAAGAATTAGAGAACGAGGTTTATATTTTAAAAATTATAGTCCGAGAGATACAATGAGGAATCAAGATTTATCTAAAAAACATCTGTTATGACCAAGATATGATCAATACAAGTTAGACAAAAGCTTGCTGACCCGTTCAGTACTTAGGGTACCCGAGTTTGTAAAAACGTTTATGAATATCAAACGATAGCGTAAATTTACCAACACCACCAGATCAAATATTTTACATATAAACTAGGGTTACATGTTTTAAAATATCCGTTATAAGCTTTTAAACCACACAACAAGTGAGCTCATAATCGGATATAGAAACTCATCTCAACACACAGTTAGACCCACGTTTACTAAAAACCAGTTTTAAGGATTTTGACAAAGAATTAGAATATGATCCTTAAGTTTTTAAAAACTAGATTCCAAGGGCTACAACATTCGTTTAGGTCATATTTCAAATTCTATATCATCTTCGAGTTATTGTTCGAATAAGACATGTCAAAAAACAACTCAACAAGTTTTACGAATAAACATATGTATAGACTTTGTATTCGGGTTTTTAAGACGTTAAAGACTACGAAACTCGAAGACACATCTTTTATGATGATTATTCAGTTTAGTATTAGATATAATCAGTTTTAAACCAAATCAACAACTCACAAAACGATAATACAATAACGAATAAGAATAGAATTGAAACTAGGGTTTCATACCCTTGAAAGCAACGGTTTGCTAAGCTTTCGATACGCGACTCCTAGCCACGAGTATGATTAATCAAACCATGAATAAACACAAAGGGGTTGTTGGGACTTAGCACAAGGATTACCAACACAAAACCACAACACCACAAGATCAGAATACATACATATATATATATATATATATATATATATATATATATATATATATATATATATATATATATATATATATATATATATATATATATATATATATATATATATATATATATATATATGTGTGTGTGTGTGTGTGTGTGTGTGTGCATGTGTGTGTGTGTGTGTGTGTATGAATGAAGAATCGATTAAGAGACTATAACACAAACACTTACATCGATTGATTGCTGATTGGAGATCGACACTAGATTGATTCAGGGCTCGTTTAGGGATGAAATAGGGAGTGTTGATGGCCTACACACACCACCAACATGATTTGTTACCAGATTTCGAAGACCCAAATAACCATTGATGATGAAAGAATTTTGGCCAAGCTAGAAATGATTGGATAACTGATATCGCATATTTATACGTTTATTTCTATGCGATATTTGGTCATTTTTCATAGTAAACATGATGGATAGGATAGGTTTTTGCATTTAATCGTGCAGAAAAGTTGTTTTGTCTATTTTACAAGTTTATATGATCGGGAAGTGGAAATGGAGGAAGAAATGAGGTTAAATGACGAAAAATGGTGAAATCTGACAAGAAGAACGACGCGGTAACTACTAGGAACGTCGTCCTTGAAGTTTGAATTGGTTTCGGACATGAACACCATACGGTGCGTCGTCCTAGTGACCAAGAACGACGCTCTAGCTGCAATTTTGGAGTTGGATTCGAACTCGATTTCCTCTTGATTTATCTCTATAAATACAGCCCCAAACGTCCTGGTCTAACCATCAATTATCATTATCATCTACTGGAGCTGGAGATCTCGTTTGGAAGCTAGGAGAGAAGATTAGAAGTTGGCTTTCGTTTACAATTCAGTCACGACACGTTTTGCAACTTTTCTAGTTCGTTCTCTTTACATTTCCAATACTTTTTAGTGATGTTTACTTATAATTTGCTGCTTATTTGAACTTCATTATGAGTATGTAAACAACTTTTTATGCTTGTTTGATGTATGGATCTTGTTTGACGGTTATGTTTCGTTATTGATTGTTTTATGTGTTTATGTTTAATCGTTGCTCCTTTATTGTTTTTGTTTTGATATATTACTATAAGTTGTTTTTATTCAGATTAGTTAATCAATATTCTAGGTATTCGAGAGGAATCTAGATAGATTAATTAACTTGTATGAAATAATCGGTCGTTCTATAATCGGTATTATTAGGATTCGAGAGGATCTAGTAATAACAACTTAGGTAATTAAACGTAAACGAGTAAGTCTAATTGTTAAGATTCGAGAGGACTTAATAATTAGAGAAGTTATTCGAGAGGAAACTTCATAAGGTTAAATCATAAAACACCAGCTTGTTGATTAATACTTAATTGTTGATAATTATAATTGTATTCGATAGGAACATTATAATTTGAAGTAGTTAAAGTTAGTAAAATATTCGAGAGGAGTTTTACTATATCTTAGAAGTTAAATATACATTCAATTTCGTAAACATAATTAGAAAACAAGTGAAGTGTCAAACGAGTATACTTTTCCAATATTTGATAAACAAAAATTCTTTCTCTCAAATCGATTTTTATAATCATTCTCAGTTTAATTAGTTAGTCATTAGTAATAACAAAAACCCAAAAAAACAAAACCAGTATTATTAATTCGTTATTTAAAAACTAAATTAGTCCATGAGTTCGAACCTTTACTTACTTAAAGTTATATTACATACGAATAGGTCCACTGCCTATAGTGTGTAATTAAGTCTAATAGTAGGTCGAGTTTTATAAACTAGATTTTACACATCAATAACCGATTGAAATAATCCAAAATACTTACGCACAAAGATTGATGAAGAGACGATGATGATGATGAATAGAGACTCCATGCTTGATAATGGTGGTTGCACAAGAGAGAAGGGGAGGCTGAAATGGGAGGGATGGGGGTGGCGGATTTTGGGAGAAAAAATAGGGTTAGGGTTTGTTTTGTTTTAGGTAATATGTTTAAGAAATAATCAAGTAGTGTAACTAATGACTTTGTTGATCGAAGGGTCGGTCAACACGAGACTTGAAACATATCCTTATGGCCTATTTCTAGGAGGCATACCCATAAAAATGTGTTTTACAAAAGTAAACGAGAACGGTTTGTTTCAAAATGAAGCACGAAGTCTAAACGGAAAGCTCGATCCAGTTAGATGAATATTCCAAGTTTAACAAAAGGTGGTTATTGAATTATAAATGTATCAACAAGCTCATATACCAAAGTACACTAATGAATCAAATACTGAATACTCAATAAGTTATCGAGCTCGTCTAGGGGGAACTAACTATTGTGCACCTAAGCTAACACGATATTAACACATATAGGATATATACACATGTCAAAGTACTAATCACACATAAGTAAAGTATAAAGAACTTTTAAAATAAAAGTTTTTTGTAAAAACACGTTAAGATCTATCGGTATACTAGACTAACCTAAGTCGGGAAAAAAAATGACGGTTGTCACAGACACAACGTGCTCGGATTCTAATTCCTTTTACGCGAGAAAACGGGTGTAAGTAATTTGAGATATTTAACGTATGACAATAAATACAAATTATTTTAGTGAGTACGACGGTGATATCTCAAGTCTTCTATTTGTAGGAGACGAAAGTAATTGTACCTCGTAAATCTCATTATTAGAAGATAACGTTTTTTTCTCTTAGGCAATGTCTAGGAGTGTGACTTAGGCTAGTGATCGTAACCTAAATACGCTTGACTAAGATAAGTAGCCTAATTGTACTTAGCTAAGGGACGCAACCTAGATGCGTCAGGCTAAGGATCACAACTTAGGCGTGTCGGGCTAAGGGACGTAACCCAAGTAGACCCGAATCTTTGCTGGTAGCCTACACAAAACACCCTTAGATGTTTTATCTCTTAAGGGTTCCGACTTCCTACATTAAATTTATAGTATTCAGTAACAATTTTAGGCGTTTTTTATGTAACGCCGTGATTTCCAAAAATACGCCATTTTTAAAAACTTTTTATTTATCAGAGATATTTGCGAAAAGCGTGAATTATAAGTTATTTAAACTTACTCAATTGCGGTTCTTAACAGAAACCACGAGTTACTTCACAAAACACTTTTACACATTATGATAAAATTTATATATTACTTTACAACTCTTTCACATATATTATACAACTCAAAAAGGGCGCGATACAAGTTTCACAAAAGAAGGGAAAACTACCCCAAAGCACCCTCTCACAAGTCAACTGCAGCTAAGCCACCTACGAGCAAAAGACACATTTTGAAAAAGAGGTATCAGCAAAGCTGGCGAGTAATCAGGGTAATAAGTATTATAAAACAGGTTTATAATAACTAAACACGTCTCGAGTTCCCAAACCTTGTCCGCCCGAAAAGGTCACAATAACACATAATTATGATTAAATGCATGTAACACTTTTGATTAAACTCTATAATCAACTCTATGCATTAATCCTCAAGTCTCTGTACGTCTCAGTCTCTAGTCTCAACCTCAAGTTCCTTAGATATAAACACACAATCCAAGGGATCCCCATTATTAGCTACTCGTGCATACGACAATAATATAATAAACTAGGTCGCGACTCCTATTTATTATAATAACTCGTATGCTACTTTCGCAGATCCGACTCACAACCGCCAGTCAACGATTGTTTTGCCGTTTAGGAAGTAATAGAAGCGACTCATGACACCGCATCTCAGTCGGGCACTATCCACTTCTAGTCAGTCCAACGTGACATAAATCCGTTTAAACCCTACGGTAGACAGGAATCGCTCGCTGTCAAATATGTCACTCCAGTACGAGACACATGTCCCAATACCACGGTGTATCCAAGAGTCTAGAATTGAATACGTCACTGTTTGGCTAGCCACTCTCTTACCTAGTTTCAACTCTACTAGGTCACAATCACTGATAAAATGAGTAGCTTCTACCCATTCCTACCCAGGCACAGCATGCTAGGGTCACAATTATAGGTCTCTATTGCAATAAACTCACATGCAATATAAACACAACATATAACTCTTTTGCAATAAACACACATGCAAAATGATCTCCAAAGTATACTAAATAAGCATTCAACACTATTGCAATAAACACACATGCAATAAACTCAACACATAACTCTATCGCAATAAACACACATGCAATAAACTCAATATTTAGTAAAGTAAAAATACACTGCTAAACACACAAATGTAATTAACTCGAGACAACCCATGGCGTAACTCTTTTCTCTTGTGACTCTTCTTATAAAATTATTTATAAGCTCTCTATACAAAACACTTTGTAAAATCTCATTTTACATTTCCCAAACACTCTTTGTAAAACTCGGTTTACATTTCTCGAATACTCATTGTAAAACACATTTTTCGTCTCTTAAATACTCTTTGTACAACTCGGTTTACATTTCACAAGACACTTAATTAAAACCCTTTTTATCTCTTGCTCGAGTTTTAAAAACTGAATACTCACCTCAATCCCGCTTTAAGCTCCCAAGCTCTTTCTCTTGATCGAAACTCTAACACAATCCTGCTCAACGTAACATTTATCAACACTATGTTACTTTTGTCCGAACTCAACCCAAAGGATTACGATTAAATAATCTCTTATACTAAATTAGCGAAACTAAAAACATCGCTATAACACCTCATTACCGACACTTATAAATCAACACTAATATATAAGCTCAACCGCCTCATTATATCCAAAAAAATACCAAATTACAGTTTTTCCAAACTTAACCAAACTCAACAAAATCTATCCCAATATCATATAAATCAATAACAACTTATAAATAAGCTCTTTTAAACGACTTTTACCTGAGCCTATAAAATACGGCTACGAATGACTCCGAAATGAACCACCACGAAACTAACTTTCGCTTATACCGAAATGATCCCCTCGACACCAGGAGGACAAATATACTTTTCGTTTATTTATCCGACGAAAAATGAACACCGAATCGCCGTCGAAAGTTTAGCAGTCTTAAACATATTTTCTTTCTTTTTCTTGCTTTGGCGGTGAACAAGAAAGAAAAGAAACAATACACCACGTCACTTGTTTCTTATTCCTTAAGTTATATAGATTATATTACAAATTTACATATATAACCCTATAGTTTGAAGTTTTAACACATATAGTCCCTTGACTAAAAGTGATTACAAATATAGTATTTTTTTCTAGTTTTAGGTCGTTACAATTCTTCCCCTCTTAAAACGATTCCGTCCCGGAATCAGTCCTGGAAAAGATGAGGATAAAGGGTCCTCATATCACTCTCAGTTTCTAGTCATCTCTATCCCAAAACGATTTCTCCATATCACTTTAACTAGTTTAACTATTTTCTTTCTCGGTTGCTTTACACAACAGTTCATATTTATCTGTTCTCAATTTCTCTATCGGTATAACACTTGGTTCTTCATATAAACACTTCTGAAGATAACACACATTAAACATTATGAATATCCCACTGGCAGCTCTAGCTTATAGGTTTAATCTCCAATTCTCTCTAGAACCTTAAACGGACCAATAAATCGAGGGTTTAACTTCCGTCGCTTTCCAAATCCATTAATGCCTTTCCAAGTCGAAACCCCTAATATCACTATCTTTTAAATCTCAAAGACTTTCGATCTCTGCTTTTTGTCAGAATACTCTTTCAATCTTTCATGAGTCATTCACAATTTATCCAGATCTACAACAACCTTGCTGGATGGCGTTAGAAAACCTCTGGACCGAATTTTCTCTTTCTTTCCCCGTTTTAACCAACAAGTGGGAGTACAACACTTTCGTATCAGCACTAGAATAATACGAATTATACGAGTAAACTCTACTTAACCTAGTCGAAATAATGAACAATGGAATATCATAACGAGTCACAATTTCTCCACTTTCTCTTTCTCTTTAGTGGCTAGAAATTAAGCATTCTTACTCAATATATAGATTATAACCCAAATCAGATCATTACGCTTGAAAATCTTGGTAATTCAATAACAAGATCCATCTTAATGTTATCACATTCCCACATCGAAGTTCTAAGTTTGATCCAATTCACTATTCGGGTTTTAATATACTGTTTTAACCCAATACAAGTTACACACTTTGATACAAACTCAGTTATCTTTGATTTCATTCTGAATCACTAATACCTAAATTTTAAATCACGATACACTTTCGTGTTCCCTGAAAGAATAAAATATTTAGATCTATGCGAATCTTGCAAGAGTATCTCACTACTCTTAGGATATTAAATCATATCACGATACACATATATATTATCTTTATTTTCTCTAAGTTTTCTCGATATCATAATTCTCTCTCATTTTAATACTTTCCTTTTCAACTCTCCGTGCTGTGCAATATTCAAAACATCTCGCACAACAACTAAACTAATTGGCCGATGTCTATAAGACGGTATTGATTCTTTCCGACTCAACACATCATCCACCAAATTGGCTTTGGTAACCAACACCACAAATTTAATCACTTAATCACTCTACCCATATTCCCTTACGAATATATAACACTTTATGATTCTGAATACTGTACAAACTCTTGTGATCTACATGGATAATACACTTAGTACCAAACAACTAATAACACTAGATCTTTGACACTAAAATCATTGCAGCTAACTCCAGATCATTAACCGGATAACCTTTTCCACGTCCTTTAATTAAAAGGATAATTCTTATTCCCAGTCCAGTAAAAAGGCTTACTTTCTTGGTTAACTTAGTTACATCCAAAGCTATCTTGGAAAAGTCTTTTACAAACTGTCTATAATAATCTACGAAACTCAAAAAGTTACAATTTTCAATTGGTATTTCTAAAGTTCTCAGCAAAAGACAATAATTCCCTTCTTTAACAAAAGTTTATCTACACTAAGTGTTTCTAAAACCTCACACAAAGGACATCAATTATCTTCCTTATTTCTAGAATATATCGTCAATAAAACACTATTAGACTTGTCCTGGAAATAAAAAACTTTCATACTCGATTCATAAAATCCATAAGCACAACTGGTGCATTCGTTATTCCAAATACCATCACTACAAATTAGTAATGCCCACAACATATTCTAACGTTGCTTTAGGATTATCTCACTGTCTAAGTCAGATATGGTAATATACTAACCTCAATTCAATCTCAGAGAAATAACGAGCTCCCTAAAGTTAATCTATTAAATCGCCAATTCTCGGAGGAAGGTATATACTCTTAATCGTTCGATTATTCAACTCTCTCTATAATCGATGCACATGTCCATTATGCCATCATCTCTTTAAGCTCTTACTGTACTAAACAACAATAAGCCTTAACAACAGGTGTTACATCCGGAACATATTATATCGAAAACACTATATCCCAAATTAACGACATACCCTGTTAATCCTCATAAAAACATTTGCATAATCATCAAATTCATTTTTTTTTTGTTTACTTTCAATCTTACCGATATCTCTTAAGTTACACAACTTATACTATAAGCATCACATAACATTTCTCGTGACGCTTACTAATTACGTACCTTCACTATTCGTCTCTTCGTATGTAAAAACATAATTCCTACTCTTACGGAATTCTTACCAACTCTTTAGAACACAAAATATCGTTACGAATTGCCAACAACGAATCCATGCCAAAAATCACATCAAAACTTTCAAGTTCTATAGGAACCAAAGATTCACAAAACTCTATAATGTCAATCACGATTACACAATAGAAAATACTTTACGTACTTCTACTAATTTCTACCACAATCTCCCTCTCTAAAGCATGTACTAACAAATCACTAGATACAATAAACTTAGCACTAAAGGTCAAAACACAAAAGACCTACTAACACCAGAATCATATCACTGTTCTCATTCCCAATTAAATTATTGGCCGCCCTATGCTTCACACTTAATAAAATTAAGATCTAGTTCCTATTAATTAAAACAAATAACTGCTTTCCCTCAACCCTCACTGGAATAATGCCTTAATTTTTCCACATTCCACACTCTTCACGGTTGCCTTACTACACCGACCCTGACGTGCAGATTGACAAGTTAACAAAATCATTATTTCTCTTTTCCGATTTTCCTAATTACCACGATTCACTTTTTATGAGAAGTTCCACTAAAAACTTCAAATTCTTTCTTCTCCACAATCTAATCCAAGTCAACTGACTACAGCTCCTAGTTGACAAACACTGATTGAGTGAATCTCGTTAGTCCAAAGCATCACCCTATAATATTCAAACAATATAAATCAACATCTGACCCTCAACAGGGTCACCTGAATCAAAAGTCGATTCCATTTCTCGAATCCGCCACATGCAAATTCACGAATCCTCTCATCCTTTGTAGCTCGAAGGATTATAATTCACAAAAACTTTAAGAAAATCACTTTTCTTATTCACACATAACACTTAAACTCTCGATTGGTACACTCTAATTCCAGCCTTAGACTCTTTCTCAAATCGGATAGTATTATTGTGACCCCTGATAATCCCATATATTCTCACAGTATCATGCATCTCGTCTCTAATAACGGATCCTCTAAATGAGTGATCCTTAAAGCACTAACAATACCATAAGAAATATATACACTATGCATACTCGGATTTAATCTCTGTACGTAATTCGCTCCCATATTAATCTCTGAAGATGCCTCAAACACCCCATGTCCACCGTGAACATGCTCACTACGAGTCACTAGTCTCTCCGTATCAATCACCTCGTTATATTGATTGCCAAAATGGGTTGTTCGATTAATTACAATAACACAAGAATAAATGATAAATAAATACTCAAATAACACTCTTCACATATTCCCATCCCCATCCTAAGGTAGACAGGGTCTCTTATGCGAACCGCTTCTTTTGCGAGATTAAGTACTGGTCTCTGTACTCAATTCACTCGCAACGCGGCTCTGATACCAACTTGTAACGCCGTGATTTCCAAAAATACGCCATTTTTAAAAACTTTTTATTTATCAGAGATATTTGCGAAAAGCGTGAATTATAAGTTATTTAAACTTACTCAATTGCGGTTCTTAACAGAAACCACGAGTTACTTCACAAAACACTTTTACACATTATGATAAAATTTATATATTACTTTACAACTCTTTCACATATATTATACAACTCAAAAAGGGCGCGATACAAGTTTCACAAAAGAAGGGAAAACTACCCCAAAGCACCCTCTCACAAGTCAACTGCAGCTAAGCCACCTACGAGCAAAAGACACATTTTGAAAAAGAGGTATCAGCAAAGCTGGCGAGTAATCAGGGTAATAAGTATTATAAAACAGGTTTATAATAACTAAACACGTCTCGAGTTCCCAAACCTTGTCCGCCCGAAAAGGTCACAATAACACATAATTATGATTAAATGCATGTAACACTTTTGATTAAACTCTATAATCAACTCTATGCATTAATCCTCAAGTCTCTGTACGTCTCAGTCTCTAGTCTCAACCTCAAGTTCCTTAGATATAAACACACAATCCAAGGGATCCCCATTATTAGCTACTCGTGCATACGACAATAATATAATAAACTAGGTCGCGACTCCTATTTATTATAATAACTCGTATGCTACTTTCGCAGATCCGACTCACAACCGCCAGTCAACGATTGTTTTGCCGTTTAGGAAGTAATAGAAGCGACTCATGACACCGCATCTCAGTCGGGCACTATCCACTTCTAGTCAGTCCAACGTGACATAAATCCGTTTAAACCCTACGGTAGACAGGAATCGCTCGCTGTCAAATATGTCACTCCAGTACGAGACACATGTCCCAATACCACGGTGTATCCAAGAGTCTAGAATTGAATACGTCACTGTTTGGCTAGCCACTCTCTTACCTAGTTTCAACTCTACTAGGTCACAATCACTGATAAAATGAGTAGCTTCTACCCATTCCTACCCAGGCACAGCATGCTAGGGTCACAATTATAGGTCTCTATTGCAATAAACTCACATGCAATATAAACACAACATATAACTCTTTTGCAATAAACACACATGCAAAATGATCTCCAAAGTATACTAAATAAGCATTCAACACTATTGCAATAAACACACATGCAATAAACTCAACACATAACTCTATCGCAATAAACACACATGCAATAAACTCAATATTTAGTAAAGTAAAAATACACTGCTAAACACACAAATGTAATTAACTCGAGACAACCCATGGCGTAACTCTTTTCTCTTGTGACTCTTCTTATAAAATTATTTATAAGCTCTCTATACAAAACACTTTGTAAAATCTCATTTTACATTTCCCAAACACTCTTTGTAAAACTCGGTTTACATTTCTCGAATACTCATTGTAAAACACATTTTTCGTCTCTTAAATACTCTTTGTACAACTCGGTTTACATTTCACAAGACACTTAATTAAAACCCTTTTTATCTCTTGCTCGAGTTTTAAAAACTGAATACTCACCTCAATCCCGCTTTAAGCTCCCAAGCTCTTTCTCTTGATCGAAACTCTAACACAATCCTGCTCAACGTAACATTTATCAACACTATGTTACTTTTGTCCGAACTCAACCCAAAGGATTACGATTAAATAATCTCTTATACTAAATTAGCGAAACTAAAAACATCGCTATAACACCTCATTACCGACACTTATAAATCAACACTAATATATAAGCTCAACCGCCTCATTATATCCAAAAAAATACCAAATTACAGTTTTTCCAAACTTAACCAAACTCAACAAAATCTATCCCAATATCATATAAATCAATAACAACTTATAAATAAGCTCTTTTAAACGACTTTTACCTGAGCCTATAAAATACGGCTACGAATGACTCCGAAATGAACCACCACGAAACTAACTTTCGCTTATACCGAAATGATCCCCTCGACACCAGGAGGACAAATATACTTTTCGTTTATTTATCCGACGAAAAATGAACACCGAATCGCCGTCGAAAGTTTAGCAGTCTTAAACATATTTTCTTTCTTTTTCTTGCTTTGGCGGTGAACAAGAAAGAAAAGAAACAATACACCACGTCACTTGTTTCTTATTCCTTAAGTTATATAGATTATATTACAAATTTACATATATAACCCTATAGTTTGAAGTTTTAACACATATAGTCCCTTGACTAAAAGTGATTACAAATATAGTATTTTTTTCTAGTTTTAGGTCGTTACATTTTATCTTCAAAATAATAATGTAAGTAAGTCGTTAGGTAAAAACTACAAGTTCGTAGCAAATTCACAAGTTTCGATCTGTGTCAGTGATATTATTACTAGTATTTTTCTAGTGTAAATAAACAGGTAGTAGAAGCGTTTCATGGAACATGTTACATCCTTACACTGTGTTCCCGAGATTTTTTTTCTGGAAAAATTAAAGGAAAGGAAAAGAAGCAGGAAGAAAATAAAAAAGAGAACGTGTTCCCGAGTTTTTAAGTGGAGAGAAGAGAAAGGAAGTGGAAAGAATTTGTTCCATTTTTCTCTCTTTTTTTTCTTTCCAACATTGAGAAGATTTGGAAAGAAAATTATATTTTGTACATTTTTTTTTTAAATTAATCCACAAATTATCTTTAAACAAATATTATTCATGTTTATCTTTCCTCGCTAAACTCAGGAACAGGGTGTTAGGTGTTGGATTTGGAAGAGAAGAAATAATTTGATTCTTGTCGAGTTAGAAGATAATGTTGTGACTTTCACCTATGACATTTTTCACGA
The DNA here is from genome assembly GCA_910822075.1 of Senecio squalidus. Classification (NCBI taxonomy): domain Eukaryota; kingdom Viridiplantae; phylum Streptophyta; class Magnoliopsida; order Asterales; family Asteraceae; genus Senecio; species Senecio squalidus. The sequence goes on from CAJVGC010000001.1 coordinate 14,332,995, forward strand.
GTTATAATGAACTCTTATGATTCTTGAATAAGTTTGATAGTCGAGTTATAACGTGTGGCAATTTGTGTCACCATTATGATTTAAGTGTAATAGGATTAATTTGTTAACCAATATAATCTTAAAAGCTGTAAGAGCGCTTATGAAGGGGGGGTCAACGAAGACAAGCAAATTTCGACGACGGGTGGACAACGGTCAGACGGAAAAGGCCTCCGGTGAAGGGTGCGACATGGACGGAGAAGGAGGGTGTCACTTCCTTTTATGTGGCGAACCTTCCGAACAATTGTTCTCCCACACTGCTGAGAGAGTTTTTTCGGAAATATGGAAAGGTGGTGGACGTGTATGTGGCTGGGAAGATGGATAGAAGTGGGAAGAAGTTCGCCTTTGTCAGATTCAGCGACGTTGGAGATGTGAAGGAAATGGAAAGGTCACTCAATGGTGTCAAGTTTAGATCCAATGAGCTACTGGTCAATGTTGCGCGTTTCTCCAAGATTGTTGGTCCGGCTCGGGCTATCCCGTCTCACAACTACAACAAAAACAACAATAGGGTTACTGTTACGCGGTCTGTTCCTCAGGGTGGAGGTGGTAGAATTGATAGGTCATTTGTTGATGCTCTCACTGGAAAGGTTCCCCCACCCCCACCGCCCCCTGCTCTTTTTCTCAAGCAGTCTAGGTCCATGACTCTAATGTTGGCAAAGGACACGTTGATGGCGGAAACCCTCTCTTTTGACCAACTGGTATCTGTCAAGGAATTTCTATCGTCTATCCTCCCATACGATCATGAACTGAAATACCTTGGTGGCCTGAAGGTGCTTCTTAAATTTCGGGGAGCTGTGGAGGCAAAGGAGTTTATGGGGAATAAAGAAATTTGGAAAGAATGGTTCAAATGGGTAATTCCGGGAGACAGTGATGAAATGGGGTTTGAACGTTTGGCATGGGTTAAAATCTTTGGCTTACCAATCAAATTTTGGGATGTCGATAACTTCTCTGCAATTGCAAATAAGTTTGGAAGAACTGTGGCCCCGTTCGATGACATAGAACATCGATCGGATTTGTCATATGGTAAGGTTGGTATCATGACTAGCTTTTGTCGTAAAATTAACGATGAAATGGTCATTTCGACGGATGGTAGAACTATTAAAATTGGTATTATAGAAACGGAAGAAGATGTTTCTCCGTTTAAGCCTGTAGAAGTGTACAACGATCTTTCGTCTGAAGATGAATCGGTTAAGGATGATGATGGGGATATTAGCGTGGGTGTCTCTGATACCTTGGTTGGTAATGTAGATCGGGAACCAGGCGAATTTGTTCCTGAGGATGATGACATGGAGATGGTTTCGCCGGAAAAATTGATTTCAATGGAGGACGATGAACAGGCGATGCACTCACCGGGAAAATTGAAGGGGAAGAGTCACGATGGTTTTAATGTGCATGGGAAACAGGAGAATATGGTGGCTGACTGTGCAGAGAATGTTGGGAAGGATCATGTGGGACCAGCTTCGACAATTAATCTTGGGGAACAGGAAGTCAATTCCGGTTTTTTAAATTTTAATACTGAGGCTCCTAGATTCTTTTCTGGTTTTGGGCCTTCACAGCCCAATACCCCCACTGGACCTCCTTTGTCGAATTTTGGAGTTGGGCCTGGAAATTCCCCAAACGTGGATTGTAGCTCAAAAAAACGCAAAAGGGTTTCTTACAGTACTATGGTAGTAGGTGCTTTGTGTTTTCCTCCTCCCCCTAGATTCGATCTAAACGACACTGCTGTTCCTTCTAGTTCTGGAATTATCAGCGATTCTTGTTCCATGGCATCTTCTAATGAGAAGGAACTCGAGAAAACTGCAGAAATCGGATGTGAGGTGGGGTTTGAAATTAACCCCGAGAACCAGGTATTGAAGAGTGTTTTGGAGGTTATTGGTGAGAACAATGTGCCCCAATGAATGTTCTTTCCCTAAACATAAGAGGAATTGGGTTGAACCACAAGGTGAGATGGCTTAAACGGCTCAAGGCAAAACACAAACCGAATTTTGTTGGTCTGCAGGAAACAATGATGGCTGATTATAATAATATTGATGTTAGCGGGTGTTGGGACTCTGATAACTATGAATTTGTTGGAAGTAATTCGGTTGGTAGATCAGGTGGGTTGCTCTGTTTATGGGACAGAGACTTCTTTACTATTGAAGTTTCAATGCAAGATAGATTCTTCTTAATTTGTGGAGGTAAGTGGAGGGGTGTACGGGGGAAAAAAATTTTCGCCAATATATACGCACCTCAAGCACCTACTGAAAAGATCAGGTTATGGAATGAGTTGATCGATATTAAAAATAATAATCCGGGTATCTGGGTCTTTCTTGGGGATTTTAATGCGGTGCGGAGTTCTGACGAACGTTTTAACTCGGAATTCTGCCCTGCTACGGCCGCGGCTTTCAACAGTTTTATTCTCAATGCGGGTCTTCACGAGTATACCATGGGAGGGCTCAGGTTTACGTATTGTTCTTTGGTTGGGGCTAAACTGAGTAAGTTAGACAGGTTCCTTGTTTGTTCGGATTTTTTGGGTCTTTTTCCCTCTGCATGTGTTACGGCACATCCTCGTGAATTATCGGACCATAGCCCTGTAACACTTTCTTGTATCAAAATTGACTATGGGCCCCCACCATTCCGTTTCTTTAATTCATGGTTGCTTAGAGATGGTTGCGAATCCACTGTAATCAGAGCCTGTTCTCGCTTCCATGGGTTCGGGAATCCTGATTCTTTCCTTCTGGCCAAGCTTAAATTTATAAAGGTTGAACTTCGTATGTGGAGACGAACAGGACATAATGAGGAGAATTCAGAGCTTCTCTTGGCAAAGGATCTAATTAAAACTCTAGATTTTATCGCCGAATCTAGATGCCTTACACCGCAGGAACTCATCTATAGGAGGGATGGTATCAAAAAGATGGTGGAAATTGAGAAACTTATCACGCTTGACATTAAACAGAAATCAAAAATCAAATGGGCAATTGATGGGGACGAAAACTCCAAATTTTTTCACGGGTTTTTGAATAACAGGAATAGACGTAGCAGAATGCATGGGCTGAATATAAATGGTCAGTGGATTTCGGATGCTAATCAGGTTAAGATGGAGGTGTTCGAGTTTTTTAACTCTAAATTCAAGGAGGAGTGGCCTTCCCGTCCCAAATTGGTGAGTCCTATGTTTAAAAAATTTTCGAGTCACGATGCTGATTTTTTAGAAACAACATTCTCTTTGGAGGAAATAAAGAGTGCTGTTTGGGCTTGCGGTGGAGACAAGGCTCCCGGTCCCGATGGTTTTACTTTTGCGTTTATTAAAAAGTTTTGGGACGTTCTCAAAGGTGATTTCTTGAATATGGTGCGGCATTTTGAAAGATTTGGAAGGCTTACCCATGGCTGTAATTCTTCGTTTATAACTCTTATTCCCAAAATAAAAGACCCCATCAATTTAAGTGATTACCGTCCGATTAGTCTAATCGGATGTTTGTATAAGGTAATCGCGAAAATGCTTGCCAATAGGCTGAAGTCAGTGATTGGTAGTGTTGTTGATGTTACTCAAACGGCTTTTATCAAAGGAAGAAATATTCTCGAAGGCCCTCTAATTATAAATGAAGTTTGCAACTGGACTAAAAAGAAGAAGGGAAAAGCTCTTATTTTCAAAGTTGATTTTGATAAGGCTTTTGATTCTGTTAATTGGGAGTACTTAGACTCGATCTTGGATCAAATGGGTTTCGGTGATACTTGGAGGAAATGGATGTCAGGTTGTGTTTCTTCCGCTCGGGCTTCGATTCTTGTTAATGGAGTGCCAACCAAGGAATTCCACCTTAACAAAGGAATTAGACAAGGGGACCCTCTTTCCCCTTTCTTATTTATTATTGCTATGGAAGGTCTTAATGTGGCTCTTAAAGCGGCGGTGGTTAAAGGCATTTTTAAAGGAATCTCTATCCCTAACGGTGACACGGTGATATCTCATATGTTCTATGCGGACGACGCCATTTTTGTTGGTGAGTGGGAGAAAAAGAATCTTAAAAACCTTGCGAGAATTCTGCGGTGTTTTCATGTCTCTTCCGGTCTAAAAGTTAATTTTCACAAATCAAAAGTCTTTGGTATTGGTGCGAATTCGAACGAAGTTAATGATTGGGCTAATGTGCTTGGATGTGAGCCGGCTAGTTTACCGTTTATGTACCTTGGAGTTCCCGTTGGGAAGAATATGAACTTAAAAAATTCATGGAAACCGGTCGTCGATAGGTTCCTTGCAAAGTTGTCTCTGTGGAAGGCTAGAACCTTATCTTTTGGGGGGAGGTTGACCTTGATCAAAAGTGTACTTGGTAGTCTCCCGATCTATTATTTCTCTCTTTTTAAAGCACCTTGTGGAGTTATCGAGCAACTTGAAAGTATAAGAAGGAAATTCTTGTGGGGAGGTACGGAGGATAAAAGAAAGATACATTGGGTTGCTTGGGATAAAGTAACTACTTCCAAAGACAAAGGGGGGCTTGGTGTTGTTCCACTTCGAAACTTTAATATTGCACTCATTATGAAATGGTGGTGGAGACTAAAATCGGAACCTAATAATCTGTGGTGTCGCGTTATTAATGACATACATAGATTGGGGGATAAACCTTGGGACGTGCTGAGTAAGAAGAGCTTGGGAGGAGTTTGGAACAATATTGTTGCATTTGCGGATGCTTCATCTAACACCAGTCACTCTTTTTTTAATGTGTTTTCTTGTGTAATAGGGAAAGGCGATGGTACCTCTTTTTGGTGGGACGATTGGAGTGGTGCGGGTGTTTTGAAATCGGTGTATCCTCACATTTACAAGTTAGAAAAGAAAAAAAGGTGTAAACTTGATGAACGTATTCGGAATGGTGCACCGTGTTGGGACTGGTCTGCAGCTCCGTCTAGTTCGGTGGAGATCAGCGAGTTGACAGTTATCGAAGGTATTATGCGTGCTTTCCGGCTTGGTCTGAACCAGGATACTTGGAAGTGCAATCTCGGGACTGAGGGGCTGTTTCGGGTGGACCTCATGCATCGTTTACTGGGCAAATCTAATGTCGGTTCAGTGGTTGATAATGCAAATTGTCTTCCCTCTATGAAAAGCATTCCGATTAAAGTCTCATGCTTCACTTGGAGGGCTGCTTTGAATAGAATTCCTACTGCTACGGAACTCGCTAAACGGGGAATTGGTGGTGTTTCCACTAGCTGCTGTTTTTGTATTAATGGTATGGAGGATTCGGACCATATTTTCGTTCTTTGCCCTTTTGCTAAATTGCTTTGGAACCGGCTGCAACTTTGGTGTGGTATCACGTTAGTGCGAAGTCACTTTATTAAAGTGAGAGAGGTGCTGGATTTTGCTTCAAGGAGGGGAAGCTGTCCAAAGAGGAAGGAACTGATCTCGGCTATTATTCAAGGCACTTTATGGAGCATTTGGAGGGCTCGGAATGATAGGGTTTTCAACTGCAAGCCTTGCTCCATTAACACAATCCTTGATAACATTATCTCTTCGGTGTTTTTTTGGGTTAAGCATAGGAGAGTCGGGTTGGTTAGTACGTGGGAGTCTTGGCTTATTGCCCCTCTCTTGATCATGTAATCTGTTTTTTTTTCTTATGTTCTTTCCTGTGTACTCTTTGGTGGTTCCCGGCTAGCTTCTTGTTGGTCGGGTTCCCCTGTTTTAATCTATTTGCCGGTTCCAAAAAAAAAAAATATAATCTTAATAAATATCCAACAAATTCGGGAGAATATGAAGTGCACGCTTATTTGAACTTATCTTGATTGTTTAGAAGAAGCCCCTAAATCCAATGGATTTATTTCGTTTAATATTGCTTTATTAAAAAATATCATGAAAATCCGAATTTGACTCGAAATATTAAACCCGATTTGGACCGGTTTGGTAGTTAATAAACTTCCGAATGGCATTATATTACAGGTTCCTATAACTCCCCGTTTTTGGTTAATACTTTTGGTACGCTTTTCATAATCAAACTCACGGTTTCTTGTTTTTTAATTCTGAGTTTTGTCCGATAAAAGATTTTGATTGTACCATCAAAATATCTTTAATCTAGAAATGACTACACGACTATCACAAATCTTTAATCAAAACCCTAAAATACAATATAATTGATATTGCTCTTATGAATCTAAAATAGGTTTTGTTAGTTGGGAATGATTTGGTGAAGCTTGACTTAAAATTAATACTCAGCTGTTTTAGGTGATACTCACCCTACTATATGGGTATTTGATTTTGTCTATTTCTCTCATTTTATATGTTTGAAAATTGCATAAGATGTGGTTGCGATAGTCCTTGATATTAGTTCTTGAGAAACGGAAGCAAATTGATGCATAATTGCATAGGTATTATTATTATCAACAATGAAGGGAAAATCCCCATTTTTACAGATCCAAATGGATGGTATTGAGTTAATTACAGAAAACTTCCCGCCCAACTAACTATATAACAAACATATGAAATATTTACAAAAAGCCCCCTCAATTGTTAGGTTAAATTGTGGGATACAACAAGCTGAGCTTTTGTAGGGCAACTCGAGCCCGAGCTCGAATTTGACTCGATCAAGTCGACTTTTTATCGAGCTTTCCGATTCCATATATATTTATATACATTAACGGCCGGATAGTTAATATGAATATATAGATTAAATATAAATTCTAAAATAACCTACATTCTATAAGGACTTGCTTTGAATTTATTATTATTAAAATTTTATTTAATTTAATTTAAAATGGTTTGGTTATCAGATATGATGTTTATGTTTATATCAGCGGTTTTCGAGTCAAGTCGACCTTGAGCCTACCTTAATTACATCAACTCAGTTGGTTTGCTGCTCAGACAAACAAAAGATATAAACTAAGAATTAGAGAATGTTGATGGATGATGTGAGTTCAATTCATAGATTATAGTGGACTACGTCAACTAAATTTACATATAGGGACTAGTAATTGACACAAGTTTGAATCATTCTTAGATTTTGTAGCTTTGGATAAAAAATTCGGTAAGATTAGGTTTGAATTGTTCCATTCAATAAGTTTTTGACTTTAACTCATAAAAAAAGTAACTTAATGTGATAATTATCATAAAGTGTATTGCTCCGGTATATTTATTTAATTGAATCAAAATCAATTTTCTATAATATGACTTTGCTTTATTCCAATTCAACTTCTTTTTTGTTAGGTACCAAAACATGCTACCAAATAAATAATTTTGTAAAACTTGGAACATACTAACATTTAAACAAAATCATTATAAAAAATAAACATATCTATTATAGCAATTGATTGGTTCACAAACTTCCTTGAATACCTTATACACATGTTTTTTTCGAGTCTACCTTTGACTAAGCAACCTTCATTACTCGTCAAATATGCGATCAAATACAATTTTTAAGTGTTCATTTTCTATTTTGATTTTCCAGATATAATGTATACCTTTCTCTGTAACCAATCAAAAGAGCTTTTAATAAATATATGTGATAATTGGACAATTTGTGGAGTAAATTACCAAAATAATCACATATCACTTATACCTTACAAAAATAATTACCTAATTCACGACAGATTTTACGTGACATTTTTTTCGTCGGGAAAGTACACATATTTTAATCAGACCAATAAAAATTTGACACGTTGTCGCGACACTATTCATTTCTCGCGTCAATATTCATTTTCGCGACGACGTGTCTGGTTTTTATTGGTCTTATTTTGTTTTATGTACTTCTCGTGACGATAAAGTGTCGCGAGAAATTCGTCACGAATCAGGTGATTATTTTTGTAAAATGTAAGTGATAAGTGATTATTCTGGTGATTAATTCTTTTTTTTTTCTTTCAAAAAGCTAGTTGCTAAGAGTACATTAGTCTTTGTAACAACTTTAATCGTTTTCAATTGTACCAAGTTCAAAGTTTACTATTATGTTATTTGTACCGTAGAAGTACTAAGCATACAATATTTTATTCATCTGTAATGTCGTAGTTATTATAAATAATCAAACTCGAGTGTCAGTAAATAAACACAAAGGCTAGGGTCCAACAAAGGATGTGGTTTAAGTAGATGCGGTACAAAGTGAGGTACATGCCTACGACGAAACAAACGAAGGATACATGCGGATGGGGTTCAAGAAAGGCAAGGAGAGAGAAGATAGTTGGTGACGTACTAAGCTAACGTTAAATATCTTGAGAACGACGCGTCTAGTTATTAAAACGATGGTTACCAATGAAAGAATAATAAAGAGTATTTTTTCAGATTTTTATTTTGATTTTTAGTACTTACATGTATGTGTTAAGACTACGCGGTGTGGGGCGTTTTTTGCCCCAATCACGCCGCCACATAAGCTAATAACGCCCCTATCACGCCTCCCCCCACTCCGGTGGGGGCGTTATCGACGAAAAAACCACCACGGCGTGAGCAGAATAACGCCGTGGTGAGGGGAAAAAAGGAAGGCAACGGTCGATTAAGTCTAGCAACGGTCAAGAGGAAAGCAAACCAACGGCTAAATTTAAACCAAAACCTAAAAATCCTCTATAAAAACCAACTCATTTTTATAAAAATAACCACAAACAATCTCTCTTTCTCACTCAATTTTTATAACATTCTCTAAATTTTTATAACATTCTCTCAATTCTCTCAAATGGATCCCAACAACAACAACAATCAAAACAACCCCAACCAATGGAACCAATGGTTCAACCCTAACCTCAACCAATATCAAAACCCAAACCAATATCCACAATTTCAAAACCCTAACCAATATCAAAACCCCAACCAATATCAACACCCAAACCAATTTCAAAACTTTAACCAACTTCCAAACCCTAACCAATATCCCCAATTTTACCAACAATCTCCACCACCACAACGACCATCCCAAGACCCGCTATACCAAGGCGGGTCGTTCCAACAGTTGCTTAACCTCCGCGATTTTCCGCAAGTGCCTCCATTTGACGTTGACCGTAACCGCGGATTGGTCGATTCTGAAGACGATGACGTTGTTCCGGAAACTCAACCGGAAAGTATGTCGGCCCGTGGGAAGAGGAAACATAAGAAGAAAGAAACTGAATCCCAAAGAGGCAAAACCGAAAAGAAGAGGTGGACCGAACGGGAGGAGGTCGCACTTGCTTCAGCATGGTCGTCGACATCCGAGGACCCCATTTTGGGAAATGATCAACATTCACCACTTTACTGGGCAAGTGTTCGTGACAAATTCTTCGCCAAGATGCTTAAAGATGATCCCTCTTACAATCGTACCAACGACATGATTTCGAGCAAGTGGACCGACTTACGAAGAAAGGTCAAAAAATTCAACGGGATTTTTCGACAAGCCCAACAAAGTAGAACAAGCGGTCAAAGTGATAAACAAGTGCTCGAACATGCTCTGGAGGTATACCGCACCAGAATGCAAGCGGGTTTCCAACATTACGCGTCTTGGAAAATATTGAGAAGAAGCCCGGTTTGTCAACATGTACCAACATCTGGAGGGTCCTCAAAAGCGCGCAAAACATCGGAGTCTAGTAACCCCTCCACTCCCGCCACTCCGGTATCACCTTTTGCTGGAATCGATCTCAACGATGATGATGATGATGATGATCTTCAGTTGGAGGAAGAGATTCCAAGACCGATTGGTAGAGATCAAGCAAAGGCAAAAGCGCGCAAAGGAAAGGGCAAAGTCGCTGCTTCTTCTTCGGGGGCCGAAGAATCACTCCAGTATATTGGGAAAAAGTTCGGGGAATTTACTGAAACTGCTCAAGAAAAAGTGCGAGCAAAAGCGTTAAAGACGATCATGACGGACACCATTCATCTCGGGGAGCCTTACAAAACAATAGCGGAAGAAGAAAAGAAAAGGCTTATCGAGAAATTTTTTTTTCAATATATGTAGTATTTTTTTTATTGTAGTATGTTTTTTTTTTAATAAATTGTAGTATGTTTTGTTTTAAATAAATTGTAGTGTGTTTTTTTTTTTTTTTAATAAAAATACAACTTTTTAAATAAATTATATAATAAAAATACAAAATAAACTCAATCACTCCATATCATCATCACTTACACACAACCACTCCACCCATTTTTATCACTCCACATCATCACACTCTCTTTCCTACAAATCACACTCTCTTTTCTACAAATCACCTCTATCACTCCAAATCATCACTCCAAATCACTTACCACTCCGCATAGTCTAAGGAGATAAGAATCGATATCATATTACCTGAATATTTGGTTTATCTTGGTTATATCAAACGTGAGACCGGTTGGTGATAGCGTCTAGTCTAGTGATAAAGTATATCATAAAGAAAAACTACTAAACATGTGATTTACCTACATCAGTCGTGGGAGCGTCTAACGATGACGTATATCTTAGAAGGAGAAAAAAAAACTAATAAAGAAAAAAGGAAATGATTATGGAAATGTAAGAAGAAAAAGCATGTAAATAGTACACATGACATATGACATATATACTTATGAGAATGATGATTAGTTTGTGACAGGAAAGAAAAGAAGCATGAAAGAGAAACAAACACATATAAAAAGTGTATGTCCTTTGTTTCTTTAAAATTCATATTTTACACCCATTTTCATCAAACTCTCTCTCCTTGTAATTACATTATAAAACCCTCTCCCTCCATCACAAAACAAGCAACATCAATGGCTTCTCGTTGTTTTTACTTTTCTTTTTGTGGTTGGTCTACTCTTAAATCCAATGATACCCATCCTTCGATTCGTGGTATGTTTCAAATCTTCATTTTTTTATCATAATCAGTGCGGAGCAGAGTAGACAGTTGTCCCTATCGTAATTTTGTATATAATATATTAATGTGTTTGATAAATGTTTCAGAGAAAGGTGATAGTGAAAGTGATAAGTTAAAGGTGCCAGTTTTTAAAGAGTATAAGTTAGATGCACTTAAAAGTGCAACTGGTGGATTTTCTGTGGAGAATATTGTGTCGGAACATGGCGAAAAAGCGCCGAATGTTGTGTATAAAGGAAAGCTTGAAGATGATGATCGTTTAATTGCGGTTAAACGGTTTAACAAGTCTGCTTGGCCCGATACTCGCCAGTTTTTGGTAAACTACACGATACCGCTAGGACAAAGGCCCTTTAGTTGTTTAGACTTTTAAAAAGTTTAAAAAAAAATATGATTAGTTTTTATTTTATTTTATATATAATGTGGTCAATGAGGGGTAAACATGTTACCTAGTGGTCCCATGTTTCAGATCTGGTGAAATTACTCTCAATATTTTGATTTTGATTGACAGGTGGGTAACAATTTTACTTTTAACCATGGATTTACAAAATTGGCAAGATTGCCCCTTTGTGACCGAATAACCCGCAACTATGTTTTTTGGGTGCATTATGGTGACCCTTTCATGGGTCTACACGAGACGGAGCCAAGATGGGGACATAGTAAACAGTTTTCCCCACAACAATTTTTCCGCAATATGATATTTTTAAAATTTTGCACCTATAAATCAAAATACTCTTACTTTGCCCCCACGTGAACAATGAAAATTTATGGCTCCGCCCCTGGGTTTAGTTGATATGGGTGAGTAGTTAGTCTGTCTTACTTCTTTAGGATTTTAAGGCTACTCGTACGCCTTTGATATGCAAAATCGAGATGTATGTTTATATGTGTATGCAGTGTGATAACTGATGACCGTCAAAATATATAAATTTCTTCAATATGAAGTGAAGTAATTACTTGTTATACGCTTTTTAGGAGGAAGCAAAAGCAGTTGGACAGCTTAGGAGTCAACGATTAGTTAATTTGCTCGGATGTTGTTGTGAAGGAAATGAGAGATTGCTAGTGGCGGAGTTCATGCCTCATGAAACTTTGTCTAAACATTTGTTTCATTGTGAGTCGTTTGTACATTTTCATTGTGAATCGTTGTATGTGAACTTACGAATTATAATGTATAACTTATTTAGGGGAAAGCCAACCATTGAAATGGGCAATGCGTTTACGGGTGGCTCTGTATTTGGCACAAGCATTAGACTACTGCACTGTTAAAGGGCGGTCTTTGTACCACGACCTCAATGCTTACAGAGTCTTGTTTGATCAGGTAACTAAACAGTCTACTACAAAAGTTTTCGTAGAGGTAGCATTCGACCTCTTAACTTATAATTGGGTTGATTCGACCTCTTAACATTCTACTACTAAACATTCTACTACTAAGTTGTAAAAGCATTATATTCGAAAATGATATATTATTGATATAATATAATTTTAGTAATCATATTTGGCATACTAATTATCTGTAAATAAGTTTTTGGACAAAAAGTACTAGTGTTGATTTGAACGAGTTTTGACCCGTTTCGCAATCGCAACCCGCACGACTAGTTCGTTATATAGTCTATAAATTTTTTAGATCTTTTTTCTTTCTATTTGTCTATTTGTTCTTATTATTGAATCTGGCCTGGCAGGAGTGCAATCCCAGGCTCTCGTGTTTTGGCCTAATGAAGAATAGCCGAGATGGAAAAAGCTATAGCACAAATTTAGCTTTCACCCCACCGGAATATATGAGAACAGGTATAACAAATTTTCAATAAAAGGGTAAAGAATTAATGATCTCGTAGAGTAAGAGAAAACTTATGTTATATTACTCATATGTAGGGCGAGTGATAGCAGAGAGTGTAATTTACAGTTTCGGCACCATACTGCTTGATCTTCTGAGCGGAAAGCATATTCCCCCAAGCCATGTAAAGTTCTTTTAAGTTTTGTGTGTCTGTTTACATGTAGATTTATTAAATCCATTAATCTTTAAGACATCAATGTTTGCAGGCACTTGATTTGATAAGAGGGAAGAATTTCCAGATGCTAACGGACTCATGTTTAGAGGGTCAATTCTCTAACGATGATGGAACAGAATTGGTAAGAATAGCATCACGATGTTTGCAGTATGAACCTCGAGAAAGACCCAATGCCAAATCTGTCGTGGCTTCCCTTGCTCCTCTTCAGAAACAAACCGATGTAAAAACTGTTTATTCTAAAAGATTTACTCGCTTAATATCAGAATGTATTTTTCTTGTTTTAATATAGTGACATTTAACAGGCTTCGTCTCTTGTCTTGATGGGAATTAATAACGAACCGGAACCAGCAGCAGAAATATCAAACCTATCACCACTTGGAGACGCTTGCTCGAGAATGGATTTAACTGCCATACACGAGATACTGGAAAAGATTGGTTATAGTGGCGACGAGGGGGTAACAGATGAGGTATTCTCTTAAACACAATAAAAATGATTGATATAACTATATTAATACTTGTTCAAGTAGAATTTAGTTTTGTTTATTTTCTTCAGCTCTCGTTCCAAATGTATACAAGTCAGTTACAGGATACGTTAAACGGTAAGAAGCATGGGGACAATGCTTTTCGAGCCAAGGACTTCACCACTGCTATCGAATGTTACACAAACGTAAGTTATATAAATATAAATATTGACATTACTGTAAAAGACAAACTTTCTTCTTTCGTTAAATATTTAATCTTGGTTTTGCAGTTTATTGAGAGTGGAACAATGGTGTCACCGACTATGTACGTAAGACGTTGCTTAAGTTATTTGATGAATAACAAAGCACAAGAAGCTTTAGGAGATGCAATGCAAGCACAAGTCATAAATCCTGATTGGCCGATTGCACTTTATCTTCAAGCGGCTGCTCTATTTAGCCTCGGAATGGACAATGATGCTCGTGAAACACTTAAAGATGCGGTTTCGTTGGATTCTGAAATGAAAGGAAAATGAAATGTGTAAAGTTGGTGTTGGGTTCGTTTTTCTGTTTCTAGGAAATGTGGTTTTAGTGGTGGATATGTGCATTGTTCTTGTTCCCATCAATGAACTGAAGTGTTTGTAATGTTCGTTTATCGAATTAAATGAGTTCAACTATCTAAAACAGTCGTCTACTATTCAAGATAACAATTTTTTTTATAAGTTGTAACACATAAGTGATAAATTCGATCCATTAATCTATGATGAGTTGATTCAGATTATGTTTCTATATCTAGATGTCCAATGGGTATAATAAAAAAAAAACTGTTGAACGGGTATGTTTATCAAAATCCATAAATAAATAACACGGAATTGTGAATTTTGAAAATCTAATAGAAATCTTTGAAGGAGTCTTTCAAGGACGAAAAAGGAATCGACAAAATAGTTCAATTTATCAATTATTCACCAACTTATATATATATATCAAGCAAGAAAAATCCAAGATTTGGTAGGAAAAAAGTTATTTGATGGTTCTAATAAATTATGATTTGCTTAATTCATGGGCTTATAAAGTATTAATATGTATACTATGTGTTTAAACTTAAGCATAAAAAGAATGGCAAATTAAAAAATAGGAAAAATAAGTTGGAGCCACAACAATACAACAATCAAATAGCGGAAAGTTAAAGGTACTAAAATAAACTAAATTTTGTAATAGCAAATGACTAGTCTATATATCCGCGTAATATGCGAAAAACTATATACAAATAATACATATTCTCTAGTCATATTCTTTAAACTACCAGATTTTTATGTTTTTTTAAATAATTTTTATAGGGGCATATTTTGACCGTCTCGTTTAGGGCAACATCCGATAAATTTGAACTTAAGGGTTCGACTAAAGAAACTTTTATAAACGGCCCTTGGTCTTATTATTTGGTCAAAGCTCTATCCAACTATTTATGCAAACTTGAAAAGCCAATGAAACTATTGCTGACAAACTGATCACATATCTAAGTATCAGAAAAACCCAACTTTGAATTGGCCCTTGCTGTTATGAACCTTCTTTTAATAGAAATATTTTGTGCCAAATTACCTATATACCCTTGAACCAATCAATACACACAAAATACCAAACTCTTTTCGGTATTGGGTCATTCAAAGAATTAAAGATAAACGTATAAACATGGTTCAACGATTTATCTACGTATATAGATAGTATTAGTATATAACTATATTTTCCGTTAGTAATTTTTAACTAGCAATATCAAAAGTAGCTGACTGGCCAAGAAGTTGCGTGTTCAAGTCTTAAGGGGAATAATTGTTTATGTGCAAGTATTTGTTTAACAAATGTCAAATATATCACATGTAACTAGAGAAGACCCGAAACTTTATAACCAAGTGTATCAAGATTTGCCTGTAAATCACGATCTTTAAGAAGCATCGTCTCATTTTGTTTTTGTTTCTTAAAAGCGTCACATATAAAAGGGGAAGCATAGAGCAAATCGATGTATCAGCAAATTAAAACCAAGAAAGACGATATAATTTAGCAGAAGTACCGACAATTTTTTTTAGATAGTTAATACAGACTAATCTATACTATTATTTATTAATCATCTAAACAGTAATGTGCAAAAACTGCAGTATGGTCATTAACGAGTTGGACTAGAGATCTAAAAAATCACCAAAAACCGATTCACTTTGATTGTCTGCGAGAATCAATCAGTTGGCCTATGAGATTTGTTATCTGTAAAAATAAAAGGAGAGTAAGTTATGCATCCATCAAATGACCTTTACTTAATTTAACATTACTTATGATAATGTATTCCGTTAATAACCATTATTTCTAAACGTAACCAATAAGTCAGTTCGGTAACAACAAGTCACATTGTCACAAGGCCAATGTTTACCTGCTTAAATTTAGATACGCATCGATGTTTACCAGCGCTGTTTACGTTAGTGTCTTTGTACCTATAAGAAACATGATATTCAAAATCACATGTGGAGACATGAATATAACTTAAGTAATGTATGAAGTATGAACGTAAATCGTACTTTGTCTCGTCACACTTTGCAAAACGTGAATGATACGTTGGCCTGTATACACATGTGTTAGTTAAATACGTAAGATATTCGCGTAAACTAAAACATGGGAATTAGCAGGAAAACACGTAGTGAGAATCGAAATTATAAAAAACTAAGGAGCATGCTTACTTAGTCTTTTTCTCAGGCATTCCAAATATCTATAAAACAAGACAAAATAATTTATGGGATTGCTTAAAAAACAAATAGAAGCGGTTTATGGCTTATTGTCATTTTGGCTTATGTTTCATAAGTCCGGCGGTTTATGGCTTATTGTCATTTTGGCTTATGTTTCATAAGTCCGAATTCTTCGGCTTATGTTACTAATAACGGGCTTATTACTGTTTAAGTCATAATACACAGTAATAAGCCCATAAACCGTTACATAAGTCGAAAAATCCGAACTTATGAAACATAAATGGAAATGTCAATAAGCCATAAGCTCATTGTATAAGCGCAAACAAACACCCTTAAATATAATAAGCTAAAATTTTAAAGTAATAAACATATGAATGAGATTACCTGTTCTTTGTCTAATGAAGTCGGCGTTTGATTGTTGGTAGCCATTTTATTGATAAAATAAAGCACAGATTAAGCTTTTTGGAAACTTAAATTGACGACGATCGGGTTCTTGGAATTGGGAACTTTTTTAGGGTTATTTTTTGGCTTAAAAAGCTTATTTTAAAATTTGATGAGCCTAGTTTCGATTTATTTTATAGTTTACCAGCTTATTTAAAAACGAACGTTTTGTTTTAGTTTTTTTTTATCTTTTATTATTTATCTAACGGGTTTTATGTATTAACAAGTTTTTGGTTTAGTGGTGTCGTTGTTGCCTATCACATGAAGGTTAGGTTGTGAGTTAAATATTAGTATAATGTAAATATTCTTTGTTGTGGGTGTGTGAATGTTATTCGTTGTAATTATTATGTCATATGTAACGGGTTAGTTAAATGAATAGTCACTATGCTTTCATAAAATTTTACTGTTTATTCCTATTATTAATTATTTATTATGTAATCCCTATATTGAAATTTGTTAAGCGGGTGATTTCTATTTTAAATGGACCGTTATGTTTTTGTTAAAGTTCAAAAATTTTGTTACATAAAAAGTCTTTTGCCATTAAGCTTAACATTTATGTTAAATATATGTTTATCTTTTTTTCCGGCATACCTTTTTCCGACACGATGTCGGAATAACGATTTCGGAAAAGTTATATAGGGAAAAGGATGTCAGAAAACTTATGCCGGGAAAAGGATGTTGGAAAAGAGATGTTGGTAAAACGATGTCGGAAAGGGATGCCGAAGGAAAAAGGAATAGACTTAACAGACATGTGAAGTTTAACTACCGAAAGTTTGATTATGTAACAAAATTAAAGTTTAAAAAATAAACAATCCAATCAAAATAGGGAGTAATATATATATATATATATATATCCGATTCATGCGAGAACTCTTATTTCTGCGAGAACTGCGAGAACTCTTAAAAAAAGTGTCAATTAACATGTAATTATGTTTATTGACATGTAAAAACTATTGAATGTTAAAAATCTAGTAAAAATATAAATGAAAAATTGAAAAAAATTGTATGAAATCACGCGTATTAAGAATTGTTCACATGTGAACGTTTTTTTTCAAAAAATGAGTTCATATATGAACGAAAATTTTTCACGTCATTTTATATGATTTTTTTTTAGTTTTTTACGTTTATATTTACTTGATTATTAATCTCCAAAAGAGTGTGCATGTGAATGAACAAAGTGAAACGTGATTTAACACTTTTTGTGAGAGTTCTCGCAGTTCTCGCAAAAAAAGGAGTTCTCGCATGAACCATTCACTATATATATATATATATATATATATATATATATATATATATATATATATATATATATATGAGCTTGAGATAACTAGCTTGAGTTTGAGCCAAAGTTTGGGGTGAAGATGACGCTTGAGCTTATCGTTGAAGTTGTATGGAACATGAACATCACAATAAAGCCCAGCTTCGAGTAACTTGGAGATCAGATGCTTGCTCGATAATGGATTTAAGTGCCATATACGAGATACTTGAGAATATAGTATATTGTTCGATGTAACAGTTGCATAGGAGGTCTTTGATACCTTCAGGCTAATATAATATTTCCATATAATTTATCTACTTATATACATTATCGGTATTCTCTGGAACTATACAAATATTGGAACCTGCTCATTACCATGATCAATTAATCATCCTCCAAAGCAAGTCTCAAATGAAGCTGTGAATGTTTAATTACAGACCTTACTCTTTTTTGGGACACTTTAACTAAATGATACATCAAAACGTAAGAAGGACAGGGTCACCGATTTTCAAGCCAATAACTTCAATAACATTATAGACAATGTTACACAAGTGTTATAAAAAACAATGCGTCGTAGAAACTGTTAGCAAAAAGATCCCAGTTCCAGTAAAGATCTCCAAGGATTCCATTTAAATGGTGTTCGTTTAAAGTTTGTTTTGATTAAGTTATGGGTTTATATAGTCTTAATGTGTTTCCGACGAGTCTAATATAAACAGAAACTAATAACTGGTAATAACAAACGATATGATACTAATACAAAACAGGGATGTTTAGAAAGAAAAAAAATCACAAGAAACCTTGGATATAAAAGGGAAACAAAAAGCAAATATATTTTTAGCTGTAAATTAACGCCAATAAGAGAAAATATAGTTGAACTTTAGCATAAATTCATTCGAGATAATTTTCCGGAAGTAGCCAAAAATAATTTGAGATAAGCTAATACAAAGTAAACTATATGATTCTTCATCAATCATCAAAACAATATTCTGCAAAAATTTAGGTAAATTGTGGTCACTAACTTCCCAGAGTTTGGACTACATATCTAAATAATCCTCGGGTATTATTTAACAAAAACAGACGATTCACATTGGTGGTCTTCCAGAACCAAGCAATTGCCCTACGAGATTTGTTACCTGAAAATAAACCAAGAGCGTGTCATATTATAAAAGGACAGTTGGGTAACACGTCACATTATCACAAGGGGTCATTTTGAAGCAGGCAGGTTCGGTGCAATTGATATACAAACACCTTTCTTTATTCTTGTTCGAATGTCGCACAACTATCGACTGAAGCAGGTACCTCAAAAACAGACCTCAACAAAGAAAATTTTGCTGTTACAAGTTAATAAGTCCACTTTTTTTGGTTTGATATCCACTCGGTTTACCTAGATAAACTTTTTTGACTGTTTAAACAAAATGATGAAAGAAAAGAGTATCAATGGCCATTCAACAGAATAGCATAGTATTAGAGCCCAACCCATTCCCAAATATATTGATTGGTCGCCTATGTAATTTACAACGGTAAAGGCTTATTACGTGAAAAAGCATGCATATTAAAAACTCCTGGCATAATATAAGATGAAACTTTGAACATGTAGAGAAATTTAAATTTCAAAAAACTTACCTGCCAATATTTTGAAACACAGCGATCAATACAGCTGTTTTCACCCATGTTTAACTCAGACTCCTTATACCTACAAAAGTTAGATATTTTAAATCACATGTTCGAAACACCAGTCATCTATAACTGAGCTAATGTATGAACGGAAAACATGGGAGGATATATACCTTACTTCAACACACTTAGAAAAACATGTATGAGTTAGCCTGCATCAACGTATATACACTTGTGTTAACATACCAATTTGCATAAACAGCTTTTCAAAGAATCAGCCAAGCTTTAAAAGTGCAAAAAACAATGTGTTATTCATAGCACAGCTGTCTATGTCGCTTAAAACAATTTCAATTACCAAACACGTGCTAAATGTCTATCTTTAAAAAACACAAACTTGCAAACAATGTCAAAAGAAACAAAGGCTACCTCGACAGATTTATCATAAATAATGATTTTTAATTTAAACAACCATCACATTAAGTGATCAAGTCCTTTAAGTATATTTCAACTGCAGTGTTTTCAGGGAAAAACATTTTTTTCCGATTAAACTCGTTTACAGATCAAAGACACTGGCTACATATTTTCGTTAACAAAGATATGGGAATCCCTAACTAAAAGAAAAATAGTCTAGAGGCCCACGTACGAAATAAATAACATCGTCTTACAAGCAATGGATAGCAAAACAGAACATACAAATGGTACACAACAAACCAAATAATATAAGGCGCCAAAACGCGCTAATGCAGGCATCAGCTAAGGGGCCAATAATGAGCACGCATCACAACACTTATTGGAACAGCGCCAATACGCACTTTTTTAAATTAAGCTACGAATATATCAAATTCAAACACACGAAAAAAAAAATCAAAAACTCAAGGAGCTTACTTGTTAAACAATTCAACCCTGTACTCCATCTCTTTCTCGGCCATTCCAAATATCTATAAATCAACACAAGAAAAACAATAAATCGATACCGAATTCGCCAAAAAAAACAAAACACATAATCATTCTATATAACTAATACTACTTATTATCAAACATAAACAGATCCACTAAATCAATTAAATACTAAATAAAATCATCCAAAAATAAAAAGAATTACCTGTTCTTTGTCTAATGCAGTAGGTGCTTGATTGTTGGCAGCCATTTTTCTGTAGATAACAAATAATCTAATTGAAAAATAAATATAGCACAAATTAAACTTTTATGAAGATAAAAAGAATTAGAAATTGATTTTGTACCTTAGCAGCAGCAATAGAGAGAAAAAGAATGATGGAGATCTGAAAATATTGGGAGAATTCTTTTAGGGTTTTAGGAATGAAAAGGTTTCGTTTTGGTCATGTTTTTTTGAATGTTTTCACTTTGGACCACAATAGTTTGTAGTTTTCACAATTTTGTTTTGCCTCTTTTCTAGTTTTTGTAATTTGGTCATTTAAATGTTTCATGTTCCCGTAGGTTGTGGTTAATAAGTTACTAGTAAAAAACTAGCGTGATAAAAACGGTGATAAAAGAATTAAAATATAATAATTTTTAGTTCATATTTTTTAGGCTCTAACAAGATTTATGTCAAAAAGGTTTATAATTTGTCCTTTTGGGTAAGATAAAAAATTTACAAAATTTTTTTGGTTTGTCATTTTGCACAATTAAAATAGTTATTTAGCTTTAACGGTTTCTAATACATTTCATTTGTCTTGTGATATATTTGTTAAATATGATTATATTATATTTTGACCCATAAGGTTATTAAACTCATTTGTTCAGGTAATGGTATATAATGTTTTTACTCTGGACCGTGTACTTTAGATCCTTTTAAATCGAATTATTATACAAATTAACTTTTGTTTCATGTAATAATAATAATAATAATAATGATAATAATGATAATAATAATAATAATAATAATAATAATAATAATAATAATAATAATAATAATTGAGTTTCACTTGAAAACCCCATGTAATATATGTTGTGTTTAACAATTTATATGGTGTCAAAATTTATTATACGTGTTTCGATGGTCATGTCGGCCCATTAAGAAACTCCACGGACATTTTATTTCAAATATGTTTGAAAACGTGACATATTATGAAATACGTGCATGACACGTATGAAACCCAAACTTATGCTGAAAGTTTATATTACAATTTTTGAATTAAGTTAATTAATTTGCGAGTTTAATATTTGACGTTTATATTACTGTCTAGTATATAAAAATAGTTATAAATGTATAAGCGTATAAAATTATATAGTTTCAAACGTTTTATATTGTGAAAACACTTGTTTCATGTTTAAAACTCCATCTTCCCATTAAAAATCGATAATATATATTAGGTCTAATAGTTTCTGATCAACTTGTCTTCCGACTATATCATACGGGTCATAAATATTAATACGAATGTCTATAGTTTCTATTCGGTTGTTCTGAACATAACAAAAATTATTTAATTATTTATGGTTTAAATAGTATCATTATTACAAAACAACGTTTGTATCCCATTAAAAAATTGGGTTTGTTTTTTATGAGTATTATATGCTTAGACCCTTTCCGACAATTTTTTTCACACAAAAAAACATTATTGGTCAAGAAACTTTATTTCCAACAAGAGGTAATAATGAATAGAGACACGAGGATAATTTATTAAGATATGAAATAATTCAAACCATACAAAGAGAATTTATTGAAACATGATTTGACGATTATAAACGTCACAAACACGAGAGATGCAACCTTATTTCATTTAGAAGATATACGATTAGATTTCGAAGTATGATATGTCAACAAAATCTTCAACAGTTGGAGGTGATGTAACATAATCTTGATTAACCAAATCGATAAATTCACTGTTTTTAAATCCCCTATATAATGGTTTAACTCCGACTTTTGAAGTAAGTTCCTCCCATGGCTCTACCCACTTTTGTGGTGCAAATCTATAGACGAAATCTATAGCAAGTCGCTTATTTCCCTTGTTTTTAAATGCTCTGTGTGTCACGGTTAAATATTTCTTATTGCTCAAAACCAGTAAATATCACCTTATATTATTTAGAACTTTAACACTACAAAACAATATGTTATTGTTTATAAAAAATAGAGCTGATTATATATATATATATATATATATATATATATATATATATATATATATATATATATATATATATATATATATATAAACACAATTGTTGATCCGTTGCAACTATTTTGATAGATCTAGATCTACACGTTTGTTTAAACACAAACCTAGTTCGACAGATCCTAACACCACCCCCTCCCCTCC
The DNA here is from genome assembly GCA_910822075.1 of Senecio squalidus. Classification (NCBI taxonomy): domain Eukaryota; kingdom Viridiplantae; phylum Streptophyta; class Magnoliopsida; order Asterales; family Asteraceae; genus Senecio; species Senecio squalidus. The sequence goes on from CAJVGC010000001.1 coordinate 14,355,510, forward strand.
CCCTCCTTTTTACTTCGGAATATCCTTTCCAAGAATGATGGGACCTTCCCTTATTGCCCTCATCATTTTATCATGTGTACCGAATAAGTGTCACTAAGCTTTATGTTTCCAATATGTAATGTTATGTCCCGTGAAGATAGGAATGCCTTTTCCTTCCGTAACTGGAACTGCAGTCTTGAGATTTTACTTTTTGATCGTTAATATTATAAATATTAATAATTAAATCTTATTGCTTTGATATACTAGTTGTTAGGTCTGAGTAAGATCCCAATAACGTGATAATCACATTGTTAATTTAATCAATCAAGATTGAATCAATTAAGCAAAACAAGTATTCAAATGTTAATATCATAAACAGTAATCAATCAGTTTATTGTTAAGAATTTATAGCGGAATTATAAGTAAACAAGAAATGATAACAACACTTAGTTGATCTGATTGATATCAAAGATGCACCAAATACAATGTATCAAGATCTCTCTTTATACACAAAGTATAAATATCTTGATAAACACAAAATAAAAAAATAGATACAAATCTTCGTAACCAGATAAAAGATTTAAATAACAAACTACATAATATTTCGGTGCAAGTAGACTTCTGAGTCTGACTTAGTCACTCAGACTCAAAGTTTATTTAGACTAATTTGATCACTTACACTCAAACTTAATAAACTTTAGACTTAACTAATAGATTTATAACTTGGGTTAAATAATTGTTTTTCCCTACAAAACCCTTATAACAAGCCACAACATAGTTATATCTTAATAATGAAGGTTTATCAATTTGATAGAACCCAAACAATTATTATCATAAAAAATAGTAAGAAAAAGTCGTTTTTAAATTTGTTACGACGATTCTTGCTTAAAATAACTTTTAGAATCGTATCATGAAATAATTTGTTTATCTTAACTTTTTTTATTTAAAAAAAAAAAAATCTTAAATGCATTTTGCGGTAGATACATATTTTCGTTTTTTTTTAAACATGAATCTATTTATTTTTAAAAATGTATCTACTTTTTATATAAAATTAGATCTTATTATAAATATTAAAAAATATTAAGATAATATGCATCTTATTTTTAAAAGACAATATATAAACTTTCCAGAAAAAATGTATTTACCGAAAAAATGCATCTAAGTTATTTTTTTTAAAAGACAAAATTATAACGATTTTAAAAAGATTTTAAAAGGAATATTAAGAAGAATCTTCGAAAAATACTTAAAAAACATCTTTTTGTTATTTCTAAAATAAGTTTTAAATGTTTTTATCTTTTTGTATAAGGGTTTTTCTAACGTGTGCCCCAAGGGCACACGTTAAGTAGGGAATATTCTCCTCGAAAATTGAAAAAGCATGGAATATTCTCCTCGAAAATTGAAAAAGTATAAAATATTCTTCTCGAAAATTGAAAAAGTATGGAATATTCTCTGCTTTTTCAATTTTCGAGGAGAATATTCTCTACTTAACGTGTGCCCTTAGGGCACACGTTAGAAAAACCCTTTGTATAATTAGGTCATTTTGTATAAAATTTATTCTTATTTTTGTGCTATTATTAAACATTGTTAATGCACAAATAAACATTGCTCATGCACAAAATGAATTTTAAATAATAAAGTAAATAATGTTATTTAGCCATAACGGATAATCAGTACACAAATCAAAAACAAGAAACAACACACTTTATTTTCAACAATAGATAATAATGAATACAAAGACGATACGTGTACATAATTCAAACATATAAAGATAATTTATTGAAACATGATGTGACGACTCCAAACACAACAAACATGAAAGATGCAACCTTATTTCATTTATTGGACATGTGACGGGATTAGATTTCGAAGTAGGATATGTCAACGAAATCTTCAACGGTGGGTGGTGGTGTAACATAATCTTGGACAACCAAATCGACAAATTCACTGTTCTTAAATCCTCGGTATACTGGTTTAACTCCGACTTTAGTAATAAGTTCCTCCAATGGCTTTACCCACTTTTGTGGTGCGAAGTTATAGATAAAATCTATAGCAAGTCGCTTATTTCCGTTGTTTTTGAATGCTCTATGTGTCGCAGTTAAATATTTCTTATTGCTCAAAACCTGTAAATATCACCTTATATTATTTAGAACTTTAACACTATAAAACCATATGTTCTTGTTTATAAAAGATAGAGCTGATTATATATATATATATATATATATATATATATATATATATATATATATATATATATATATAAACAAATGTTACCTGCATAACGTCACATATGATGACAACCAAGTTTCCTCTTTTGGGAATAATTGGAATCCATTCCCCCTTAGTGAATATCTCCAAACCACAAACATCGTCCCGGAGAATGATTGTGAATAAGTTTGGGTCTTGATGATCGCAAATGCCAATGTCATCGGTTTCATTTGATAAAGTATAGTGCATTGGCAACATGTAATCCCAACGTCGGTCGTTGTTGTAATTCTTAAGAAAATTTGGTGGAAGCCCTAATGAGTCACTTCACAGGAGATAATGTCAGTTGCTCTCAATTGGACAACGATTCCTTGATTTTATCAGGTATTCCTAACTGTTGATTACTGCAATTTCTCTATTTTGAATAACGAATTATATGCAGAATTTAATCGATTTCATGGTTCAATGAAGCTACAGATTGTAATGAGTGCTAATCAGTGCTTATCATGTTGTTTGTTTCAATAGTTCTGACTTTTATTTGGTTAGATTTGTCATTTTCACGATTGATTGAATGTAATAAGTGCTTATCATGTTGTTTGTTTAAGAGACTGAATGATTATGAAGTTTAAGATTGATTAATTGACTAATGTGTTATCGATTAATTGATTAATCTCTGAGGGACACTTGACGTTTCCTTTCATTGTATTCCTAAGTAAAGTTACATGTGTATAGAGGAAATAGTAAGGCAGGTGTTGATCAATTAGCATGAATTCAACGGAAGCTTGAATATGGCCGTCTTTCGCTCTCTATTAAGATGAATGTTTTTTGGGTAGGACCAGACGAACAGAGGTATCGTATTCTCATTTCATTATTTATCCCTTACACAATACTAGGTTCAATTTCCATATATTTCGATGGTTTATATATAAAGAAAATATCATATGAAGCAACAACTACCGCATTAGTACTTCATGAAAAGCCAGAAACAGTTCGAGATCGACGAATGAAGTCGAAAAGAGTAGACAGTTGGAATCGAGTAATTCGAGGTATAATTATTCAGAAACGTATTTGCACAGAGTATGGTTTGATGATATGGCTTTTATAAAAATCCATGACTTAGACACTCTAGGTTAGTTCATGTTTTCAAAAGGGATCTCTTGTGATCGGTTAATATACATTTTTCTTCTCTTTTGAGCTTACAGAAGTATTTACATAGTAAGAGAAGAATTTCGTTCAAATGTTATTTACGTGTAGAAAGGTCAAATAATGACACAATATATATATATATATATATATATATATATATATATATATATATATATATATATATATATATGTGTTGGTAATAACGGAATTACTGTAATGTCACAGTGCCGTCAGATTCCAAATATTCAGAGGTCGAATTGCGGTCAGATGAAGTGCAGATACATTCAGAGGTCAAAGTCTCTTCATTCGAAAAGAAGGGATGGTGTAAAGTTACAAGAAATTTAGATCTCTGTTCGGAAATGTTGCAAATAAGAGGTACTTTAACCAATTAACACATAAGCGGAACAAAGTTAAATTAAGTACTATGTAATTGTGACCTGACATGAATATGTATTTTTCTTACGCAGTTTGAATGTGATATTTGGTGATGGGACTGATGTTCCATCCGAAGATACGATCTTGATTAGGTGTGGAAGTGAGATAATTCCTGGCCCTGTTTCGGATGGTAACTTTACACTAGTTTCCTTTATACTCATTACCTCATGTTTCGAAACGAGTAGTTTTAATTCTGGCGAAAATGGGTCGTGTTGGGCTGACCTTCAAACACTTTTTGTGCACTTCTCTTGAAATGTATAAGCAACTACTGCATTAAATATGATTACAATTATAATATTTATTAAATACTTATCAAATATATTAAATAAAGAGATGCAAGTGTTGAAATTGCCACTTTCAGTCTAAATGTATGATGTTTCCGATCATAAGTTTGATTTCTGTATAGAAAAATGTTACTTGCTCGTATGTCACGTGAAATGATCAGTTTTTTCTAAAATTATTTATCTTTGTCGGGTGTTTTTTGTCTTGAGATGATAGCCTCTGATTCTAAGTCTCTTGATTTCTTTGATGTTGAAAGGCTATCTGAGCTACAGATTTAAAGTGATGCCAATGAACGAGACTTCTAAGAAGGTGTTAAAGGTAATTATCATTTCACCGAACATCGATTGTGAATGTTACTTTCTGATAGTTGTAAGTAATGAATCTCTGTTTGTCGATGCCAGATTTCTTTAGATTCCGATCATTTAAAATGTAGCATATGTTTGAATATTTGGCATGATGTTGTCACGGTTGCTCCCTGCCTCCACAACTTTTGGTATGCTTTTTGAACTTCTCTTCTTGATGATTTTGTTAAAAGAACGTCTGCTTTGATTAATTTTTTGCTTTTTTCATGTAAAGCAATGGATGCTTCTCAGAGTGGTTGAGAAGGTCACAAGAGAAATATGCAAGCGTCATGTGTCCTCATTGCAGATCCGTTGTGCAATTTGTGGGGAGAAACCACTTACTCCACAACATTGAAGAGGTAATATCTCCGATCTCATACTCTTAGAGGCCGTTTGTTTTTTATATAATCACTTAAGGGACCTCTTAAATCTGTATGGCCAATATTTCCATTGTTATAACGGGGAGGTGGCAATGTTGACCCATTTACTTATGATGTTGATTGGGTTGTGTTTTATCTCTAACTGGTAAAACAAATAAATTGCTTAAAAGAAATAGGTAAAGTGATTTGAACCAGTCGATAGTCATCCAAAGAGTAATTTTTAGTGCATAAAGCCTCCTAAATCGTTGAACTTGGAAAATTATATTATCATTTATAGTTAAGATTATTTATAAATATTTAAATTTTGGATAAGAAGTTTTTTGAATCAACCCAACATGTCTGAATTGTACAAAATTACCCGCTTGAATGGTTTAGTAGTTAAAATTCACCTCTTAATCTTCAGTATTTAGCACTCAAATAAAAACAAGCAGCTCCCTATTTTTTGTAATTTTTATGAAAAACTTGTACTTACTGCTTTAATTGCAGGAGATACTGCAGAGTGATTCTTCCTTAAGACGTAGTGATGAAGAACTTGTTGTTTTAAATTCGTCCGCGTTGATAAAAACACCTCTTGTGAGTCATATAACTCTATAGATTATATGCTTATTGCAACTCTTACTGGTATGAAAAGCGCAATCGGTTTTAAGTTCAGTCTAGATGTTGAACCTTTTAAAGTGTTGGAATTGGACGGGAATTGTATTTGCTATCCTAAACAATTACACTCGTCGTTTGCGAATCCAACTACTTTTTAATGAGTATATGCAAAAAAAAAAGGGTAATGGATAATATCATTTCTGCTGCTAATGTTTGAAGTCTAATATTGTTAGGTGATCAATAATGGAAAGAAGCCTCGACGCAAGAGGTCACGTTCAGTCCCACAGGAAGAAAGCAATAGCACTGGCACAACGGATCTTGCCTGCTCTCAATGTGGTACTTCACAATGCCTTTTTGTCGTATACTCCCAAGAATAAAGTAGAAGTGGTAAAATGGATAGCCGGGTAATGGGTCAAAATGGTTTTCTTCTTCGTTCCCTTCTCGTTCACATTTATAATGGACATGCTAATTGTTATTGTCACATAGGTTGGTCGATCTGGGAGATATGGACACCTTGGATTAGCTTTAAATTTGATCACATATTAAGATCGCTTCAATTTGTACGCATTCTGCTTCTTTAATTTTCTTTTTTCAATTCCAAAGGGGAATTTTCATTGTTAGCATATTTTCTTTAATTTATGTCAGGTATAGAATCGAACAAGAGCTTGGAACTGAGATTAAGCAAATTCCCCCATCCATTGATAAGGCTATTTACTGCCGGTGACTCAAATATTGTAGCCTGTAGAACTTTGAATTTCTGAACTAGAGAACTATATGGTATGTTATAATTGTTATATGTCTGCCTTTAAAATGTATATACATCATCGATCATTTTTACCACACAATCACATCATAAGTCAGTAAAATGTTGCAATTTTGATTACTTCTTATGCGTCTTTAATATACTAATGACAATAAGATTTTAATTGTTATCACTACGAGTTGTATTATTGTAATAACGATACCAATAGAAATTATATTTCGCTAATATTACATTATTACATATTGACCAATTTGGTATCTAAATTTTAATAGACAGTTAAATAGTGACAACCTTTTTTTGGTCTCTAACATTAGACACCAACATATTTGGTCACAAATTAGAGTTAACGGAGCCGTTAACTCCGTTAATGGAGCTTAATAGTGACCACTTTCACCTGTTTAGAGACCAAATTAGCGACGACTTTTTTGTCGTCACATATATAGTGACCACTTTGTTTTCGTCACTAATTAGAGACAAGTTATGTATTTGGTCACTAATAAAATTAGCCACGGACCTATAGTGACCAAAAGTGACGACTTTGATTTTAGTCACTAAACACCTTAGTGATGGAAATTTTCAACTGTTAGTGACCAAACGTGTTTTGTCACTAAAAGGCATTTTTCTTGTAGTGTTTTCAGAAAAAATGTATCTACCGAAAAAATGCATCTAAGTTGTTTTTTTAAAAGACAAAATTATAACGATTTTAAAAGTAATATTAAGAAGAATCTTCGAAAAATACTTAAAAAAACATCTTTTTGTTATTTTTAAAATAAGTTTTAAATGTATTTATCTTTTTGTATAATTAGGTCATTTTGTATAAAATTTATTCTTTTTTTTTGCTATTACTATATAAAAGAGGTTTATTGGCGGACCCTCTCAAGCCCGTGTCACTTTTGTGACCGACCGACCCAGCCTGTACGAAGTCTTGGTCCCGTTAAAACACCCCTGCTGAAAGAGCCACAAGCATTGGTAGAAAATCTTCCTGGGAGGTCACCCACCCCAGTACTAAGTTTCGAACTCGTGACCTCCCACACAAAGGTGACAGGTGATAACCACTTGGGCAAGCCCTAGTGGTCTTGCTATTACTATATAGAACATTCATCAAACTCATTTTGCCGTTTCCTTCACGAATATTGTCGTTTTTAACATTAAAATAATAATATAACCCCTTTGCAAATTCTGAAAGTAAAAAATATAGGGCTACAAAAATTATATGCTATATATATATATTTTGTGTAACCAAAATTAGAATGAAAAACAGCATGTAGTAGAGTGGTAAGAAGAGCGCTCCCCATCCACACCACCCCGGTTTGACTACCATCCATGTCACTTTTTCGTTAATTAAAGTTTTAGAAAATACCAAATAGACCCTGCACTTCAATTTTTAAATATTACAAAAATAGCCCCTGTTTTTTTTTTTTTTTTTTTTAACTTTTTACTTTCTTAAACTTTTTATTTTTCTCAGCTCTTTTAAATATCTATCATTATTTCGTTTATATCTTTTTAATTTGATTTCAGATTTTATCTTTTCTTCATTATACAATTAAATAAAATATTTACTTACATAATTTTCTTTAGCTTATTTTATCAAACATATAATATATTAATAATAATTAAGGTTTAGCCCAAAGAGATTAAAAAATAAAAAATGGCATGAACTCATATGAGTTTACCACTTTTAATCTATAGTATAAGTATAGATTGACAATCAATATTATTTTTAGTATGTCTTTAAGTTGGTATTTTTTATTTTACATTATTATGTCTTTGATAAAAAAAACTTAAAAATGCAACTTCTATATGTAATATATGTAATTAATCTAACAACATTTAATACCGTTGAGTGTCAGGTTTCATGTTATTTTATGTTTCGGATGTTCGCAGCAAAGCGCGATTCACCATCCTTGTTATTAAACATTGTTCAGGCACAAATAAACATGGCTCATGCGCAAATGAATTTTAAATAATAAAGTAAATAATGTTATTTTGGAAAATTATGAAGTAAATTAAAAAAATTGCAAAATCAATTTAGATATAACGGATAATCAGTACACAAATCAAAAAGAAGAAACAACACACTTTATTTTCAACAATAGATAATAACGAATACAAACATGGTGATAATTTATCGATACGTGTACATAATTCAAACATATAAAGATAATTTATTGAAACATGACCTGACGACTCCAAACACAACAAACATGAAAGATGCAACCTTATTTCATTTATTGGACATGTGACAGGATTAGATTTCGAAGTAGGATATGTCAACGAAATCTTCAACGGTAGGTGGTGGTGTAACATAATCTTGGAAAACCATATCGACATATTCACTGTTCTTAAATCCTCGGTATACTGGTTTAACTCCGACTTTAGTAGTAAGTTCCTCCAATGGCTTTACCCACTTGTGTGGTGCGAAGGTATAGAGAAAATCTATAGCAAGTCGCTTATTTCCCTTGTTTTTGAATGCTCTATGTGTCGCAGTTAAATATTTCTTATTGCTCAAAACCTGTAAATATCACCTTATATTATTTAGAACTTTAACACTATAAAACCATATGTTCTTGTTTATAAAAGATAGAGCTGATTATATATATATATATATATATATATATATATATATATATATATATATATATATATATATATATATATAGAGTTGGTTTCATTTAAGAACCATGTAAATATTTAGGAACCATTAGGAACCAATATTCACCAGTGTATATATATGATATTCACCAGTGTATATTTAATATGATATTCACCAGTGTATATACATATAATATTCACCAGTGTATATATATATAATATTCACCAGTGTATATATATATATACATATGCTTTATATACACTGGTGAATATCATATATATACACTGGTGAATATTGGTTCCTAATGGTTTCTAAATATTTAGTGGTTCCTAAATGAACCCACCTCTATATATATATATATATATATATATATATATATATATATATATATATATATATATATATATATATATATATATATATGGCTTAGCTTAGCTACATTATCATGTAGCTAACATAGCTACATTATCACTACGGAAATTAATAGTTTTGTGAGTATAAAAGGAAAGTATAAATTATTTCAATTTGAAAGCATTAAAGTTAGGGTAATTTTATGCACAAAATGCAGGGGGTTGGCTACATTGTGATGTAGCTGACATTTACCCTATATATATACATATATATATATGAGAAAAGTGAATATGAAGCTGTTACACATGTAAGATTACATGTAAAACTCATCAAAAAATATATCGTTTTGTTAAAAATTCTTCAAGTCTATATAATTTTAATCATATTTATTAAACTATCTTTACAAATTTTCATCTATTCACATATTTTTCTTCATTAATCGTGTCTTTCAAAAATATAAATTTTTTTGTCATCACTAGGCATCTATCGATATCACTATTTATAACTTCTTCATAATAAACAATGACCCCCTGCATTTTGGGGATCACTTCTCCCTTGATGAATATAGAACAAATCAAACGTTGAAAAACATTTAAACCACAAAACGACATAGTTTTTAATGAGTTTTGCATGTAAGCTTATATGTGTAACAGCCCCATATTCACTTTCCCCTATATATATATATATATATATATATATATATATATATATATATATATATATATATATATATAAACAAATGTTACCTGCATAAGGTCACATATGATGACAACCAAGTTTCCTTTTTTGGGAATAATTGGAATCCATTCCCCCTTAGTGAATATCTCCAAACCACAAACATCGTCCTGGAGAATGATTGTGAATAAGTTTGGGTCTTGATGATCACAAATGCCAATGTCATCGGTTTCATTTGATAAAGTATAGTGCATTGGCAACATGAAATCCCAACATCGGTCGTTGTTGTAATTCTTAAGAAAATTTGGTGGAAGCCCTAATGAGTCGTTTAAGATTTCCTCCAATATTTGTGAGGTCTTCACAAAACTGTTGAATACGTCGTTATATGTTTCCCTACAAATTAATTAATAACATTATGATAATTTGTATGTAGTTTTATAAAAGACTACACTTATATGAATACTAAATTTACAATAACAAATAGTGGTTATAACATAAATTAAAAAATTATCTTTATATTTGTGACAAATAAGGTAATTTATAATTTTTTCTCCGTTTAGAAAATAAATAGATTTTTTAAAGTGTTTTAGAATTTTGAAGTAGTTAGCTAAAGATAGTGGCTACATTAGTTATTGAAGGGTTGATGTCACATATAAGATTATATGACATGATGCGTAAAATGGATAAAATATAAGAAATGGAGAAAAGACAGCTAATTTGTCTTATTTGAAATGAAAGTCGTTAATTTAGATGCTAAAACCTACTATTTGATATTATGATTATTGTAATTTTCAATTTATAGTCGTAAAACAAATTAAACGGATTTATACTTCTAACTATATTAATTAAAATCTATAGATAATAATATTTCTATCAATCTATATTAACTGAATATATAAAATCCATTACCTATATTCATGTTGAATATCAGGGACACCATTATTCTTTTTATCTGGAGCATACATAAGAATATATTCAAAGTCATGATATATGCCATCTGAATTTTTTCCATAGCCTGCGCCAGCTATGTCCATATCTTTCTTAGTAGAATCGTTTTTCACCTCGTCTGGATAGGAAAAAAATGTATTTGTCATGCTCAATAGTTTCTCGCACTGATCAAGATAAGGGTTCTCAATCTGAAAGGCCCCAAGGGTGGCACATGCATCAGCAATAGTATCCATAACCTGTTTCTTGTAAGTAACATCTCCACCTCGTAAGAAAGGTGTGAGATCTACAGTGGGAAGAACGGTTGAAAAGGCTTGAGTAGTTTTTTCCATGGTTAATTATCTATATCTTACAATTGTCTTTAGTTTGTGTAGATACATTGTCTTCTTTATATAGTGTCTTACAAAGCAAATGCTTAAATAATTCAAAATTTAAAATAAAATGTTTAGATTCACTTTAAAAAAAAACTCCAACACATGTCACGTGATACTGGTTGATTACAAAGTAGTGCCCTTATTCAAAGTTGTAGCTCTCGTCAAACTTTTTAATTTTGAACCATTAAAATAAATGTTATTTAAACGGAAGTATTTAATTCAAACCGAACTAAGTACATAAACAATTTAAAAATTTAAACTAGTCTTAATTAGTATTTGTTTCATGTGAGTTACTAAGTATTAAAGAAAAAAATACACCATCAATGAAAACTAGATGTCTTGGTTTATGAATATGAATAAACAGTACAACGGTGCATGTTTAATTCATTGATTAGTTCTTTTAATTTTTTGTATATATTTGTCAAAACCAGAACCTTATGGATGTTCACATAACTTGTTTCATGGTTAAAACATAAAAGAATGTAAATTCCTGGATGTTAAAATTATGTACACATTTCAATAACCAAGTATCCAGATATACCCGGTCACAAAAGAGTTGGATATGTTACTCATATTATTAAATAAAAAGTGTCGACAATATGGTATTTTTAAATAAAATTTTACATGTTTCTTCTTATTTTTTAAAAGATTATAAGTCGGAAATATATGATTATAAAATACAAGTTGTCATATTAAAATATCAAGTTATACGATTGTCTGCATATGGTAGGTTGCTTTTTCGCATTAATTATTGAAGAATACCGTGTGGTGCTTGTTGTTTGTGACCATGTCCGCATTAATTATTGAAGAAGCTAACCTTTTTGTCACCTATATACACACGTGTTATACATAAATTTGGCAAGTCAATGAAGTGGCTAAGAATTCCTCTACCATTTTTTATTGTCCATACAAAATTTTAATATTATGTCAATATCCTTGTAAATATCAAAATTACGTTAATATCTTTCTAAAACATGAAAATTTCTCATATATATCCAAAATAATAAATTAATAATATTTAAATAATTTTAATATTTAAATTATTCATCTAAATATTAATTAAACTTTTTAGTCAAGTATATTAGGTTTAATCAAACATTAACAGATATATCTCAATTTCATAAACTCGCAATATAGATTTAAAAAATATTGATTTCTATAATTTGAGCATTAACCGGAATAAATAGGTTGCAAAACTTTCTCGTCTTGATTGATTAATGTTTTGTAATATATGTTTAAAACAATTTATTCATTAAATTTAATCTATTCAGTTCATTCATTATTTGATTATTCATTGACATATTTGTTTAAATAAAAATTTGGATTAGTTTTATTGATTTATTCAGTAATTTAGAATATTAAAATGATTTAATTAATATTTAGATGAATAATTTAAATATTAAAATCATTTAAATTTTATTAATTTATTATTTTGGATATATATGGGAATTTTCCATGTTTTGGAAGGATATTAACGTAATTTTGATTTTTATAAGGACATTGACGTAATATTAAAGTTTTATAAGTACGTAGATATAAATCTCCCTTTTTATTTTATCTGAAGGTCACCTAATCTTTTTATATCATTAGACCTTTTCTAATTATATATTCTATTTTTAAACTATCAATATATAAAATATTGAAAGAATTACATCCACGTCCTTACATATATATTACTTCAGTATCTTTATAAAAATCAAAATTACGTTAATATCATTTCAAAACATTAAAAATTCTCATATACATCCAAAATAATAAATTAATAATATCTAAATGATTTTAATATTAAATTATTCATCTATATATATTAATTAAACTTTGTACTAAAAAATGTAGGTTTAATCCAACATTAACCAATGTATTTCACTTTCCTATACTCGCAAATGTAGATTTAAAAAAGATTAATTTCTACAATTTTAAGCATTAACCAGGATAAAGAGGTGCAAAACTCACTCATTGATAATGTTTTGTGATATATATGTAAAAGAAATTCTTTATTAATTTAATCTATTCGATTCATTCGATATTTGGTTCTTCATTGATAGATTTGTTCTAATAAGCATTTGAATTAGTTTTATTGATTTGTTCAATAACTTAAAATATTAAAATCAACATATTAGCATAGCCCAACCCAGTCCCAAATATATTGATTGGTCGCCTATGTAATTTGTAATTTACAACGGTAAAGGCTTATTACGTGAAAAAGCATGCATATTTAATACTCCTGGCATAATATAAGATGAAACTTTGAACATGTAGAGAAATTTAAATTTCAAAAAACTTACCTGCCAATATTTTGAAACACAGCGATCAATACAGCTGTTTTCACCCATGTTTAACTCAGACTCCTTATACCTACAAAAGTGAGATATTTTAAATCACATGTTCGAAACACCAGTCATCTATACTATAACTGAGCTAATGTATGAACGGAAAACATGGGAGGATATATACCTTACTTCAACACACTTAGAAAAACATGTATGAGTTAGCCTGCATCCAGTGGCGGCCTTGGGGGTGTGCTGGTCGTGCGGTCGCACGGGGCCTCCGATTTTTATGGGCCTCTGATTTAAGAAAAATATTGTTTTTCTTTGTCCGACATTTGAGTCACAAGAAAAAGAGTTTAGTTTTTAGTTTTGTCCCACATCGGTGGAAGAAGAAAATAATTGATCGATTAGATAGCTATAAATTAACCTATCTATGTCTTTGAAAAAATCACAGCACATACTTTGAAAAAATCACAGCACATACTTTCAATTTTAGTTATGTATTTGATTATTATTAGAGGCCTCCGATTTTTAGGGGCCTCCGATATAAAAAAAAGAATTGTTTTTTTTTTGTACAAACTTACAGATTATTTTTGTCCCAAATTTGAGTCACAAGAGAAAGAAGAGTTTAAATTTTTACTTTTGTCTCACATCGGTGTAAGAAGAAAATGATTAATTGATTAGATGGCTATAAATTAACCTACCTATGTCTTTGAAAAAATCACACCACATATTTTCAATTTCAGGTACGTATAATACATGAATTTGCTTCAAAAAATGATAGAAGATCGATGAATAGAAAATAATAATGTAACTCGTGTTTATTATAATGAAAAATATTTATTATAAATTTTATAGGGCCTCTTTAATTTTTTTTTGCACGGGGCCTCCAAAATGTCAGGGCCGGGCCTGCCTGCATCAAAGACTTGTGTTAACATACCAATTTGCATAAACAGCTTTTCAAAGAATCGGCCAAGCTTTAAAAAGTGCAAAAAACGATGTGTTATTCATAGTATAAAACATGCGCGATGCAACGGTGATAAAAGAGTTGAAATATAATAGTTTTCGGTTCATATTTTTAGGCTCTAGCAAGATCTATGTAGTAAAAGTTTATAATTTGTCTTTTTGGGTCAGATAAAAAATTTTACGAAAACTTTTCGGTTTGTCAATTTGCACAATTAAAATGGTTATTTAGCGTTGACGGTTTCTAATACATTTTCATTTGTCTTGTGATATATTTGTTAAATGTAATTATATTATATTTCGACCCATAAGGTCATTTAACTCATCTGAGTCATAAAGAGCATTGATTTGGAATAATGTATTAAACTTGGCACTAATGTATGTTCGAGTAATGGTATGTAATGTTTTTATTGGCCTGGAACGTGTACTTTAGATCCTTTTAAACCAAATTATTATACAAATTAACTTTTGTTTCTTGTAAAAATAATAATAATAACAATAATAATAATAATTGAGTGTTACTTGAAAACCCATGTAATATATGTTGTGTGTAATAATTTATGTGGTGTCAAAATTTATTATTCGTGTTTCGATGGTCATGTCGGCCCATTGAGAAACTCCACGGACATTGAATTTCAAATATGTTTGAAAACGTGACATATTATGAATACATGCATGACATGTATGAAACCCAAACTTAGGCTGAAAGTTTATATTAAAAATTTTGAATTGATTTAAGTTAATTAATTCGCGAGTCTAATATTTGACGTCTATATTACTGTCCAGTATATAAAAATATTATAAATGTATAAGCATATAAAATTATATAGCTTCAAACGTTTTATATTGTGGAAAACACTTGTTTCATGTTTAAAACTCCATCATCCCATTAAAAGTCGATATAATATACTAGGTCTAATGGTTATCAACTTCTCTTCCTACTATATCATTCGAGTCATAAAATTTATACGAATGTCTATAGTTTCTATTTGGTTGTTCTGAACATAAAAAAATTATTTAATTATATATGGTTTAAATAGTGCCATTATTGTAAAACAACGTTTGTATCCCGTTAAAAAAATGGATTTGTTTTTATGAGTATTATATGCATAGATCCTTCCCGATAATTTTTCTCACACAAAAAAACATTATTGGTCAAAGAATCATAATCATAATTTTTACACATTAAAAAGTGGTTTATCTTTATTTTATATATTAGTTTTAATATCATATATAAATTATTTTTTAAGGTTAGTTGTATCTTAATAATTTAATAAACACAAATATTAAATAAAATAAACTTTTTTGTATTTTGAAATATATGTTATGTTAATCAAATAATTTACATATAATAAATAACTTGATATTACTTAAAATAACTCTTAGAATATTGAATGACTATTATTTATTTAAATTAAATAAATATTATTTTAAATTTTGAATTTATTGATTAAAGGGTAAATTAGTATTTTATTTAAAAATTCAACATTAAAATAAAAATTTTAAATGCTTTTTATATAAGTAAAGATTATACCCTTAAAGTGGTTGTAGATTTATTAATAGAAAAGAAAATCCCGAAGATGCATAGGCCAGATTTATTAATGTACCATCAGTTAAAGTAGTATCTGAATACTTTATACATAGCCTATAGGGTTGTGTTTATCAATTTCCTAAAAGTTTTTTAATACACATAACCCGTGAGCTAGACGTGTTTAAAGTCAAATATACAAAAATCCGATTATCAGATTTTTGGATGTTTGGAAATTCAGATACTGGATTTTATTATCCGTAATCAGAATCCAAATTTTCGACTCTATGATAATTTGAAAAATCATCGTATTCGAAAATCCGAATTTTCATATCGGATTTTCATATTCGGATGCACGAACTTAGATGTTTTTAAACACTCCTATATATAATTGCGTTTAAAAAATTCAGACCTGTATATAAATATTAAATGTTGTATATTAATAATAAACGTGTCTATAATTTAAATAAATGTCCTATATATTTTAATAATATAATTTTTCTTTTTATGTATATCTAAACTTTTAAACATAAAACCGAGATATGTCAACAGAACTCCGTATTGGTATAAAGGTCGATTTAATTTATATTTATGAGAAAATTACCACAATTGTCAATAAAATCATCAAAATTAACTTGACACTCAAAAAAACAAATCGTATGGGCCTGGTTAAATCTAACCCAACTACATCCTGTCACATGATTTTAATTTAAAAAGCAAAGATGTGTTACGGCCTGTTTAGATCAATTAAAGCGGCTTAGCTTTGGGTAGAATTGGGCCAACTCTTTTAGTATATGAGCATAAATGGGCCGAACATTTTCTTGAAACGGGTCCAAGTAAATGTGGTCTTAAAAGAACCTAATTTATGTTTTGCTTTTCATGTCTTATTACGTTATGTTAGTGTTCAGACTAGAGGTAGGTTTTGATAATAGTTGTTAAATTCTTACAAGTTAGGCAATTTAATATTAAAAGGTATTGATTTAGACCATGACTCGCAAATATATTAATTGACTAGTACCATGACTAGTAGGACTCGTATCATTATTTTTGTGACTCGGACGTGACTTAGAAGTATATTTAAATTATTAATTATTATATATATATATGGGGATATAATGGCTACACCTTGGTGTAGCCAACTAGCGACACCCTTAGATTAAAGTTGATTAGATTTTCATTGAAAATATATTTAATTTGGATTCTTAGCAAGGATTCGATTTTTTCTCCATTACACGAAGGGGCTATTATGGTTTATTTAAATGTGTTGTAGAACAATTTATAACCATTTTCATATGCAACATAATTAAAAAACTTATTCACGAAAGTGCAGGGGCTTCACTCTAATTGTAAGAATAGGTTTAGATTATATTATTAAGTGAAAGAAATAAATTGTTATAACATGAACATAAGTTTACAAAAAATCAATTAACAAAAACTAACATAATAAAGTGTATGGTGTATCTAGTTGGCTATACACTTGGTGTAGCTAATATTTACCCATATATATATATATATATATATATATATATATATATATATATATATATATATATATATATATATATATAGGGTGAGGTTCAAATGAGATCCTCAATTTGCTAGGGATCCAGAGATCCACTTTTCAGCCACACATTTTCCCCTTAATTTTTTTTTTTTTTTTTTTTTTTTTTTTTTTTTTTTGGCTATGTTTTACTTAACTTTTTTTTTTTCAAAATCACATGTGATTTTTTTGTAAAAAACTGAAATTACATATGATTTTCAAAAACCAAAATTTATAAATTTTAAAATCACACGTGAATTTGTTTTTTTGGAAAATCACATGTGATTTTCAAAAACCAAAATTTGTAAATTTTAAAGTCACACTTGAAATATTTTTTTCTCGAAAATCACATTTGATTTTATAAGCAAAATAGTTTGTAGGTTAAAAATCACATGTGATTTGACCCATAAAAGATTTGTAGATTGAAAATCACATGTGATTTTTAAAAGTAAGATTGAAAATCAAATTTGATTTTCGGAAGAAAAAAATAAAATAAAATAAAAAGTAAATAAAAAGGTAAAAGAAAAAAGTAAAAAAAAAAATTAGAAAAAAATCAAAAAAAACAACAAAGATATAAGGAAAAATGGGTGGTTAAAAAGTGGATCCCTAGATCTCTAGAAAATTAGGGATCCCATTTGAACCCCAATCTATATATATATATATATATATATATATATATATATATATATATATATATATATATATATATATATATATATATGAGTAAAATCAAGTAAAAAAGTTTCAAATTTGTAAAAAGTTGATGAAGCAATGTGGAAATGACATGTGGATGCTTAGGTGACATTTAAATTTTTTTTTTTTTTTTTAACAAAAACAATAATATTTTTTTATTTAAAAAAAAATCGGAAAAAAAAAATTGGAAATTTTTTTTTTTTGAAGTTTATTTTGATAACGTATCTGCCACGTCATATGATGCACACAAAAAATATGATACAAATTAATGATGCACACAAAATATGATTTACATTAATGATACACAAAAAAAAGCTCGATATTCAACTATGATCCACACATAAATGTTCATCATAGGTGTCCATCATAAATGTGCATCATATTTTTTTCGTATATAACTTTTTTCGAGCCAGAAAAAAAATATTCTTCGAAAAAAAAAATTTGATTTATTTTTAAAATATTATTTTATTACAAATATTATTTTTTTATTAAAAATAAAAAAATAAATTCTTTTTTCAAAGTTGCCACATGTCACTGCCACAATACTTCCTCAACATTTTACAAATTTAAGACTTTTCACAAGAACCCTTCCATATATATATATATATATATATAGAGGTGGGTTCATTTAGGAACCACTAAATATTTAGGAACCATTAGGAACCAATATTCACCAGTGTATATATATGATATTCACCAGTGTATATAAAGCATATGTATATATATATATACACTGGTGAATATTATATGTATATACACTGGTGAATATTATATGTATATACACTGGTGAATATCATATTAAATATACACTGGTGAATATCATATATATACACTGGTGAATATTGGTTCCTAATGGTTCCTAAATATTTACATGGTTCTTAAATGAAATCAACTCTCTCTCTATATATATATATATATATATATATATATATATATATATATATATATATAGGAACTGATTTATACAAGAACTCCTATTTCTGCGAGAACTCTTAGAAAAAATGTCAATTAACATGTAATTATGTCCATTAACATATAAAAAGTATTGAATGTTAAAAATCTAGTAAAAATATAAATGAAAAATTAAAAAAATTATATGAAATCACGCGTATTTAGAATTTCAACTTACCACCCTTCCTTTCGGAGGAATTCAAAAATACTATGATGGCTTCGTGTCTTTATATATTTATTATATTTTTTTGTTTGTGATTTGTCTGTCATTCAGGAATCCCAAAGTTGCTTTTTTTAATTTGATCAAATAAACTAAGGAAAAAAGAATCTTATTTTTTTTTTTGCTCTATAAATATTGTTAAGAGACCCCTGCTGTGAAAAAAATTTGTGACGCTGCACTGGACTTCCGATAATAAAATAGGAAATACCTTTTTCTCATATTACTCTCTCGATACATAATCTAAATTCACATGTGAACGTTTTTTTTTTCAAAAAATGAGCTCATATATGAACGAAATTTTTCTACGTTATTTTATATGATTTTTTTAGTTTTTTACGTTTATTTTTACTTGATTATTTCCAAAAGAGTTTGAATATAAATGAACAAAGTGAAACGTGATTTAACAGTTTTGTAAGAGTTCTCACAGTTTTCGCAAAAAAAAAAGTTCTAGCATGAACCATTCACTATATATATATATATATATATATATATATATATATATATATATATATATATATATATATATATATATATATATATATATATATATGTGTGTGTGTGTGTGTGTGTGTATATGTAGTATTATTTTAAAAGCGTGACTCTTATGAGTCGAGATCATAGTTGTCAACTCGTAAGTAGTGATGTGAATCGTGTTTGCAAATTTTGGTTCGTGACTCGATTCGTAAAAATCACGATTTTAAAAAATCTTTAAAATAAATATATAATATAATTTCATGTTATGTTTTTTTTATAATAAATTTATTAATAATTAAATAAATTCCCAAGTCATGGTACGAGTCACCGTACAAGTCATGCGAGTTATGTTACGAGTCATGATATGAGTCACACTTGTCATGATACGAGTCAGATACATTTCCTAGTCATGATCGGAGTCGGCACTTTTTTAGTGAAAAATGATTCGACTCGTACGAGTTTAACAACTATGGTTGAGTCATGAACACAAATTTAAGAAAACGATTCACATCACCAATTAAGAGTTGAGAACTCGAATATTTTACATTCAACTTTTCTTATTTGAAGTTTAGAGTCTTAGAGATTAACTTAAAACCTTTCATAATATGATTTTTAGTCTTTTGTAAGTTTGATATTATTGTATGCATCTACACACAAAGTGTGTCCTTTTGCATCGTATATACCTCTGCAATATATAATTCTTTTACGAAACATCGCGTATATAGAAAAATTATCAACTATGTAAAACAAAATGAAAAATTTTGCCAGATATTATGTCTTTTCGTTTATACAAATAAGAATTAATTTTATTTAAATATGTATTAAAGTGTGTTATTAATTATTATATCCTTTTGTTTATACGTATGTGGTTGATTTCAATTTTATCTTATAAACGGTTGTTGTAACTAGGAGATCCAATTGAGGCAATTTATATATGTTTTCTTCTTCAATATGTAGATATATACGAACCATAAACATTCATATATTCATTAAGAGTTTCAAGAACCCTACTTGATTCTTTAATATGAGGAGAATTATGAAAGGAAACTAGTTCGTAAACCACCAACGTTTATTTTGGGATGTAATATTCCTTAAAGAGAGTATGTAATCATATCTTCAAATTGGTTCTCGATATCTTGTTCATATTACCATTCACAGTCCTTTGGACTCTAAGGGTTTTAATTCTATTAGACACCGATTTCCTTAAAGTAAATGTATTCAGATATGCAATGTCACATTTCAGTTTATTAAGTGGTTAACGAGACGTTTTACAATTAGGTACACTCATTCTATAATTTTATTTTTATTTGAATGGCCATATACTCAAGGCATGTTTAGAGATATCATTTTCATCTTATCTTTGTTCTTAAGGCCTCGTTTAAAACATGGGCTCGAAAAAGACATTATTGTCGATGTGGTCGCGAATTGGTTGTCATAAAACCCATGGACGGTTGTAATAAATAATAACGGGACATCTCAATAATGATCACATGTATGTTCAATTATTGATGAACTATAACTATCGTTCACATGTATGTTCAATTATTGATGAACTATAACTCTCGTAGTTGAATAATACTTCAATAGAAATTTTTAGTGAAATTATTGCTTTCAAATTCAATTTTTTAAACGTCATATAAATCGTTTGAATTGTTACAAAAATTAAATATGAAATTACTCGTACGTTTTTAAAATGTCCAATTGGATATTTGAACATTTTCATAAGATTTTTTTCGGTTATTGTATTTCTTTAATATTAACAAAACTATCTCTAATCTTTACTAAAAAAAGACCTTGAATATCATATGATGAAAAAAATTTGTTAGATGAGTTAACTTTTTTAATTTAATCCGTTAGATAATATTGATGATTTGAGAAAATATTATTTTCATTTTACACCATTTTCCGATAAATAATAGCATTATCTTGTAGGTTTAGGTATTGGATCAATAAGATTAAACCCATTGATTATGAGGCGGAATCTCAATAATCAATAGTAAACACACAATAAGAATTACTTACTAACAAACATGAATAATTGTATCAATATTGAATCACTCAAACCTAATACAATCAGTATTCTTCAGTGTCGACTTCTCTCTATATCTGCGTTTCTCTCTGTCAAGTCTCTAACCTAAACCTAAACATGTTATCATATTATATAGTATAACATGTTCACTGGGCTTTGACTACTAATGGACTTATGAACAATGCAATGTTCTTTAATACCCAATTTGAGCCCACGAACAATACAATGTTCGTGGGACTTGACATACACGAACATGAACGTCATGTTCGTTTATACACACGAACATGAACATCATGTTCGGTTACATACACTATAAATACATACTTAATGAATTTTGAACAACTCTCACATATATTGCACCAACATATCTCCTACATTCCATCTCCACTAAAAATAAAATATGTCTCTTCTCTTGTTTTGTCAATCCTTATGTACTTATATAATCGTTAAATTTAGACTATGATATACCTTATACTTATTTATAAAATTTCGTAATACAAAATATTAAAACATGTGAATAAACTTAAAGGTATATGTATGTTATTAATTATAACTATAAACAATATGTGTATAAACATATATATATATATATATATATATATATATATATATATATATATATATATATATATATATATGTGTGTGTGTGTGTGTGTGTGTGTGTGTGAGTGTGTGTGTGTTAGTTATTATACATATAACATTGTCTTTTTTATTTATTATTCTATAGTTTATACTAAAAGAGATGAATCAAAAGTTACATAAAAAAGTTTAGACCATTAGCTGTGTTTCAAAATTTAATTTAAACCCTAAATTCCAAATAACGATGTCATATTACATCATAATTAACTATTTTCAGTTTAACCCTTCACTTCTAAATACAATTTTTACCCTAAACTTAAATAATTATATAAATAAAAATATTTTGACTCCATTATTTAAATATAAAATATATTTTATATATTAATTTTTTATAAAAATTATTTATTTAACTCGATTTCTTTTTATCTTTTATAGTATTATCTGTAAATATAAAACTAAATAAGAAAAACATTTTGTTTTTAAATGTATTACGAAAAACTTAATATAATATATTTTTAAATATACTATGTTTTACTAAACTAACAAGATATTAAAATTTATAGTTTGAAACTCTGTAATTTAACCTCTAAAACTCTAACCCTTTAATAAAGTAAATTGAATATAAAATTTTATTGAAAACCTAATACCAACATGACATAACCTAAGATATAACCTAAAATCTAAAATTTGATATAATGAATAATAAAAAATACTCAAATGACTCTCCTTCAAAGGAGGAAACTCTTTCATTGACTCTTTAGACTCCATTCGCCCTCAATCTTATATGTTATAATTGTATTATTTTCGACAAACTTCTCTACGGATACGAATTTAAAGTTGATGTGGAAACACGTACGTATAAACGAAACGACAAATATTCGACATCACAACTCATTGTCCTACGTTGTTACAGAATAATACTCAGTCTCTATATATTATACTTTTATGTTTCTCGATAACGTGGTTCATGTGTACGCGAGAAATAAACTAGTAATAACCTAAAACATTTACAGAAACATAAAAATTGCAATTTTACTTTTGTCTAGGTTTATCCATATTATCGTAGAACAATGATCTAGTTATAAACATATAGTAAGATCATTTCCCTTTCTCATATTACAAACATATCGAAGATTTTACTTTTTGTAAACGTGATTGCATTATTTCAAAGAATTTTGAATTTATCCCAAAAGTTATAAAGATTTAAGTAATTAGTAACTACTATAAAATTATTTTTTGTGTTCCATTATTTTAAACAATATTTTACCTTTAGAAAAATGAAAAGGAAAAATAATTACTACTATGTGCTAGTTGGCACATGTTGAGGTGTTAAACAAAGAGGGTCTCCTCGTAGGTTTGGGAAAATAGGAAGCTCAACGCCAATCAGAATTTATCTTGATCATGGTTAATTCATGTAAAAGAATCAATTCCATGTCACCTAATTTCAGGAAAAGAAATTCTCCATTCTTAATGTTAATATTGATATATAGCCATTCATCTTCTAAACTCTATGTTGGATAAATTGAAAAGCATGAATAAAACTAAGAAATCTTTACATTTATATTTTTGTTTAAGTTTTGTAAGTCGGATGAACAAGTTCAACA
Organism: Senecio squalidus; assembly: GCA_910822075.1. Taxonomy (NCBI): domain Eukaryota; kingdom Viridiplantae; phylum Streptophyta; class Magnoliopsida; order Asterales; family Asteraceae; genus Senecio; species Senecio squalidus. Next base: position 14,379,418 of record CAJVGC010000001.1, read on the forward strand.
TCCGAACTAAAAGTTTAGTTCAGATAAACAAAAATCAACATTTGAGTTAAAACTTGCTTGTTCAGCTTAAAGTCAACATTAAATAATTAAACTCTAATGATTAAACTACTCATCCGAATTAAAGTAACATCTTCAAAGTAAAATGAAGATGAAGAATTAAGTACGTGTTTAGCTGTTTAGATGTCTATAAATAGAAGAATGTGTGTGTTAAGTCAAGTGTCTCTCGATGCAAGGTCACCAAGCCTGCATTTGAAGAGTAACATTGAGCCTCATATTAAAAATATCTTTTGTAACACCTTTTTCCCGCCAAATCATTATGTTCAATGATATCTTTACATTCTATTTCAATTAACAATTCCCCAATCAAATTAAAGCTTAGATTCACTCAAATTGAGAGTCTCCGCATGCTTAGGAGAAAAACATGACAAAGTTGAGTTAGATGTAGGGAAATTGGAACATGCTTCAAAATCAGTTAATGACCTAATTCAACAGCAGATACATGGAAAAATAAAAGTTGGATTAGGTTATAAAGAAGTAGCCCCTCCATTTAACCAAAACTACATTCCTCCATCCTTAGATGAACCTAGGATTCCCATCTCTCAAACACCTCCAACAGAATCATTCAAAGTTGATCCAATCAACTATGATGAAGTTCTGATTTAGGACTTAGTTGAAGAAAGTAAACCGAACATTGTGAAAAATACGGATATCCCTTTGGAAAATCACTTAATCACAATAGAAGGTGTTACTCAACAATCTTCACAAAGCCTAGTGTCTGTTCCACTCAATGACCATGTTAAGAAAGTAAATAAACTTGAATGCAGTTGCTGTAAAAACAAAACAGTTCCTAAGGAAAAAGAAAAGACTTGGGTACATATAGGAAAGAGAGGAAATCAACGAAATATGAACCAAGTAAAAGCACAAAAAGGTCTAATTCCTAAACGTTTTGTAAAGGGTTGTTTTATATGTGGAAAATTAAATGATTATGCAAAAGTTTGTTATCATAATACTGAAAATCAAAAGCAAGTGATTCAAAAACCACATAACGGGTTGGGATATACTCGAAAGAATGAACATCAAAGAAAAACCATGAAGAGTAGTAACAAAATAAATCATGTTCATAACAAATCTGTTACTACAGCTTCAGGAAGATAAAAAGTTAACAAAAACTTACTTTCTAACGGTAGAAATAGAGTTAATACTGCTAGACAAAACTTTGTTTCTACTGCAAGGTTTAATACGGTAAAATATAATGGTATTAATACTTCTCGTATTACTACTGTGGAAAATAACCGTGTTGATACTGCAAGTGTTAATACTGCAAGACGTAACCCAGTTACTACGACTCATGTTAATACTGTGAAACAAAATTCAGTCAAACAAGTATCTGTTCCTACTGTCAAACCAAAACCTGTTAACACTAAAATTGTTTCAAAAGTTAAAACATTCAAACAAGTATGGCAACCAAAGCCCAAAGTAACTGAACCACCTATTCCTCCTGATTTCTCAAAACTAGTCCAAAGGAAGGTGAGTTACTTTGATGAGATGGGCAAACCCAAGTCAGCTTTGGCTTGGGTTCCCACCAGAAACTAACTCCTATCTTTTATGTGCAGGTTCAGCCAACAAATGAAAGTGAGAGCAGTTGGCATGTAGATAGTGGCTGTTCCAAGCACATGACAGACAACATGTCATGTCTTCAGGACTTTGAAAAGTTCAATGGAGGCTATGTTGCATTTGGAGGTAATCCAAAAGGAGGAAGGATTTCTGGAAAAGGAACTGTAAGCAATGGAAGAATAAGCTTCAAAGATGTGTTTTATGTGCAACATCTGCGGTATAACTTGTTGAGTGTTTCTCAAGTCTGTGATGAGAAACACACAAATATCTTTACTGCTTCTGAATACATCATCATGAAGCCAGGATATGTTATTGATGAAAGCATGATCTTACTCAGAACACCAAGAAGAGACAATGTCTATTGTTTTGACATGTCTAAGGTACAACCAACTGACACTGAAGCATGCTCTCTCTCAAAAGCTACTTTGGATTAATCAACTCTGTGGCATAGAAGGATGTGCCACATGTAACTGAAAAATATCAATCAATTGGTGAAGTCAAGCTTGGTCAGAGGTCTCCCTAACAAACAGTTTAATCTTGATGATAACTGTTTAGCTTGTCTGAAAGTAAACATCATAAATCCTCTCACAAGTCAAAGGAGATCAACACAGACACTAACCCTTTACATTTGCTTCACATAGACCTCTTTGGTCCTACAAATGTAAAGAGCATATCCAAGAAGTCCTATTGCCTTGTCATCACTGATGACTTCACGAGATACACTTGGGTATACTTCTTGGCTACTAAGGATGAGACAAGTCAGCTCCTAATCTCCTTCATCACCAAGGTAGAACATCAAGTCAGCTTAAAAGTCAAGAAGATTAGATGTGACAATGGAACATAATTCAAGAATCAGGTGATGAATGACTATTGTGAGAAGAAAGGAATTGAGAGACAATTCAGTGCTGCTAGAACTCCTCAACAGAATGGAGTTGCTGAACGAAGAAATAGGATATTGATTGAAGTAGCTAGGAGTATGATGGCAGACTCAAACTTACCCATCTTTTTTTGGGAAGAAGCAGTTAACACTGCCTGCTATGTTCAGAACAGGGTTCTTCTAGTTAAGTCACAAAACAAGACCCCATATGAGCTACTTCACAAGAGACAACCTTTGGTCAGTTTCTTAAGAGCATTTGGATGTCCTTGTACAGTCTTAAACTCTAAGGACTATCTTGGTAAGTTTGAGAGCAAGGCAGATGAAGGGAATTTCGTTGGGTACTCATCACAGAGCAAGGCATATCGTGTCTACAGTCACAAAACAAAAATTATAGAAGAAAGTTCTAATGTGTCCTTCGATGAACATACTCCCAACAGGAAGGGTGAAGGACCAAATTGGGTTTTTGATTTGATTCCTTAACCAAATCTTTAGACTTAAACTTTGACTTTCAACCTTCATCAGTTCCTACGGATTCTGTTAATACTGCTAAATTTGTTCCTACGGATCATGTTAATACTGCAAAATCTTTTCCTACGGATCCTATTACTACGGAGCAAGTTCATACTTCTCCAGTAATTGGTACTGCAAGATTGGATGTCATGGAGTACATCAATCTACCTGTTTCTACGGATGATCCCCTTTAAATCTTTGAAAAAATATCCAAAGCTGTAGCAGAGGACTCTTCACAACAAGAAGCAGATGCTGCACATGAAGATGAAGATGTTCCTACGTCTACAACTACCGCTAAGGATTCTGACACAAGATCAAATGGGCTTCCACACTTAGTGGAAGAGGATGAGGATGGAGTTGAACATATTGTCACTGAAGAGGTTGAAGAATACACCGATGACTTACCCTCAAACAATGAACTGCCAGACTTGAATGATACAAACTTAGGAGTGGAATTAAGACTTGAGAAAATTCCATCTTCTCGTGTTTCAAAGAATCATCCACCTTCTCAAATCATTGGTAATCTTGACTTCTCTATGACGACTAGAAGTCAAACAAAGCCCAAAAAGGACCCTATGAAAGCTCTGCTTAACACATGTCTCTTTGCATGTTTTCTTTCTCAAATGGAACCAAATAAATTCAAGAGGCATTACTGGATCCACACGGGATAGAAGCTTGTCAAGATGAGCTACTTCAATTCAAAATTCAAGGAGTATGGGAGTTAGTTGAAGTACCAATAGGAAAGAAGGTGATAGGTACAAGATGGATTTTCAGAAACAAGAAGGATGAAAGAGGCATTGTAATCAAGAATAAAGCAAGACTGGTTGCACAAGGCTACACACAAGAAGAAGGAATTGATTATGAAGAGGTATTTGCACCAGTGGCTAGGAATGAAGTTATTAGACTATTTCTATCCTTTGCTTCCTTCATGGGTTTTAAGGTATACCAGATGGATGTCAAGAGTGCCTTCCTCTATGGATTTATTGAGGAAGAGGTATATGTCAAGCAGCCCCCTAGCTTTGAGGACCCTCAACATCCTCATATGGTCTACAAACTGGTAAAAGCTCTCTATGGGCTTCATCAAGCACCAAGGGCTTCGTATGACACACTATCTGACTACCTTCTACAAAACAACTTTCAAAGAGGAACTATTGACAAGACACTCTTTTTTCAAGAAATCTCACTCAGATATCCTTCTTGTCCAAATATATGTTGATGACATCATCTTTGGCTCTAACAAAGATGCTATGTGCAACGAGTTTGAAGAGTTAATGCACACAAAGTTTCAAATGAGCTCCATGGGGGAACTGACTTTCTTTTTGGGTCTCCAAGTTAAGCAGAAGGCTGATGGCCTCTTCATCAGCCAATCCAAGTATGTCAAGGACATTCTCACTAAATTTGGATTTATGGATGCCAAAGTGGCAAGCACACCTGTAGAAACTCACAAACAACTGACTACTGATCTTGAGGGGGAGGATGTGGATATTCACAATTATAGATCTATGATAGGCTCCTTAATGTATCTCACAGCTTCAAGACCAGACATCATGTTTGGAGTTTATGTGTGTGCTAGATATCAAACAAGACCCAAGATGTCACACCTAATTGCAGTCAAGAGAATCTTTCGTTACCTGAAGGGCAAGCCTAGCTTAGGCTTATGGTATCCTAAAGACTCTCCCTTTGACTTAATTGCTTTTACTGACAGTGATTATGGTGGTGAAAACGTAGACAGGAAATCAACAACTGGAGGATGTCAATTCATAGGCTCAAGACTGGTGTCCTGGCAGTGCAAGAAGCAATCAACTGTGTCTACCTCTTCCACAGAAGCGGAATACATTGCAGCTGCTAGTTGTTGTGCTCAAGTGCTTTGGATAGAAAATCAAATAATGGACTATGGCTACTCTTTCATGAACACTCCAATTTTCATAGAAAACCAAAGCACCATCAGCATCATCAACAATCCAGTCAAGCACTCCAAGACAAATCATATAGAGATACGCTATCACTTCATAAAAGACTGTAATGAAAAGAAATAAATACATGTTGAGAAAATTCATACTGATAATCAACTTGCTGATTTTCTCACAAAAGCATTTGATGTGGGAAGATTTACATTCTTGATTACCAGCATTGGAATTATCAACATGGCTTAACTATCTACTTCTGTCCCTTTATCTCTAGTTTACGTCCCTTCGGGAAGAAGTAGTAACCTTAACATAAGCTCAAGTGCCTTGCTTTTTAGTATTGCACTATGTTACTACTGCAAAATTAACAGTAGCAACAAATTTTAACCAAAGTTCTATTAGTACAACCACATTATTCGTATTAAGGGAAGGTTTAACTAATACTGCCCTTAATATGATAATACGGACGGAATGATTAATATTGTCTAGTATTGTTGTTACTACGGACCTCTGGTTAATACTGCCAGTAATTCACATTACTACGGACAGACCAGTTAATACGGATCGTTGTACCATTACTACGGTCATTAATCAAATTACTACGGTTATTATTTGTTAATACTACAACTCACCTTCTAAAAAGGTTTCTTAATTAATAAGTTTTCCTTAATTAATGGTGAGTTGACCAAGTCAAAACTCAACTTAACACTAACTTTTACACGTGGCGATAAAACATTGGACCCAATTTTTAAATTTTCGGCGCGAGGTACAACTACAATTGACACGTGCAACTAACAATTGCACCGTTACTTTTAATTATCACCCGCGTCTAATCCTAATCGTCAAGTAGTTATAAATTTACAGTATAAATAGGGAGTTTTCTAACCGTTTCATTACTTACCATTCTTCTTAAGACCCCTAATTCCTAAAAAGTTACCGTTTCAATCAAATTCTAAGTTTTCTTGTACTTGCAATCAAAATTCTTTCAACTACACATCCATGGAACAATTACAGTATTATTCCAGTCACAACATGGCTGCCTGCTTCTTCAAAAATGAAGAAAATCAAGATTTTCACCAAATCATTGACTTCTTGAGGCAATCTCATATCAATGTTGCACTCACCGTAAGCCCAAAGATGCATGATGATCATATACGCTATTTCTGGGAGACTTCTGCCATGAACAATGATGGAGTTGATCCAATCATTACAACAAAAATTGATGGAAAGAAGGTAACTGTCTCAGAGGCAACAATCCGTAAGCATCTTCAACTTCAAGATGCTACAGGTATAAGTGACTTACCTAATGAAACAATCTTTGAAAACTTCAGACTTATGGGTTATGAGGGGGAATTAAACACTTCAACGTTTTTAAAAGCAAAACTTTCCCCTTAATGGAAATACATGTTGCACACTCTGCAACAATGTATCTCACAAAAACGAACTGGGTTGCATGAGGCAAGTCTGTCCGTGGAAACTGCCATGGTCTGTCTTGCCACAAATCAAACATACAATTTTTCAGCTCTTATTTTTGATGGTATGCTGTGGAATCTTGCAAATCCTAAAAATAAATTTCTAATGTATCCAAGATTTCTACAACATATTATTAACTGTGAAATCAAAGATTAAAAAGATCAACAACTGTTTTTCCAACCCATGCTCATACTAAAAAGGTCTTTGTCAATATGAGAAGGGTAAACAAAGGTTTTTCTTCAAATGTTTCCCCATTGTTCTCAACAATGATGGTGGGAACAAGTTCACAAGATGAGAGACAAGTGACTTCACCTCTGTCTCAACCCCCATCTACTGTTGTCACTACTGAAAGCACCACTGCGATTTCTGTTGCAAGTGCTGAGGTTATAATCCCAGATGATACAACTACAGTTTCTACTGCAAGTGTACGTCCAGTTAATACTGTGAGTTCTGCTCCAGTTAATACTGCACCAGTCACCACTTTTGTGAATCCACATCCGTTTCTACACCTCATTCACCACCTTTAGTTGCTTTCACTAGAAAAGCTAAGAGGGTTCATCAGCCTCTTGAGCTTCAAACTTCCCCACTATCTATTTTCAAACAGTCTTTACCTGGATCATCTTCGGGAAAGACACAATCAAGGTAAAACATTGAGCAAACATCCAAGCTCACTGTGGTGGTCCATAAGGAGGGGGGTGACCATTTGGAAAGGGCTAATACTACTACATTCATCACTTCTCATAGTGATGCTCAGGACAATATTAACATTTTTAAGACCCAATCCAAGGCAACACTAACCTGGGATACTAATTTTTTAGCATCCTTGGGAAGTGGTCCCTGGCGCCAAGAAACCAAGGGAGAGGGAACAACTTCTTCTAGGAAGAGGGGTCCCTTTACGTCCTATGATCAACCACATGTTGGTACTCAACGGGAAAGGGGTGAGGAAAGATATAACTATGACCCTATTGAATTGTTGGAATGTTACCAGAAATATATATTTACAATTGAAAATCCAGGGGAGGAACTTGCTCTTCTGAGAGATACTGTTGCCAAGCTAGTTGCTCAGGAGCAGGTGATAATGGACTTCCTTCTCTCACAAAAGACAAACAAGAGAAGCATTGGTACCTCTCCTGTACCTTCAAGCTCTTCTTCTAGTGATGACTCTTCTTCTGAAGACAAAAAGGGGGAGAAAGAAAGTGAAGATGAAATGTTGTCAAACAAAGAAGATGCTGATATGCAAGGGGAGAAGGAAGAAAGAAAAAGTGATGAAGCTGTGATCACTGCAACCTCGGAGCCAAATGAAGGTAATGAAGATATGGAGGTTGAAACTGAAAACACGGAGATGGAGATAGATAGTATATTTAAGGGGGAGCAAGAACAAGAAGGTGAAAAGATGATAGTTGATGATGAAACTGAAGAGGAGTAAATAGTTGAGGGGGAGCAGAAAATGGAGATAGACATGGAGATAGACAATGAGGAGATCATAACTACTTATCAGATTGATGATGTTCTTATCTCAGCAGCTGAGTTTGTTTCAACTGCCCCTCCAGTTATTGATGAAGAAGTTGTTAATACTGAAGAAACTGTTTCTATGGCTTCATAGACACAAGCTGTTAATATTGACGCTGAAGCAGTTACTACGGTCAGTCCAATTACTACGAACATTCTTGTTTCTACTGAAACACTTGCATCACTTCCTCCAGTGTCTGAAGCAACTCAAGTTAGTGAATCATTGAAGGCCATCCTATCTGAAGCAACAACAATCACAACTGTTTCTATGGATACAAATCCCACTGTTGATGAAGAAGCTACCGCTGCTGAACTTTTAAAGATCCAAATGGCTGCAATCATTGCTCAAAGAAGAATTGAAGCAGCTTCACTTCCAAAGGCAAAGGCTTTAACCATTCATGCAGCTTCACAACCCACAAGTGAAGCAATGGACTATGTAGAAGACCCTTCAAGACCTTCAGGTATAAGACCAATTAGCATTCCTCCAGCTAGATCATATGTTCCCAAATTAGGTACAGAAGTCAAGCCTGAAGAAAAGGCAAAGGGGAAGAAGGTAGCAGATGATTTAGTGGAATTAGAGAAGCTCAAGAAGAAAAAGGAGAAGGAAGAAAAGCTTGCAGACTTCATTGCTTTAAAATTTGCAGCTGAAGACTTAGATGTGGGATATGATCCTGAAACAATTAGGGAGATTCACACTAAGCTGCAAGTTCAACAAATGGAAAGAATCCAGAAGCTAAGGGAAGAGGAATTAGTTGTGAAGGCTATGGTGGATAAGGAGTTGGCCGATCTAGCCAAAGCTGAGACTGAGAAGAAGAAAGCACTTAAAAAGAAACAATCCACCCAAGACAAACTCACTAAAGATAGGAAGAAATTTATCACCTATCTCAAATCCAAAAGCTATAGTGGCAGGTCTTTAGGACCAATGAAGATGGGGAGTTTACTTGAATTAGTGGAAAAAGAAAGGAAGAAGGATACTCAAAGGAAGATTGCTCTCACGAAGCTGCAAGACAAAAAGCAATATGAGCTAGAGAGATCTTTGAAAAGAGCACATAAACTGGGAAGAAAGATGTTTGATTCCCAGGGAAAGGAAATTGGAAACCCTTTTGTTAGTACTGCTCCAACTAAACCCAATCCTCCTGAGAAGCTGAAGAGAAAGAAGTCAGTATGAACAAGAATTCCTCAAAAGAGACAAAGAGTAGAAGACCTTTCTGCTTCAACTACTTCTCAAGGAAGTCCCACTATACCATTAGTAAAAGTCAAGAAAGAACCACTTATTGTGGAAGAAAAAGGTGATGATATAGAAATATCTCAAGATGACTGTTCTGCTTTGATCATAAATGAAGAGGGACTGAGGATTGCACCTTTAGTTGTTGATCCTCCTCAAATTATTGACTGGGAATTCACTGGTGGACCAATGAAGACTGAGTATGTGGTAACCAGGCAAGACAAGTCAAAAACCATTGTTCCAGCTTTTCATACAGTGGTTAGAGACTTTTCAAGGTCTGATTTGGAGAGAATGTATGACATTGGCAGAATTAAATATTCAAACGTCAGGGGTCAAAGTGCAGGTATTGGCATGGCCATGGATTGTTTAAATGGCATGTTTGAGCCAGAGTATGTGAAGACTAGTTCTGTGTTCAAGAAAGGTGGTCCAACAAATCATGTTATTAAATGGTTTGTATATGAAAGAAGTGGAGTCTATTCCATAGTTAGAACTCATGGAGCCATGGAGTTTTACTTGGTAGACAAAAGGTATCCACATGACTTGAGGACTGTGAAAGAATTGATCAAAGTTAGATTGTTTGGACTCATTGCTTCAAGGATGACATATGAATTGGTTTGGAACATCATGATGCAACTCACTGAAGAGTTATAAAAAGAAGGTGAAGAGGAATGGCAAGACAAGAATGAGAGAAGAAAAGTGTAGATAAACAATTATGTAATGAAGTAATTAAAAAGTTGATGTATGAAACTTGAACTTTGATAGTTTATAAAAGTTCAAGGCTAGGGGGAGATTGTTGGGTTATAACTTAGTCAAGTTAGTTTTAACTCATTAATACTGCTTCTAGATAATAAAAGTACTTAATACGGAAGTCAAGACTGAAGACGTATAAGTTACTGCGGAAGATCAAGTTAATACGATTGTTCAACTATTAATACTGAAGACTCATTACTACGGATCATCATTGTTACTACTGCTTGAAGTTACTATGGAAGAACTTCTTGTCATGCACGTTGAAGAGTTTCAATTGTATTTAAAGTATGTTTCCTTTTAGATAAAGATGTTTTAGATAAAGATGTAGTTTCCTAGTTTATCTAGGATAGCCTCAAGGTCTATAAATATAGATACTTGTAAGATAGAAAACACGTTGTATTGATATCATTGATTAATGCAATTGAGGCTTAATATTCGACAAACTTATTGTTCGTATTATTCTTATTGTTCATCTTAATTTACAATATAGTTTGTTTGATTAACTTGTAAATATCAAAGTGTTCATCTCCGCTGCTGAACTTCTTTGATAGATCACGATCTAACAAGGTTAAGATTAACGAAGTATACAAGCTTAATTGATCCTGACAATAAGGTCCGAATGTGTGTTTCACGAATCTAGTATATACAGTTGTGAATATACTAAAATCCACTAAAAACAAAAAAAAGTCGTCAAAAGCATATATCAAGTGAGTGCTCGTTGGAAAGAGAATTAAATGCTTGTTTTAATGTTGTAATTAGTGTTTCATAAAACCTTGTTATATTATAGATAAATTAATTTAAAGTTAATTATGATTTTAAAGTTGGTTTAGAATGATTGGTTAAAAAGTGGTTCTTATGGCTTTTAAATATTTAGTGATTCTTATTTGAACCTACCTCTCTCTCTATATATATAGAGGGTAGTTCTTAAGAAATAGAGGTTATCACAAACTATGTAAGATAAAATCTTGACCATCCGATATGTGCATTAATTATTTTTCATTAATTTCTTTTTATTTGTTTACTAAATAATGATTTCAGCTTTGAAAAGGGTAATATTGACATTTCTGAATGTATCTACATCAATGCATATCAGTTAGAAACTATGAATAACTTATCCCTCTTTTATTTTATCTTCTCGCTAATTAGTACCAAAACCAGGGTAAACCAAGGGTTTTGACCTAGAATAATTTAGCTAAAATTAAGGAAGAGTAGTGTTCTTTTGGCAACGTCTGTACATCAAAATTTTATTACGGCTATGACTACGGAAGTAGATGACAGTGATTATGTTGAAATCAGTTTACTCCGAAGGTAAGTCTTTATTCCAATTGATTGTCTATATGGATTATATAAAGCATTTTAGGTCTCTTTCTTATTTATTTGTAATCAGTGAGTAGAAGGAGTGAAGAATAATGAGTTTACGGAAATCAACATTTCAAGTGAACCAATAGTTATCGATCTAGCAAAGGAATCGGATACACATGATTTTGAAGAAAGGGATCCTAACTTGAATAACCCCATCAAATCCAGAGGGACCATAATCAAATGTAAGTTTTCTCTGATTTCGATCTATATGCATCACTTTTTTCGATCTAGACACCAGATGAATTGTGCATCAGGTATTGTGTTAAGAATGTTGTGTGCATCGTATATTATGTTTTATTCCATATGTATAGTGCTTCGGTTATTGTTTTGTTTTTAAGAAATTAAAATACTTAATATGTTTGTATGCTAGGTCCGCGAGATGAAAGACGTTCCAAACCAAACGGAGACCAACCAGAAAAAAGAATCACCAATCCAAGGTAATTTATGTTAATATGACTGTAATTTTAGATACTCGATAAAACAATTAATGTGTGTTCCATCGTTAGTTGGTGTATCATATTGAAAATGTTTGCATGATAGGGGTGCGTGATGAAAGGAGTTCAAAACAGAATCAATACCGAGGCTCAAAAATAATAAAAAATAAAGGTACTGACAAAAAAGATTTATGTTAAACTTAAAACGTTATATATATTAGATAAGATACAATGTTGAAATAGCTTTATCCCACATGGTACGTTTCTATTCATATTGTGCATCAAAATGTAATGTTATAACACAGTGGGTTGTAGCATGTGATGTTATTGAATTGTTTTGTTTTATACAGGTTCTAGTTAGTACAGTCAGTAAGGGTCGTAAGATTATGAGTAAAGGGAAGAAGAATGTAGATTATCAGGGTTCTAATGTTCCACCGAATAAGGCATCGAAAAAATATGGAAATAAGAAAGATGCATATAAACAGAGGAACCGTAAAAATAAAAGTAATGCTATGGGGAGTGGAGATGAAGAAAGTAAAGGAAAAATTAGGGCACGAGCACCACCATTGTTGATATATAATGCGATGAAAGCTTTGACCGATGAACAAAAGAAGTCGTTGAGGGCTATCGGGTTTGGTTGTATGGAGAAGTTAAATATGAGTGACATTCCAACAACCATTGGTTTGAAAGTTGTAGAGAGTTTTGATCATGTATCATGTTCCCTGAACATTGATCGCGAGCAAATGGAAATCGATAGACATACAATTCATGATGTGCTTGGTGTTCCAATGGGTGATCAAAAAATAAATGCACTTAAGGCTGCACGAATGAAAGATAGAGTGACAAGTGAATGGAGAAAACAATTCCCCGTTAACAAAAACGAATCTACCCAAACAACGTTTATGATCAAATGGTGTATCAAAAACAGGGTGGGAAAATGTTCCAACTAAAATTTTTGGTGTTATTCGTAGCAATTATGGCAGAAATAATCAAATGTGGAACTGTTAATCAAAAGTTTCTACCTCCATGTGGAGCTTAGTTTTCAAATCAAGGGTTGTGTACCTTGTGTCGTGATTGTTTTTTGAGTTTGTGTAACGTTGAACATCCATTGCCGTTTTGAAATGGCTCAAAAAATCAACTAGGGTCGGGTTTGTGTTGGTTAGTTGGCCAAAGAAATGGTTTTCACTCTCAGAACGTGAGGATGTACGCATCAGACCAGATAGCGGCTCATCACGGTAGTAAGATGGTATCCATTTGGATCGCATTTCAAACATATCGTGCAACCACTTGTTATCTTGAAGTTCAAAATCATTAATAATCGACGTCCACCTAGTTTCAAAAAAATCGGGACCAATTTTGTCCGTCCATTTCAAATGCGTTTCTTGAATGTTTCGTTAGTGCATAAAGTCGGTCCAACCTACATAGATAAGTGTTGTACATATGAGTGTTAGTAATAAGTGATGCACATCATTATGGTGTAATGAAAATTTGATTACCTTGGATGTGAGCTTATTCATAATGTACCACATACATAGACGATATCGGGAAGTCGGGAAGTCGGGAAAACATTCTCAATTGCCTGCTTCATAGCAGGATCCAGGTCGGTTACTACAATCTTTGGTTGTTGACCAAATGCTTTCAAGAACGATTCAAGAAGCCACGTATACGACTGTATATTTTCTTTCGAAATTAATCCCGCTCCAAATGTGACACATCTACTATGGTTATCAATTCCGGTGAATGGAACAAAAACCATCTTGTATCTAGAGGATATATTTATGCAGTATACAAAATATGTAACATTATTTATAAAATTAGTATGAATAAGTTATATGCGTAATAAACGTACTTGTTCGATCGAAATGTTGCGTCAAAAGAAATAACATCTCCAAAAGTGAGGTAGTTCTTCTTAGCTTGTGAATCAGCGCAAAACAAACCCGAAAGAGAGTTTGAATCGTCAGTAATATATTCCATGGAGAAATTAAGCAAGAACTCTTTCTTACTTGTCAGCTTCTCTACCACCATTTGTGCATCATGCTCACCAATAAACCGATTCGTGTCTCTACATAAGTTTTTGCAATCATTTGCAGTTGCGCCGATTTTATCGAAACCACCACATAGTTGTTTCATGATCTTGAAACCCTTCACTGGACCAATTTTGTCCGTCCATACAATGTCGCAAATGCGTTTCTTGAATGTTTCGTTAGTGCATAAAGTCGGTCCAACCTACATAGATAAGTGTTGTACATATGAGTGTTAGTAATAAGTGATGCACATCATTATGGTGTAATGAAAATTTTATTACCTTGGATGTGAGCTTATTCATAATGTACCACATACATAGACGATATCAGGAAGTCGGGAAGTCGGGAAAACATTCTCAATTGCCTGCTTCATAGCAGGATCCTGGTCGGTTACTGCAATCTTTGGTTGTTGACCAAATGCTTTCAAGAACGATTCAAGAAGCCACGTATACGACTGTATATTTTCTTTCGAAATTAATCCCGCTCCAAATGTGACACATCTATTATGGTTATCAATTCCGGTGAATGGAACAAAAACCATCTTGTATCTAGAGGATATATTTATGCAGTATACAAAATATGTAACATTATTTATAAAATTAGTATGAATAAGTTATATGCGTAATAAACGTACTTGTTCGATCAAAATGTTGCGTCAAAAGAAATAACATCTCCAAAAGTGAGGTAGTTCTTCTTAGCTTGTGAATCAGCGCAAAACAAACCCGAAAGAGAGTTTGAATCGTCAGTAATATATTCCATGGAGAAATTAAGCAAGAACTCTTTCTTACTTGTCAGCTTCTCTACCACCATTTGTGCATCATGCTCACCAATAAACCGATTCGTGTCTCTACATAAGTTTTTGCAATCATTTGCAGTTGCGCCGATTTTATCGAAACCACCACATAGTTGTTTCATGATCTTGAAACCCTTCACTGGACCAATTTTGTCCGTCCATACAATGTCGCAAATGCGTTTCTTGAATGTTTCGTTAGTGCATAAAGTCGGTCCAACCTACATAGATAAGTGTTGTACATATGAGTGTTAGTAATAAGTGATGCACATCATTATGGTGTAATGAAAATTTTATTACCTTGGATGTGAGCTTATTCATAATGTACCACATACATAGACGATATCAGGAAGTCGGGAAGTCGGGAAAACATTCTCAATTGCCTGCTTCATAGCAGGATCCTGGTCGGTTACTGCAATCTTTGGTTGTTGACCAAATGCTTTCAAGAACGATTCAAGAAGCCACGTATACGACTGTATATTTTCTTTCGAAATTAATCCCGCTCCAAATGTGACACATCTATTATGGTTATCAATTCCGGTGAATGGAACAAAAACCATCTTGTATCTAGAGGATATATTTATGCAGTATACAAAATATGTAACATTATTTATAAAATTAGTATGAATAAGTTATATGCGTAATAAACGTACTTGTTCGATCGAAATGTTGCGTCAAAAGAAATAACATCTCCAAAAGTGAGGTAGTTCTTCTTAGCTTGTGAATCAGCGCAAAACAAACCCGAAAGAGAGTTTGAATCGTCAGTAATATATTCCATGGAGAAATTAAGCAAGAAATCTTTCTTACTTGTCAGCTTCTCTACCACCATTTGTGCATCATGCTCACCAATAAACCGATTCGTGTCTCTACATAAGTTTTTGCAATCATTTGCAGTTGCGCCGATTTTATCGAAACCACCACATAGTTGTTTCATGATCTTGAAACCCTTCACTGGACCAAGATTTGCATGAGACACTTGATGTTAGAAATTGAACATCAACTTTGTGAACTAGACTGTGGTTGTGTTGTTCAACAAAAACATGTACTTCATAGGTTACCACAAATCTTATTCAGCCTAATTTGTGCCTCACACCCGCATCGAATAGAAGCTCTTCTTTTCCTTCTATGTTTGGTTTCATTTTCATCATCACCTTTGGTTTTGAAACCTTGTTTACTATATTGAAAATATTTTGTATTGATATACAACTTATTTGGATCATACTAAGTACCCCTTTTCACCTCGAAACCACCTTTATTCGCATATTCTCTATAGAAGTCCCACGCCATCTCCAAAGACGAAAAAATGGTTCCTTTTTCAGGCTTAATAGCGACATCTGGAATCCAAACTGTTGTACCTTCTGGTGTAACATACTCGATACCAACAGATTGTGTTCAACTATGTTATCATATCCTACAACACATTTTAGAGAAACAAAAATGTAGTATATAAATGAAAGGACGAAAATGGGATAATCATTATATGATGCACATAAGAATAAAAGTGGAAAAATAAATTAATGAGACCATGTATATGTATTATAAATTTGAGACTTCAAGTGATAGCCCAGTGCAAGAATAAGAAATATGACATCATTCACAAGAAAATTACGATAAAAAAGGTAAATTATACCATCTTGTGACTAGGGGTGTCATTTTTACCCGAACCCGAATAACCTACCCGGTCTTAATCGGGTTTGGGTTAATTAGGTTGGGTTAAACAGATTAAATGGGTTAAATGGGCCAAACCCGAATAACCAGAACCTTATACGGGTGCAGGTATAGGTTAAATGTTTTTTATTAGGGTCAACCCGAATAACCCAAATAACCCATGTTTTTATAAACCTAATATTTCAATCTATTTTTAATAGTACTACAACCTAATGTATTAAGCTCAATTCAATAATTTGTCAAATATGAATCCATCAATCTATCCATGCATTAACATAGACTAATAGTCCAGTAATTCTTATATCACATATTCTATGTATCTAAGTGTCAAGCAAAACCCTAAAGGTAATATATGATTTTATATTGTTCACCCTATAATAACCAATCTACTAAATTCCACAATTGTTGAAAACCAAGACGGTAAAGGTAATGCATGATAGTTGTTTATAATTGTATAATGTACTGTTATTTGTTTGCATGTTGCAAAGTTTGATTGTTTGAAGTTTGAATACTTATTAAGTTAGGGTTTCTATTTTATCGATTACGGGTTATTCGGGTTTGGTGACCCAACCCGCGTAACACCCGACCCATTTAACCCATATCCGCGTAACCCGAGTACTTATGCGGGCCGGGTACGGGTATATTTTCTATTATAAAAAACCCGAATAACCCAACTCGTATAACCCAAAACCCGGTAACCCAACCCGATCAACACCCCTACTTGTGACAACCGTCAAAATTCAGGTACTTGTTCAATTACTTTATCGGTTCGAAACGTTAGTTGCTCTTTTTATCACGTTCGCTTTATCCTAGTTCGTAACTTTTGAGTCTGTATTTTGTCGGAACTAGTGTCGGAATAACTTCCGGAATCAAATTTATAAGTCCTAATACCAAGAAAACACCTATTGAACTTTCCTAAGTTCAAAACTTATCATAATTAAGAACTTTCAATTAACAAAAAGGTCCAACGAAGCATTAACGCAAAAAAAAACGAAAAATCTGATAAGGCTGAAAATCACCCGGTGCGCAGCACCTAGTGATGAGGTGCGCAGCACCTCACGCCAGAATTCAAAATAATTACATTTTCAGTCCCTGCCTCGTTTTTACACAACCACCACCCAAACCAACCAATTAGAGACGACTTAAGTCACTCATTACTGCAAATTAACAGTCCCAAGAGCAGATTTTTACTACCTTTTCTTTTCCATTTCATTTTCATTTTACAAAATAGAAAACACACACACACACCCCATTCTCTCTCAACTTTCTCTCAAGAAATCCACCATTCCAGTAACATTTTACCATCAAAATCCACTTTTAATCCATACAAATCATTCTAATCAACTGGAGAAGCAAGGGGGTGTCATTTTTATCAAAAAGGACTAGCGTTGTAAAAAATTTTGGAGCTAAAATCCGACCAAAAACTCATCATCCGAGCTTTTCCTTCGGTAGATTTCTTTATTGTTTTACTATCTTTATACAAATATTCAATTGCATGTAAGATCAAACGGTTGAAAATGATTTTTTACACAAATCTATGACTTTTTACGGTCAAAAACGTTTTTAACCGAAATAACCTTTAGATCCACGGATTTGAAACCAAAAATGTTTTATAAACTGTTAAGAAGATGTTTTAATAAGTTTAAACCGGTTGCATGTCGAAATCTATGGGTAAAAAGACGTTTTTAGCAAAGAAATCACAAATCGGTGAAGAACAGCAAGGAGGTGCGCAGCACCCCCTGACAGGTGCCGCGCACCGGGCTGCTGTTCTTCCCAAAAATCGTCGTTTTGTCCGTTTAAAACTTATGTGTACATTCTGGACTTGTTCTAACATTATTATGGGACTGAGATAAACAAAAATAATAATAATGGTGACTTATATTGGACTATTTGGACTATTTTGAGCTATAATATATATGATATTGTGTTCTAGGTGATTTGTGAGCGGAAGTGATGGTACAATTGTTGGGCATGAAATTTGGGCGCGGAAGCGCTGCCCAAATTTCCTCAGAAATTGTAAATCACTTCAGCGAGCAAAAGCACTTAAGATAATAATCGAAAACGTTAAAGATCGGACTTTTGGACAAAAACGTGACAACTACCTTTTCGGACTATTTTTGACTATACTTAACATTGACACTTAAAGTTTAATAAAAATTTGGTCTATATTATTATATAAGAACATAATAATATAACAACTAATTAAACTATCTTGGTATTAATAGGCAATCCGTGATTCCCGGCTTTCATATTCCGACCAAGTTTCCAAGTTCTCGTTCTCTTCGCAATCCGTGAGTTACAACCCCTTGTTTTATATATTTTACATGAATTTGGGGGAAACATAAGATTAATTGCATTTGAAAACCTTACGAAACGAATTGAAATATATCGAACTTTGACTTTTGACTTGTTAAACTTTGACTTTTGACTTGATAAACTTTGACTTTTGAACCTATAAAATATTTGACTTTTGGGACGTACTTAGACTTATTTTGAACGACTATTTGAAATCTTATGCGTAAAATATTTGACTTTACTTAGACTTATTGGCTCGCTCTCTTTTGACTAAACTAATCATTGATGCTTGTATGCGTACCAACCCTTGATGGAACTATAACACGATCTTAAGTGATGGACGTACGACTCTCTCGATTTTAAAAATAAAGTTTACTTAGTGCCCGACTGTTTTAGACTTAGACTTTCACACTATTAACTACTTAGCCGTATAGTAATTATGGGTATCGATACTTAGGAAAGAACCGTTCCTTGCTTAGATGGCAGTCTAAGTACATATTACTGAGTTCTTAATAACTTTCCGTTTGAGAGGCGGGAATTTGGGCCCGACACGGTTGGATAATCGGATTAGTGTGAACACTTAAGTTATAGATGCCAAGAGGTTGATACAAGAAAATCTAATTAGTTACTTACGCATAAACTTATGAATTTTTAGCGGTTGATATACGCTTATACTATTTGACTAAATTTGACTTTATTTGGTCTTTACAAACTTAGGGCACCAGTCCGCCCATTACTTGGACTTTAAAGTATATGAATTTTAAGCGACTTTTCTCCGCTAATCTCCTTCTTGGAAACTTTTACTTTTATATACTTTATTTATATTTTGTCGACTATTTAAACTGTAACTCACTCACTACTTTCGTAGTTGACACTTTATCTTATGTTTCAGGAAATTAGTGTAAGCATGAGGTGCATGGCATGGACGGGTCAAGGCGGTCGTGTGAGAACTTCTTTGGGAAAAGACTTGGCCATTTGTTTTGGGGAATTTTTAATGAAACTTTTTAATCGTGTATCGATGTACTAAATTAATGTGACTTGGTCGTTTTGGTGAATTTGTAAACACTTTTATTTTAATTAATGACTTGATTACCGTTATGTTTTATATGACCTGTGTAAAGATTTTCCAGCTCTTCAGATTCCGTGTTTCCGCTTTAGCGGGGTGTGACAGACTTGGTATCAGAGCAAAGGTTATAGAGAAAAACGGTTTTAAAAATTTTTCAAAAGTTTTCGAAACCAAACTATAACCAAGGTTTTTCGGAAAATCATTTATGGGCCTAAACTTTAGAGAATTAATTTCGTGATTTGCATGTTTATAATTTAACTATGCATGGCCTGCTCACCCATGCCTAGTTCAAAATGGATTATGCAAAGACGGAACGTAATTACTATTGTTAACGGTTTTGAGTCAAAAATTCCCGGTACTGTCTTTTCCCGATTCTCACGCGACTGACCCGTACATACATTCCATTACACATTTCCTTTATCATTTCTTTGTGTCTTCTAGTACTCACGAAACTCATTGTTCACAGATTCGTCATGTCTCACTCGTCACGAACGCTTTCACCGTCACACTCCCAGTCTCGCTCTCTACCTAGAGCCGCGTCGCCTTCCGAGGGCCGTACCGCTTCAGAGAGCCAAAGACACCAGACTACTGATCCTACGGAGGACACCTCCATGGCGATCTCGAGCAGCATCGGGTCCAGCCCGAGGGATGTGCTACCACCCCCACCCCCCCACCGGTGCCCGTTGCCGCCACACTCCACTACCGAGGGCCACGTACCAGGTTGACCTCGCGAAAGCAGGTCATCCTCCCGGGCCGGTTGCCGGATAGGATGGCTGCCCGCCAGGAGGGACCATCCCAGCCTATTCCATCGCATCTACCGTTCGGACACCCACCAGAGGTCCCACGGAACCCTACCATGGACCACTACTCTTGGGAGAGACAGTTCGAGCCCGAAGAGATGCAGCGCGCCAGAGACGTCGAGGCCGCGAGGCAGAGGATGCCTCCTACCCTTCAACCACCTCCACCTGCCGCATTCCTCCATTTGCACCGCGAAGTGCGGGGATTGGCTCAGGAGACCCAGAACCAGGGACACCTCATAAGTGAGGTTACCGACTCCGCAGAACGGTTGTCGGAGCAGGCGTTGCGATTCATCGCATCGACCCGAGCTACGGCCCGCACTGTGCAGCGCCTCATTGGTATGTGCCTGGTGATGGGCACGTTGATAGTGGTTATGGCAGCCAAGATGTTTCTGGACAGGCGCTATTAGTTATTTCTTCATTGTATTGTACTTAGTCTAGTCGTAATTTTCTCTGTATACACGACATAGACTTCATTATCTTTCTTTTATGTATTATGACAATATTTTCTCAGTTCAGTACTTGTACCAACTTTATTATTATTAATGGAAACCCTGTCTTTTGTCTTTGTGCTTGTCGTATTTTGTGAATCTTGTGCTTGTTACGATCATTATAATTCTATCTCTTGAATTCTAATCTTGCGTGTACCACTTGATCAGTCATTTTAATCTCGTGCTATAACTAACTATGTTCACTTAAATTTTATTCTTATCACATTCCATTAGTGCGTTCTAAACTAAATCTGTTCTTCTGATTGTAGAATCATGGCTCCTCGCTCTAATGCTAGCATCATTGCCGAGCAAGTTGCTGAACAATTGAACGCGGCTATGCCCAACATGATCGCTCAGATCACCGCAGGAATCAACGCCAACGTCAACAATCACCACCAGCAGCAACATCAACAGCAGCAGAACAACCAAAACCAGAACCAGCACCAGCACCCGAACCCTCCTCCGTGCAACTATAAGATCTTTATGGCATGCAAGCCTAAAGAATTCTACGGCACAACTGGTGCTGTAGGATTGGTCCAGTGGTTCGAGAGCATCTAATCGGTCTTGCACATCAGCCGATGTGCTGAGACGAACAAGGTGGAGTACGCGTCCTGCGTATTCCATGGTCGAGCTCTGTCATGGTGGAACACTGTGGTCCAAACTCGAGGACGTGACAATGCCTATGCCCTTCCCTGGAACACCTTCAAGAAAATGCTCATCGAAGAATACTGCCCGAGAGGGGAAATTAAGAAGCTCGAGGCTGAGCTGTGGGACCACAAGATGGTCGGGAATGATATTGAGAAATACACTACCCGTTTCCACGAACTCGCCCGACTGGTTCCAAGGTTGGTAACCCCTGAGGAGAACCGGATCGACCTGTACATCTCTGTTCTAGTTCCGGAAATCCGAGGTATGGTCATGGCAGCCGAGCCTTAGACCCTCCAGAGTGCAATCATCCTGGCCCACCGTCTTACCAGCAACCTCCTCACCGCCCCTGGATCCTCCACAAAGGAGTAAGGTGAGAAGAGAAAGGCTGAGTCCACTCCGAGGAGAATTGACCGCAACAAGAAGAAGACCCGAAACTATGCCCTGACTGCTTCACCTGCACCTGCACCGGCACCTGCACCGCCAGCTAAATCTGGGTCTTACACCGGTCCACACCCAAAGTGCAACAAGTGCAACCTCCATCATCTCGGGAACTGCCCATTATGCCTCAAGTGCCAAAAGGCGGGACACTTTGCCAAGTACTGCCCTGACAAGACAACTGCTCCAGCCCCGAAACGGTCATGCTATGAGTGCGGGGGCGACCAGCATCTCCGCAATACCTGCCCCAAGCTCAATCGAACTCCACAGAATCAAGGAGGGCAAGGTAGGGGTCGCGCTTTTGGACTAACGGCTGAGGAAGCACGTCAGGACCCCAACGCAGTTACTGGTACGTTTTCCCTCAACAATCATTCTGCTTCCGTATTATTCGACTCAGGAGCCGAAAGAAGTTTCATTTCCTTAGAATTTAGACCCCTCATAGAATTAGAATCTAAAGTTCTTGAGGATAGTTTTACCGTTGAATATGCTAACGGCCAAGAATTTGAAGCTAAGGACATAATCCTAGGATGTTCACTATGCCTATCTGACAAAACCTTCCCCATTGATCTAATTCCTATCGAGCTTTCAAGTTTTGACATTATTGTTGGAATGGACTTGCTATCTCGCTTTCGA